>OY735225.1:18381727-18984227 GCA_963457665.1 Thysanoteuthis rhombus | reverse complement strand
TGCGGCAAAAGTTGTTTGCAATCTTAAAGCCTGTTCAAGGGTAAACTCCTTTCGGTCAGGAGGGTCCAGTTTAGCACTGACAATACAGTGCCGGCGTGTAAGCGCCGCGGTTCAAGTGCTATGTCGTTTAAACACCGAAAGGTAATATTTTGCAAAATCTAACTACGAAACAAAACTTCTTTGTCACAATTGTCAACAAAAAAAAGTCATAGTCAAGTCCAGTATGTATTGAAAATAATTAAAACATTAATGGCGTCAATTGAATAATTAAAATAAGCAGTGTAGAAGAAAAGAGAATAAGCCTAAAATCACCTTTTGGAATTCAAAACTTAATCCCTCTATGTTTGTTCAGTGTTTTTGTTTCTGTAGTAGCAATATTGATGAATCCTTTTTTTCTTTCTCTTTACTAACAAGTGCCGTGGGTCGATAGCTTGATTTGAGTTGTAATGGAAAATATGATCAAATGATAAGATGAAGGTAAATAATAGTCAATAATCTTTGTAGTCTAATTAATATTGGATATAATCAACATTAGATCGTTTTGTTGCTCGTTTAGCAAGATAAGTTATCTTCCCTCTAGTCGCATTTAGACTTGACCTACGACAGATGGATGATAACCAGATGTAATAACAAATTAAACATTTCAATTAATCACAAAAATACCAAAAAAAATCATTCTTTTAAACTTTCATCAGTAAATGTAACGAAAGGTTCGTTTGCTTTTTTTTAGGATCGATCTTTTTAATTGTTTTTTTTTTCTTTTTAATTTTGCAATAGATTTTTAACCATGCGGTGATTTTTCTTATAGACTTTCAAAGATCTTTTAAGATAATTCTATAGAAATTAGAATGATAAGTTTTTTTTAGCTGCATTTTAGGACGATTTTGTATATGTTATTCCTTTAATATTCAAAAAGATTTTCCTCGCATTTTTCAGATGTTTTTATTCTTTCAGATTTTTTTTTATCTATCCTGTTAATCGAAAAATAACTATTAGCAAAAAAAAAAACCCACTGTATTTAGCGTGAACTATTCATAGGGTGAACTGAGTGCATCTTGGCTAGCCTAGCTAATAAACTTGAAACTGTATATTCGCGCCAAAAGGTCTTGAGCCTGAATAGTCTGGTGCTGAAAAGACCTGTGCTGAAACAGTCTTGCTCAATTGGCAACGCTGAAACAGTAGCGATGAATCGTATCCAACCCATTTTTGGCGGATCTATGATATTTTACTCTTTATTAGTTGATATTAGTATTACATGCATACACTATATATCGAAAGCCATAGGCATCTGAACCGTTGAGGGCACCAGGACAACTGCCCTCGAAACTATTCCCCACGTTGGACAACAGTCCCCTGGATAACTACCCCCACTCCTGCATGAGGCAGTTGTCGTAGAACCGTCACAAAGGCTAAAAAGCATTTTGGTAAAAAAAATAACGATTTGGACGGCCATCGCTCGTCTTCTCCTACCGGAATTCCTTAAGGACCATCATGACATAAACATTCTTTAGATGCTCATCTTGGAACAAGCTTTACAGCTTTCAAGTATTTCCAATTCGTTAAGCCTGTTAAGTATTTTCAAGGTTGCCAATCTTGGTATTTTTTTTTTTAATTTCTTATTATTCGAATACCAATTTCAATGCTTTTTTATGTTTTGATTTTTTTTTTACAATTTTTCGAATTTGGGGGTCTAGTTAGCTGATTCAGATGTTTCTTTATTCATCATTTTTTTTCCAATTTGGGAGCGATTTCTACATTCGAAAAATTGAAAAAGGAATATCTAAATGGACAGCCCTTCAAAATCCTTGAATTACTGTGAAAGCTGACTTTCCTTCGCCGATGCCTCACTAGGTAGATTTTGAAATGAGTTTTTTTTATTACTAATACTCAATTACATTACTTACTGTCGTATCCTTAATTTTTACTAGCAGGGATACCCGGTGTTGCCCGGGGGAAAATTAATGAAAAAATTGGATTAAAAAAATTGGATAGTTCGATTTTTTTTTTAAATACGGTGAAACTGACACAAGCACTGGGAGAAAGAGTAATTCATATCTGTTGTTCCCTACGACGAACAGAAAATAATAGTCCAGTTTAGCATTATAGTTACATGGTAAATAGAACCCGTTATCTCTAAAACTTTTGAAATTTTTCTTTCTTTTCATCTCAAAACTTCTGGAAAATTTGAACATCTAATTGACAGAAAACGCATTAAATGAAAATAAAAGGGAAATTTAAAATGTCGGAGATTGAACTCGGTCCGCTGATTCCATTTTCGGTGATTTCAACCACTGAGCCATTGATGCTTCCTTTGAATGGCTGATAAATAAATAATAAATGACCTGGGGGTTCAGCGATACATCGTATGATAATACTAAGAAAATTAATTAAGTTAAATATGTAGACAACTTTTCTTTTAAGCAGTGCAGCTGTTTGGGGGTCTTATACAAGCAAGCAAACGAACAAACGAATAAACGTCTTTATAGTGATATATATATATATATATATATATATATATATATATATATATATATATATATATATATATATCACCTGATGAGGCCCTAAGAGGGCAGAAACATGAACTAGTTTGTGTAGGGAATCCACATTTTACTATTATGTATAAATATATATATATATGTGTGTGTGTGTATACACACACACACACACACACACACACACTCATATATATAAGAGAGAGAAAGTCTAGAAAGCTTTACTATTTTAAACTAAACATTAAAAAACTTATTCAAAATTTTTGTGTCATTTCAGTCACTTATTTTCCAATATCTGTTTATGCAATTTATGTAATTTTTTTTTCGTATTTTTATGTAGTTATTATGGTGCAACTTGTAAATTTTCTCTTGTTTGGGTCATCAGCTGTTTACCATGTAACCGTTCTGGGGATTTTAATATATATATATATATATATGTGCGTGTGTGTGTGTGTGTGTGTGTGTGTGTGTGTGTGTGTGTGTATGTGTGTGTGTGTGTGTGTGTGTGTATCGAAACATTCTAGTTGGTTCATTTTCTGACTTTCTTTAATGATATCGTTGTCTTTTCTGCTCGATTTCTTGAATGTTACTTTCATTCAGGGGGACCGTTCTCTTGTGAATCGAGGTCGATTCTCGCCAAACGCCCCATCTGTGTCATTCTAAACATCATCATCATCATCAGTCTTTTAACGTCCGTCGTTGGACATAGACCTTACCCAGGATTTGCCACACTTCTCTATCATGGGCGTCGCGGAGCCAGTACTTCCTGAACTTGTTTAGCGCGTCTCGCCATCTAATATTCTGCCGGCTTTGGTTGCGCATGTGATCTCTGGGGATCCATGTCGTGAGTCGTGATATCCATCGGTCGTCTGCCATTCTTGCAACATGGCCAGCCTACCGCCATTTGAGATTTTTAATGGACTCGATGATGTCCCCGACTCTTGATTCAAAGGAATTTAGAGCGATATGCACCGAGATTGATCCTAACTTGGTGCCCCATTATTGTAACCTTGCCCTGTGTTGCCAAGTATGGTTTGTTATTTGGAGCTAGAATTGTTTTCACAATGCATGACATCGGTTATTTTTTTCCCATTTCCAGCTAACTTTTATAGCTGAAAATATTTCATATACTCATTTAAAGCCCACTTATCAAATTATATAACAATACCCTATGACCCCAGAACACATTGATAAAAAAAATATGCATTTACTTTAATTGAATTTACTATTTTTCCTAAATGTCCAAATTTTTACTATTGTAGATTTCTATCAGCCAACATAAAATAACCAAAATTTAGCCCGGAAATAGCTAATTTGGCAACCTTGGCACATTCTGAACTAAATTTTGTAAACATTTACAAGGTTAGATTTTGTTGATGCGTATTTAAATTTTTACTCTTGTAGATTTCTATTAGCCAAATTTAAGAAAACAAAACAAGAAACAACCAAATCTAGCTGGGAAATGGCTAATTTGGCAACCCTGGCACATTCTAAACTAAACTTTGTAAACATTTACAAGATTAGATTTTGTCGGTACGTATTCAAGACTGAATGTTACTAAATTAGTCTTGCGGTTCAATTCTCATTACGCTCCATCATTATGGACCCGTAACACTCTAAATTAAGCTTGGGGGATTTACAGTATTTCTTTGTTAATAACACGCATGGGCAACCACAGGCCGCGGGCCAGATTTGGCCCGCGGCAACATTTTTGTGGCTTGTGGCCAATCTAGGCATTTATTTAAAATCTGATATAATTTTTCTCAGAAAGTCAATTTTAGAATTTATATTGTAAAATTACTATCGTTTCACAAATCAGTAATGTAATAATTATAATTCATGTTTGTCTAAAATAGAGATTAAGTACGCCGTCAGTGATACGAACAACATTTTCTAAATGAATGTGGGTCCTGAATAAAAATGAAAAATGTCTTGCGTGCCAAAGGTTGCCCATGCCTGGTGTATAACATGAAAAAAATTTGTACCTAAATCTACGCAAAAATATTGGGGAGTCGTGTTACATTTGAATGTAGGCAAAAAATTGATATATTGCTAAAATTAAGCCCTTTTAATAAAATAGGTGACACCCTGTCCAACACTATAAGATATATTTGACTTACGCGGAAAACTAATTGTAAAAATGGAAAGAATTAGACAAACATTACAGAAGTCAGTGAAGGAAACTTCACCTCCAGGATTAAATTTGAAGGACTAAGAAATGAAAGGATTGACCGTAATTTTTTAGTACCACAACATTTATTCCCTTCTTGTGAAACAAGTGCTCACACACATACCTTAAAAATCACTAAAATAAATTAAAATGATTAAATTAAATTTTGAGAATTACAGCATTTTAAAAATAATAGTTTCAAATTGAGTATACTAGTCGTATAAAAGTAGGTACCTTTGCTTTTCTTTACTTTCTTCTTCTGGTACTATTTTATTTGATGTAATTAAATCAATTCACATCGTAATAGTACACAACATGAAAATAGTTGGCATTTATTGTATAACTGCAATATTGCAGTACTCACTTTTGGAACATCGAGATAGAAAAGCCCTTCCGGACTGTCGAACTATTGTGTCTGTGTCGAACGATAGGCTACAATATATACATATTTTTCACCTCAAATTCTAACACTCGTATCATACGAGAATCATGTTATACACGGTTTTAGATTTTGCTTTTCCTTTGTCTCTTCTCAAGATCGGGACTGACGACCAAAATTTTCCGGATTTAACCAACCTCTATGCTTGTATTTCATTATCATCTTTCAACGTCCGTCGTTGGACGTAGACCTTCCCCAGGATTCGCCACATTTCTCTATCGTGGGCATCGCAGAGCCAAAATGTCGTCCCACTCATTACACAAACTGTCTGATAATCTGTCGGGTTCTTACGCCTCTGAGTCAAACAGACCAGAAAGCTATTCATTGAATTAATTATTTCTGGGGAAAATATCAATACGAGAGAAAAGGCGGGAGAAAGTACAGAAAATACCTCGCTACTTTTTGCTATCATTCCCTTTTTCCTTCCGTCAACCAAAACTCTCACCAGAACTGTCATCAAAGCATTCTTCAGTTTTCAAGTGGATCTTGCTGACTGGCTATGTATGTATGTCTGTATCAGGCGTACAGACTACACCAATGGAGCTGGAGGGCTGAAAATTCAAATGTTTACTCCTAATTTTGATATTGTTTTCTTTTTTCTCTTTATCCCCTCTAAATTGTTCAATCTGTTATGTAATGTAAGTTTATGCTAATTTAATCCTTTAGTATGAGTTCGACAGTGTTCACGATTGTTATTTCGAAATCTGATTCTTGTAGCGATCACTGTTCAACAGTGTAGTAACTCATTCATTGACAACCCGCTTCTTTAAATTGATCACTCTCAGCTTTCATACAAATGATATTGGCTGCACGACGGTTTCTATTGAGTGATTAACGAGACGTGGGTTGCTTTTTTGTTTTGTTCGCTTTTTTTGCTTTCACGTTTATACATGACAAATACTCAAAGTTTATTTGGGTTGACAGTCCAAACGTTTCTAAATGGGTTGGTGGATGTTATATTGAGAGAAGGATGGTTGTGCAAGTTTTCGGTTGATTTTACACCATGAAAGATAAAGGCTTTAAGATTGTTACACATTAATGCTTCAAATCAAACGGCTCAAGACACACACACACACACACACACACACACACATATATATATATATATATATATATATATATATATATATATATATATATATATATATATAATGTACATAATAAAAGCGTTATTTTATGAGAAACTCTTTTTGGACCAACATCTCTTTATTTTCCAATCATCGCCGTTATTTCGCTCACTACTGTAAATGATTTGGTTCAAACAAAATTCTGTTCCTAAAATAGTCTTTCATTATTCACATTGTCGGATACTAATATCCATTACTTATAATATATATATATATATATATATATATATATATATATATATATATATATATATATATATATATATATATGCGTGTGTGTATGTGTGTGTGAACAATAAGGAATGAGACAGATTCAGGAGTAAAAGTAGATGGAGACTTTATATGTAAATCAATTATTTAACATGCTATACAGGTATCGGTAGGGGATCCCATCTGCAGTTGCATGTGAGTACATTTCAGTGGTTAAAAGGTTTCCGTAGAGAACAAATTTAGCGTCAGATGTTTTGCTTTGGAAGCAAACATGGAAATCCATATATATATATATATATATATATATATATATATATATATATATATATGTCGTCTAGGAAATTTTACTGCTTTAAACACGAGATATATTTCTTAAAATTTCCAACATTTTTTGTGTCACTTCAGTCACTTCTTTCTCAATATCTAATATGTTAATGTAATTTATGTAATTTTCTTCAGTGTTTCATTGCAATATGTAAATTTTCTCTGTTCGGGATTATCAGTTGTTTACCATGTAACCGTGTTGGGGGTTTTAAAAACAAAGCAGTTGTATTAACACGGCACCCCAGCAGTATTGATCAAACACCATCCCCTTTCAGCAATGATCTCAATGTTTATCAAATGTCATACACGTGGTTTGTTATTTCAAATAGGATATTATCATAATGTATTGTATATGGATATTATTTTATACTACACATCATTTAATTTTTTTGAAACAGGTTTATTCACGTAGGTTACCCACCAAACGTATTTAACGATGAGGGATCAGTAGGTATAACAACAGACGTGACTCGTTGTTCGTATCGCCTCTATTGAGCGTTCACCCATGGGAATATAAAATTCGTTGTATCGGTTTTAATCTCAGACTGTATGCGAACCAACTTATGATATCATCGTCAAGAATAGTAATAACACAAAAATTCTTTTATATATATATAAATATATAAGTACACACCTACATAGATAAACATAAATGGTTACTCACAAAGCACATGACATAGACGAACACACAAGCACACACGCACCCAGCACATTCACACATATACGTGTATAAATACCACGCCACCATTATATATAAATACTTCGCAAGTGATATGGCATGCTATGCAATTTCGGTGGTGGGTGTATTGACTGCAATCATCTAGAGCAGTGTTGGTTATTGGACTTTTGACCTGAACGTCTCGGTCGCTGACATTTCGATCGTGGACGTATCGGTTAAAGATATTTCGATCGCATACGTTTCGGCCTTGTTTTGTTTTAAAGACGACAATGACTATAGATATTACTAATGTATTTTCTTTCTATTTTTCTTTCACGAATTCTCTTATTTATTTTTATTTTTGTGTCATATAAGTGTATGCAGATGGGAAAATTTCATTCTCACATTCTAATCATCATTCAGTGGAAAACGAACCTCAACCCTTTTTATTTTCCTTTTATACAAAATAAAAAATGAATTAATTTTAGTTATAGCCATAGAAATGATTAAAATGATTCATCAAACGCAGGAGATCTAACATATATTTTATACATTATGATTATTTTCATTCTGAATTTGGTCATTTTCTCTCTAAAAAACAAAACTAGGTGGAAATGTCCACGTCCAGAATATCTGCGACTGAAACGTCTGCAACCAAAACGACAGCACCGAAACGTCCGGTTACCGTATTATCCACAATCACACCATAAAACGAACCAGAAGAAACGAAGGGAAGTTAGGTGCTGTGTTAACGAGAACAATTTTCAACTCGTAGAACAGTGTTACTGCCACCCGAGGCAAAACTGGACTTTTAGAAAAATCAGAAGATGTTGTTGACGGGGACATAAGTCAGAGTTAATCTGTTTTTCTCCTTCTGGTGTTGCCTTAAAAAAAAACGGTAACCGATTCCACTGAACTCTGCCTCCAAATCAACGACGTCACAGTAATTCCTACACCGTGACACCTGCTGTTGTTATGCGACACTAGCTACCATTCTTGTCACGTGTCGCTGGTCTTAATGTTTAGGCTCGTCAATGTATATCAGTATGATTTACGATACTGAACGCGACGTTGTTCATATAATTTTTGACAGTCTTGGGCAACATTTGTCATTCATATGTGATGAAACTATTTTTAGAATTGATTTTCAAGTTAATCCCCGTTAAAACATGTGGAACAAAAAATAATAATCATCACATCAAAGATAAGACGAAAAATATCGTCTGAAATGCAATATGATTCATTGGGAAGGTTAAAAAATATATACATGTGAAGTGTGTACGTTAGTTACGAACACTGTATAGTCTACTTTTTCTTTTTGTTTCTTTCTCTTTCTCACGCTGTCTTCTTTCCTTTTTTCTTCCCTGTAATTTCTATTTCTCGTTTACAAGAAAGAATAATTACAACTCTTTCTTCCCTCACTCATCCTTCCCTTCCTTCTTCTTGAACGCTCTGAACTTTTTCAAATTTCGTCAGGAAGAAAAAGGTTTTTTGGCATTGATAGACCTGTCGAAGTTCGACGCGGGTAAGAAAAGAAGTGTCACGATTTATTTATAGGTAAAGACAATCCCTGATCCACAATTACGCACCAGTCTAATATCGAGGGGTGTGGATGAATGTATTTAGAAATCAAAGAGTCTCGTACTTTTTTTACAGACTAGTGAACACTGTCATGCTTGCCTTCTTTCTTACATAAGAACAAATGAGCCAACTGCTGCTTATATCTGACTGGTAATAATTGTATATGACATTAAAGCCTGTGTTTTTTGTCTTCAACACAAAATAAAACGGAAGTAGTTGATTACAAAACGAACGTATCAAGCATCAAGCAACGATATCAAGTCATGTGAATCTGATACGATAGTGAATTGGCCTATCAAGATCAAGAAGCCAGTGTTTGCCTGATGTACTTAAATTTATCGACAACAAAAGAGAGACTTGGCTTTCGGTTATCAAATAATCATAAAAATGCGCTGAACATGCGATCCATTCTTTTAAGGGCGCATAGATGAGATGCCCAAAATGATTGACTCACCCGAGTGTGAAATGTGGCTCCAATTGCCGTGCGGGGGACCACCTGACTCTATGCTCGAATGACCTGCCCCACGGCTGAAATAGCAACGTGTTTACCACCGGTGACAGAGGTCGGTATCAGAACTGGCCCGAGGGTCGCTGGCTCCCCGGGTAAGCTGAACTTCAGTGTCTTTCAAAGACTGACTAAGCTTGCTGTCGTTTATGAGAATTTCCTTCGCCACGAAACTCAAGTCCAAGTCTGGAGTTGACTTTGTTTTTTTTACCGCAACAGCAACAATCCTTAGCTAATTTTTTTCTCTCTCTGTCACTTTAAACCAAGCATATACATAAAATTAACATTCCCCCACCATGATTTGAAATCACGAACTCCTGATAATTAAACTGCTCTCTTATCCACTGGGTCAAACTGAGAAGTCTTATATATTTACGAAACTTAATGTTACAAATAGGATAGAGCTCAATTCATTCTGATAAATGAATACATTTATAAAATCAATGTACTGTGATTTGTAATTATGACCGAGTGATTCATAGGCGTCTTTCTTACCGACTGAGTCAAACTGACATGATTGACAAATCGATGATTATTTACATCATGATTTTTCTCGATTATATATACAAAACAAAAGGTACAGTAATCATCTTTAGCTGAAATAGAAGTAAGAGTTGAGTTTCTCATAGTTTCACCTCAGCAGAGAATATTCAACAGTCAGATATCAGACTTCATCGGACCAGGGAATTTTATTACTTGATTGTTTTCATTCTGTTGAATTTATTATTTTCTCATTCTTCCACTTGAATTCCGAAAGTCTCAGGCACATGACTGGCACCCCTACGACTTGGTGCACTTGGCGACTGTCTATGTTGACTGTACTTATGGTCAGCCCTGTTCAATATTCAAGCCCAGGTAAAACGCCCGAATATCAAATGCTGATTTTGTTGGTTATCTAGACTTCTCAACTTCAAAGATTGGCGTAAGACAATCTTTCTACATTTCTATCCGCGGAATTTGGGCTTCAGTTTATCAAAGCTAAGCCAAGTAAATATCGACAGAAATATGTCTTCAATTCGGCCATCATTAAGGCTCCCAATGCTGAGATTGCCCCACCCCACCCTATCTTGGGTTTTCGCCAATCATCTGGCTTTCTGGAGTTATATTTTTAAAATCGTTCATAATCTGTTTGTTTGTTTTTTTTTGTTTTTTTTTTTTCATTCCTCATATAGATACATTTTTAGAAATAATTCACACACCTCACATTATATATAAATGTATGTATATATATATATATATATATATATATATATATATATAGAGAGAGAGAGAGAGAGAGAGAGAGAGAGAGAGAGAGAGAGTAAATAGAACAAACAATTGAAGAAAATTTGGCTGATGCAAGAAACGAGCCTGCGACCGATAAGGTGGTTGCTTCAATGTAGCGTTGCTCTTGTTTGTTCTATTTACGTTGTCTAGGACAAGTGTTACATTAACCGTGTAATGACGGGAGATAATTTCGGATGAGAGTTTCTATGTAATATGACGCAATTTACGATCATTCTGTCGGATCATACGTATCCATTTCTCGATACCTAACTGTCGCATTGAAAGAAACAAATGGACCTAAAATGAGCGGGATGAGATTTTGGAATGAAAAGAGTTATTTGGGCCTCTGAATTACCGGCGACTGTTTAACTCAATTGTAAGAGCGACGCAACGTTGACGCAGCTACCCTATCAGTCGCAGGTTCGATATATATATATATGTATATATATATATATATATATATGATAGAATGTGGATTCGCTACACAAACTAGCTCATGTTTCTGCCCTCTCCGGACCTCTCCTGACGAGGCCCGAAGAGGGCAGAAACATGAGCTAGTTTGTGTAGCGAATCCACAATCTACTATTTATTTCCAGCTCTTCTCTAAAACAACTTAACTTCATGAGTAAAAAGTTGTATGTATCGAGCATTCTATGAAATAAATCCATAACATTTCATAAGTGGATTTATATCATTGATATATCATTATATTATATTTTATAATGTTATACTGCTAGCCTGATTTATACCATATATATATATATATATATATATATATATATATATATATATATATATATATATATATATATATATGGTAACTGGAAAAGGGTCCATTAGGAAATCTGCTCATCAAGAGATCAGACCCTGAGAAAGAGCCCATCAGGGTATCTGCTCATCACAAACTTATTAAAGGAGGAAAACCGCCATCAAAATATAATTTGCCAGTCGTTTTCTTTTTCCCTATTTGTAATGGACAAATATTCATTTCTAGTTTGTTTTTTCACCCACTGGCAGTTTTTCAATTTTTTTCTTCTTAAACATTCCAAAGTTGGTGGTTTGGGATCAGTAAAGGACGATAGTGATATTCAAAAAGTACTTTTTTTTTTACATTACAATTTTATATTCATAACAGTTACACATCGAAACATATTTATTTATGATTGCGCTAGTTACAAAATGACTACACTTGAAATATGAACATGAAATCATGATTTAAAAAAAAAACATAATAATGAAATTTGGAAAGTCTTCGAAAGAAATTCGATGACATCAATAAAAGGTTTGAATGTATCATTTGGCCTAGGCAGCGTAGATATAATTAAACTATAGAAGGAAATGGGTCTGCTGCAGGGATCGAACATGGGGTCTATAAGGTAGCCGCTTCAACGGAGTGTTGCTCTCACCATTGAGCTAAATAGCTGCCGATAATGCCAAGGCCCGAATAATTCATTCCTTTTACTCCAGCTTTCCATTTTGTTCATTTACTGCCTATATCTGTCCTAATTGTTTCTCGATGCAGACAATTACATTATCAAGAAATGGATTTATAATTTGACAGAAATATTTATAAATGCGTTGTATTACTTTGAAACTCAATTTTAAACGATCTCCATGTGGACTCTGGTTCCACATGGTACATTTTAATACACACTCACACAGCACACACCACTGATGATGGGAAGAATCCCGAAACATGTATGGACTATTGACTTATAAGGATTAATAAACCTTACCACCAAACACTTCACCCCCGAGTCTGTCTCACTCTCTACAGTACACATTATATATATATATATATATATATATATATATATATATATATATATATATATATATATATATATATACACACAAACATACATACACAAAATCTTAGTGTCATCCCAGACAAACCTGATACTCACATAGATACAAACACACCCTGACCCCCCCACACACAGACCCTTCTTATTTCAGACCAAAGCTGACTCTCACCTACACAGATACAACCCCCCCCCACTCCAACTAAACTTATCCCTCAAATCTCAAACGAATAAACAGCATTAAGTTTTCTTTCCACTGTTGCAAGTTCTTTGAAAAAGGTGGCTGACAACCATCGGAATGCACCATAAAATGCCCACTTGATAATAAGAGTTTTCGAGGTGTAACACCTGTTTTTCTCTTAAATTTCCTCTCCACCTTCCAATTGTCATTTTATCAACATTCTGTCGGATCACCTCACTTTCACAAAACAAATTTATAAAAGTAAGCAAAATTACATAAAGTTATATTCATATTTGAACTAGATATTTCCATAATCTGTTTTTTTCCTTCAGGTCTGGGTTTTTGTACTGCGAACCTGATCAGAGGGTTTACTTAAAATTTCAATGACAGCCCTGGTTATGATTAATAATAGATATGGAAGATTACAACTACCTTGTCGATTTATTATCGTGTGAATTACGGGTCTCTTTTCATTAGTGCCACCAAAAACTAACGTCCATAATTTTAAAATGTGGAAACCTAAAAAGAAATGAAAAAGATTAACTTGCATTTTCTTTATCTCTCTGAAAAAGATCCAAAATGCTGAGACCTTTTCGTTACTGCTCATCACGAAAACGAAAACCTCAACGCTAATTTTAACCCCGGGTCTGAGCACAAACGGAATAAAGTTAGCTTATCAATTCCCACTGGTTATGAAAGTTTGGGTCAGGTGGAGACCAACAAAAAATGCTATGCCCTTTATTGCTAATTGTTTCTCATTCAAAACTTTTGTTACGATTAGCCTCTTCTTTGAGTAAAGCTGCAGATATTACCCAGAAACCAAAAAAGTACAAGATTTGCTAAACAATGTTATGATTTTGTTGCTAAAATCTAAGTCTCTGTTGGTGAAATGGCTTCATCAGAGGAAAGGAAAAATAGACAGAAAATGTGGTTCCCAGATTTAGGTTTGGCCTAAAATGCCAGCACTTTATTACCCGGCGTTTGCAATTCGAAAACTATTCTTTGTTTCTAAGTCTACTAAGATTGGATCCAATAAACATTTGCCGACGTTTAGCCCCGACCCATCCCCTAAACAATTTAAATTACCGGAGAATTCTCCTAACTTTATTTCTCTTCATCCTCTTTCTTTTTCTTTTCTTTTCTTATTTTTTCTAATCGAAAAAATAAGTTTATTCTCTCACCATGTGTTATCTGTGTCTATTGTGAGGGCGATCTGTTATACGGTTTAATTTGTATATAAGCGAGCGAATGAATAATGGGCTGTCTTATGGCGGAAGTTTTCAGCCGTTGTTCGTTCTTTTTACGACCGAATAAAAGTTGAGATAAACAAAATCATTAGGAAAATGTCGAAATTTTATGGAGGTCGAAAAGGATAGGACAGGGTAGAAAAAAAAGGTCCGGGTTGTAAAGTAATTCCGACTAATCGTAATTTGAGGCGCCGCTTTATATTACAAATTGCAGACTCAAATGAGTTTTCGGATTCCTTTAAAGTCGATAGTCTCAAAGCCACAATACTTAGCTAAATAAAACCCACGAAGTGTTTATTGTTTTCTTCGTTTTGGGGTTTCTTTTTTCTCTGTAATACTGCCAGTACGTTTTCGTTATGAGTCTTCAATTTGATCACTACTTAAACTTAAATTTAGCTTTTAAGTATTCTTTGAATGACTAAAATACACCGAGGAAGATTGGGGGTTATAGCGGCTAAAATGTTAGGACTAAAAAAGATAAATAAAAGAAATGAGAAACTTATTACAGAGAAAACCACTGATAGTGAGCACTTTGGGGCAGGGTCTTCTAGATGAAAATAGACAGCTGATAGCAATAAGCGAAGGATACAGAGAGGAAGCTGCTTTTAGTGATCACTTCAAATAAAGTGTTTTGTGCAGATTGATTTTGACAACAATAAATGTTCGATATTATTTACTTGTTTTTCTTTTAACTTATTTTGTTGCTTTTTATCGCTAAGATCAGATTGTTTTTAAAATTTACGGTCTCAAAATGATCATGAAAATATTTCATTGAATCATATTCTACCAAATTTATTTTATTTGATTGTCTTTTATGGGAATGTTATATCAGTGCTTGTTCTCTACTCTATAAGTATTGATAAGTTGATTTCATTAATCTGGAAAAAATATGTAAATAGCACATGGTACTGTTTCTAAGAATCCATGAAGGTGGGTACTGCTTGAGAGGTAATAAGCTTAATTTGTACCCTCCCCACCAATGATGTACAAAAATGAAAATTTGTATAATTGATTCATCGTGATTTTCGATGAAATAAACCATTGTCTATTTAGATATCTATCCTTCTACGAACATTAGGTTGGTAGTATGGTTTCAAGCCCTGTCCAGTCCAAAGAAGAAAACAGAGCTGATCCCAGCCTCGGAAGACCGAAGATCGGACAAATCAGTAAATGATAGTTGATTTCATTATTCAAACAAAAGGTTTGAGAGGTGAGTTTGTCAAGAGCCCAGTTTAGCTATGTTTAGAACATGGTTATATTCGTGGCACACCCAGGGATTATCGATCTCGGAAAATTAACCAAATATTTACGAGACTAGTTTACCAACCATTGCATCACAGGAACCTCTATATATTTACTAAACTCAGCTTAGTTTAGTAAAGGGTCAAAATAGTGGGCCATATATACACGAGATGCTACCCAAAGTTCGAGAAAGCTAAAGCAAAAAATGGATACTCAACGAAATTTTGAAAAAAAATGATTTGATTCTTTATTTCGTGGTGGATTGAATTTGATTTTGAAAAATGTTTGGAATTTCCGGCGAGACACGGGTAACGAAGGTAAACTTGACAGATGAACAGAATGTTCATTTCTTTTAATTCACCGAACTTTTTGATAGCGCCTAGTAAATACACACGTATGTATGTATACATGTATTTATGTGTGTATGTATTAAGAGGGATGTATACGTATGCGTGCATTGACTGTCCCTTTCCCATCACTAAGTGAAAATACACACCATCGTATCTATTTCGGCGAGCAGATGGATTTAGACATGAACTATATATATATATATATATATATATATATATATATATATATATATATACATATATATATATATATATATATATATATATATATATATACATATATATATATATATATATATATATATATATTCTAACCCTTTGTCTGTCAACATCTAAAATACCTTTCAACTGAATCTTTTTTTTTTCATTGTGCAGTTATCTGCAGATAATTAATCTATTTTCGCATATACAATCTCACACACACAAACACAGTTATATATATATATATATATATATATATATATATATATATATATATATATATATATATATATATATATATATATATATATATATAAGTAAGTAAGTAAGCAGACAAGTTAGGAAAGCTTTTGAATTTTGGTTAGGGAATTTAATGCAGATACATATGAGCGTGAGCGTCTCAGATTTCGCGCATGCGCCGAGAGAACAAATTGCCTGGGTTGTCACGCACAAGATGCTGTTAATTTCTCATGTAAGTGCTTTTGCTATTGATACAAAATGTACTTGCTATTTGTGAAATCGTTTTCCGAAAGACTGTAGCCAAGGGGGGCTTTCGTGCAAGTGAAGGCTTGCGCAAGTGGCCCAAATAAACTACAAATCCCATTTTCTATTGGGAGTGTCGGTTATTGCAGTTTTAGTGTTGCTTTTAAATTAATCTTTGGAAGGAAGTATGCACAGGCTTCTACAACTGAAAACTTTTCTGTTGTAACTCATTCAAGCAAAAAGATATATATATATATATATATATATATATATATATATATGTGTGTGTGTGTGTGTGTGTATATATATATATGTATATATATGTGTGTGTGTATACATATATATATGTGTGTATGTGTATATATATATATATATATATATATATATATATATATATATATATATATATATATATATATATCCAGCAGTGATCAGAATTGATTTTGTAGTGTGCTTGTTAAAAGTAATGTGGTGGAATCCACAAATATTTAAATCATAATAATAATAATACGGGCACATAATTTTTTCGAAACCCTTGGGACAAAACACTTTCGAAATCTATCGAATAATCAATAATGACAGATGCTCCCTTTACTGCTTCTCACTGTTACCCATAGTAGTCCTGGCGCTGTAATAGAGCCCTGTAGGAATTTTCAAGTTGACCAATGAAACCGGTTGAACAAACTAAGGAGATGAGGGAGAAGTATTTAAATTTTGATCCGTCGGCAATTAACCATTCCCCATGTTTTAACTACCACTTCACACAGTTTTTTCATAGATAGTAAATAGCTGGAAATGACTTGTAAACTTTACTCAGCGTGGAATTTTCTTTCCAACTGTATACAATATACCAATATTTGACGAAAAGAAATTTTCACTGTCTCAGGCACCACGGCGAAACTTTGCCATAAGGAAAAATGGCGCTAACTTCTTTTTGTTTTTTTTGTTTTGTTTTTTTTGCAACTGATTGGGAATGTCTACCCAAGATGTTCCCACTCTAGCAAATAGTCCCTCTAGCATATCCAATTGGTCTCATTAGTCAACTCAAAAATCCCTACGGGCCTCTATTACATTTTCACAGTTTTTCTAAGTAAAAAAAAAATCCGCTAAAAATGAACAAAACATCCGTTAACAGCAAAGATACACGTCTATCTATTAAGGCGTGAACACATGGCTGTTACGTGAGTTCACGTGAGCATTAGTAGAGTGCCGGCCATTTTAACGCTTATTCGATTTGCTAGGCGACACACCGCAGTAGCGGCTGCAATTCACGTGATATCAAGAATTAAAGGGGGCCTGCTCACGTGACCACATCTCACGCTTGCACTCATTTACAGGGTGCGTGAGGCTCGTTTCGGATCCCAAAACTGACTTCAAAATTATGACTTTCACTGTGCATTACAATGCCTTTGAGATGTCCATGGGCCACCTCTCGTAATGATTGACGCTAAACGTGAGTTTTGGTATACAGAAGACACCTATGGGGGGAAAAAAAGTCTTTTCGGAGTTTTTACGCTTTCAGAATTTTGGATAATATATTGTGTATCTGTAAACCAGGGCATAAGTAAATATAGCAAGCTGGCTCTAAAGGATTAGAAACAAACAAAAATACAAAAGAGAGAAGAAACAAGGAAATGTTAGAAAATATTCTGTTTAGGTCCGGGATGTTGTAGGCTGTCCTGGATCTAGTGTCCAAAACAGGTTTCTTCATTTTTTATGTTGGTCAGTCTGGCTGGACGTCTATGTATGTATGCATCACACGTGCAGGCCACACCAATGGAGTTAGGGGGCTGAAAATTTAAACATCTACTTCTTACCATGTGAATTGTTTTATAATGTATAGAAACTTGTCTGAAATGATTTTCCCGCCGTTACACGGTTGATACATCATTCAATTTAGACCACGTAGATAGAATGAACAGTTAAAGAAGATGGGGCTGCTACAGGAATCTAACCTGTTACCGATTGATAGCCGCTTCAACGTAGCGATGCACTTTCTGTTGTGCTGAACAACCCGCCGAATAAGGCCAAATAACTGCTTCCAACCCAAAGTCTCAATTCGTTTAATCTCGGTCTTTTTCGTCCCTTTCAACGCGATATTGAAAAAAAAAACCAGGAGTTTTGTATTTCAACCTTTTCCCTAATATATGTATATATATATATATATATATATATATATATATATATATATATATATATATATATATATATATTGAGGGGAGCAATGTAATTTATGCTAAATTGATCCCTAAATTCAACTTAGTTTTGGCACAAGGCTACATTTTTTTGTAATCGTTTTTATGAGTTGCTCATCAATTACACGTTGCGCAAGTCGTGAATATCGCTCACATTTTTTAATTGTAGTCATTTTATGACCATCGTGTTTCATTCTTTTGAAGATATTCTACTGAAGTTGATAATCATTAGGCTCTTATTGATGTGCATATATTTATATACCACAAATCTTCCTTGTATATATACAACTGTAAGGTGCTGTTATATTGTCTACCTGATGGGCTGAATAAAACGAAACGGGGGTATACCATTGTCATAGACAAAACTTATGCATTCAATATATATATATGTATTCAAATATATATAAAGAAGAGCCCTCCGGGTAGGTAAGGTAGGCAATGCCTACCCTGATCAAAAATTGAAGATTACTTTTTAAATATGAAAAAAATCCATTCATCCATCGATTGCTTTGTGATTTGATCACTCAATTCAATCCATAATTCAATAAATGGTTTCTACCCGTTCCATAATAGGTGATACATTTACATATAGTATTCATAGACTAAAATAGTGACAGCAGTTATGGGATAGAAGTAATACTATTTTCATCTGAGGCATATTTCTCCTGCACCTTTCGAATTGAGTAGAAAATGTGCGTAATGATTTCAGTAACCGATGTATCGTGAACAATGCTGAAAAGGTACTGGTAGTCCTGCCCTTGCTAGGTGAAATAGAGGTCAGAGATACATCTTTACAGTAAGTCGGCTGCAGTGGTGGAATCGGAGAGTTGTTTTGTTGTACGTACACAAACTTTAAAAAAATACTCTGCTTCGTTACACCAAAATTTATTAGTTTGCCTGAAAATAATTTAATTCGTTACGCGAATAAATAGACTTTGCAACAAAATAATGAATCTAAGTTTGAGTAATTTATTAGAGTAATTCTTTTGAGTTTAACTACGTAACCTTTTTAATCAGCGTGTATGTGGTGGGCTGGAGCGGTGCAAATTTCAGTTTTAATTTTTAAAAATTAACCCTTAAGATGATATAAGAATTTTCTTCCATCATATAGAAAACAAAGTTACTGTAGGTACTCGAGTTCAAAGTATATAATGCTACCGACGTTTTTGTTGCTAAAAATCACTAATATAGGTATATAAGTTATTATTCTTTCACACTCGAACATAATACTACCCGTCCCAATTTTAACCCTGATTTTTATAATAATTTTCTTGCATTATACATGATTAAATACGGTATTTGCTTTTGAGATTTGTGATGAGATCTTTTTTAAAGAACAGGTCTGGTTAGACACTCGATAAAAACCGCCATGCGACCTACATCTTTCAGCAGCACGTTGTGTGTTTAAAAAGATTGGAAGAAAGGGATGATCAATTAATAATTTACTTCTCTCGCCTTTTGTTGGACAGCGATCACTAAAAGAGCTCAAATTTTAAAAAGCTCTGACGTGAATGCTCCCAGGCAAAAACTAAGCATGAACTTACATTGCAAATTGAACCTCTCACTAAAATTCTATTGTGGGGTATATTTGAAAAAAAAAACGTTTTGTTTTGTTTTGTTTTGTTTTGTTTTTAGATATAATAAAGAGTAGACATTTAAAGTCAACTCTAAAGCAGGGATTTACTTTATCAGATATATTTTCAGAACAGATCAACATTGTACTCAACTGAGCAGACTGAGTTCACATTTTTTTTGTTTCACAGTGTTTTGTTCTTTTGAAATTTTGAGATATACGTTATTTGCTGTTTTCACGTTGCAAGCAGTTCGCACTCCTATTGCATGGAATGATGAGCTTGCCCAATTGATAAGTACAATAAAGTACGGAATTCGTTTTGGGAATATATATATATATATATATATTTTTTTTTTTTTTTTTATTGTGTCATCCACAGACAGCTGTTTCGATGTATTACATCTCTTCAGTGTGGCTATAGACTTTATCCCATCCAGTACCGCGAGGCAGAATTGAAACTCTCACATTGGACCCTCACTTCGGACCCGGACTACGGAACTTGGTGGTCAGTAAGGCTGAATTTAGGCGATATATTCATTTTTACGCAGAAACTCCTCATCCACCAGAGTGCTCTATTCCTATAGAAGAGCATTGCATAAGCTTACAATGGATGGGTTACCTCATTTGTATATGCTCAACCCTGAATAGAGGAGATATATAGTAAAAGACAAAAAATTGGGGGACTGGAGAATGGATTGATCTATCCCTGGTTTTAGTACATTGAAAGACAACGTTCTTAGCCGAAACGGTATCGGTATAATTAATGTTTTCTTCGTGTTTCGTTTTTTAGGGTTATCTTGGTAGCGAAGATCATATGCTATTTTGTTGCATGGATCGTAAGTGAGTATGTTACTGCAGTGTAAGATATACGATACGTGTTTGTTCCGTTTGATTATCACCGGATTTTAATTATAATCATTTTTATATGTTTTCAGCATGATAGTGTTTAGTTTAAATTGATTTTCTATTTAGAGTTATAACTATGATTAATCATTTTTGATTATTTCATTATTGATATCGGTGTATATCCCCTGTTGTGATCGTTGTAGTTCGAACTTGTAATTTCAATTTTGAAGACTATATTATTATTATTATCATGGTATCGTCTTGATGTAAGTTTGGGTATCAAGACTATATTGATATCGAATTAATTGTAGTTCCTGTGGAGAGAGAGAGTGGATTTGTATTAGGTGCCTAGGTGGCAGTAAGTCAAGTTTTGGCTTAATTAATGGTAGTATTAAGCCGTTGGGTTGTAATTATGTATATGTTATGAATTGTATTCAGTTTTATTCATTTAGAATAGAAAAAAAACTATTTGGTTAATCCGACACTTTGCTCCTTTATTTCAAAGTATTACCCTAAGAAATCTTACACAGTTTTTTCAATTACATAAGAAAGGAGTTGCTTGTTTTTGAAAAATGTGTAAAAGAAATTCTCGTAAAAATAAACTGTAAATTGTTCAGTACTTAATATACTCGTACTTTGAAAACTACGAAAATTCAACTAGTGAATAAAATTTAATAAAACTTCTAGTATTCATCCAATGGACTTTGAACTTATTTTATGAAAAGGATACTTTGTAAAAAAAAAAAAAAAAAAAATAGGGGTAATGTATTTTTACGTAAGAAGCCGCCCCTGCATTTAAAGATATATATTTGGTCCGAATTCAGTCAATCCAAAAGTCAAGATGAACTTTTGAAAAATATATCGGATATTTTTTGCACTCACTTTATATATTAGACGGACAGTGATTTTGTTGTTAGCACCTGGTAGTTGCGCCACACGAGGAAGTAACAAGATTTTAAAACTTGATTTTTTTTCATAGACTACCAGTCAGCATACACTTGAGGACTAAATCGACTGAAACAGTAAAAAAAAAGGATAATTCTACCCAAAAGAATTCTTGAGATTGTACCTTGTACCTCACTGGAATGGAGCATACCCGGATGCCCATGATCACACCCTGATCCACGAAACGGAAGATACATCAAAGGACAAAGCACAAAGGCACAAAAGCATAATACGTCAAAGATATATTAACACCGTGCGTAAATCTGGATCCTGCTCACAAGAAGAAATGACGTTCATTGAGAACCGTCAGGAATGAATTGGCAGCTGAAAAACGTGTGTTGATCAGAACGAGGATGTCCTGATCTGCAAAACTTTGTTCTTTCCCGAAACAACATTTCAAGGAGTGTTTATGCAATGTATGGATTGTCTCAAAAAGTAGAGACGTTGGATGAGGGGGGCAGTCATCTCCGGGTGCAGGTATTAAGGGGTGCAAACTTTCGTCTGGTCTATAATACCTGCAAGAGAAAGTTAGTTTAATAAGAGAGTTGGAAAAGAGAGGCTGGTGGCTTCTTCTGATACTGTAAGTGTATCCAATAATAGATACATGATTTGAACCCGTTGAGTTTTCACACTGGTGACTCTGCGATGGAAAATATTCTTTTTTATTACATTTCTTGCAATGTACACAAATGCAGCAAATGATTAGTTTTAAAAAAAAGGATATTTAGAATTTAATTCCTTCTATTGAGTTTCAAGTCCCATCCACATCCTGAATCAAAAGGGAAAAGCATTTCTCTACTTATCAATAGGAAGAAGCATTCCACTTCTTACGCAGTCAGAGGAAGTATTTCATTTTTAATGCAGCGGCAAGATTAATTTCTCTCCTGCTGCAATTGTAAAGAGCATTTCTGTTTCATATGAATGCTGTGAATTGTGGACTCTTTCCAAACAGATACCCCAAGTCCACACGAAAACTAAGAAGAGTACCGCTTAGCCTCGCTATTCATAAATTATTGAAGGAGCATCTTTCAGCCTGTTGTGGTAGCCTCTTCACCCCCCACCCGGCGGCTAAAGTCAGTTTTCGAGCCCTGTTATGCTCCACGATTTCTAATTATAATTTCTAAGGTCGGAAGTGAGTTCTTGGAAGATTTGCACAACACAATCTTCCCATTTACAGGCTCGTGACGTACAAAGCAAAACTTTTTTTTTTAAAACTATCATAGTACCCGTTAAAAATTACAGAATTATTTACGTATAGATATATTATACATATCTCGTAAAATAAATGTATTATTTGAAAAAAGAAAAATATAAGAGAATGAATAAAATAA
The DNA here is from genome assembly GCA_963457665.1 of Thysanoteuthis rhombus. Classification (NCBI taxonomy): domain Eukaryota; kingdom Metazoa; phylum Mollusca; class Cephalopoda; order Oegopsida; family Thysanoteuthidae; genus Thysanoteuthis; species Thysanoteuthis major. The sequence goes on along the minus strand of OY735225.1, from coordinate 18,961,053 downwards.
TCACTAACGAAATCAAAAATCAACAAAATGCAAGAAAACTAAAAACTTGACTCAATATTACTGACTTAATTTTACCTTATATTCAAACAATGATGTAATAGGTGCATCACTTGCCTGCTTACCACGAGGTCAGCGTTCGAATCAGGACAGAGTTTCTTTTATTTCATATATTTGTTTGCTCTAGTGTGAACATTTACAAAAAAACAACAACTAAAAAAGTGATGTAGGCCTTTATATTATATCAGGAGCTCTGAATATATTTGCGACTACTGATCTTTTATTTTTCCCGCAAGACGAGCAGAAGGAATCCACACACAAGTTCCCACACCCACGTTCTTAGGTGTAAAGTGTTTAATAACAAAACAGGTATGGCCTAGAAATTAGATACAAATGTGATGACTTGCTGTTTTTGTATAGAAAAACCGGCTAAGTGTGTTTATTTTAGAATCGGGGTGTTCCCATAGTACGTAACCTAAAATATTTGCTTTCTCGTATGGACCTGTATGGACACCATTTGAACACACTAAAAAAATGACACATACTCTCTAGAAGTTTTAGGTTTGATCATTAACACAGACAATGACATTCCATGTAAATATGGGGTTTACGTTTATCGCATTTATAAAAGATTTGTCTGAACGACTGAGTCATCTAACCGTATAATAAGCTTCGATGCAATTTTTTTTTTGTTCATTTATTCGTTGGTTTGTTTGCACCCAAATGGGGTGATCTCATTGGTTGAATAACTTTCCTATTATGACATTACAATAAAATTACGTCATAGAAACTCTCAAGACTTCATGGCTGATCATTTTTTTAAAACTTGAAATTAGGTTTCTCGAATTATTAAACATAAATTACGTAATAGAATAAACTCTAGGCTCCTTGGTGTCTATCCATACACAAATAACCCCGTCATCTTGGACGAGTATATTCTAGTATTCGTATAAACTATTTCAAAATTCCAAGCACTATTTCGCAGTGAAGTAATCAATAGGTCTAAACTGATATAGAAACAGATCTGGTTAGTCATTCAGTAGGAACTGTCATGTGACCTATCTCTTTTGAGCAAGGTGTGTTGAGGGTGATCAATTAAAAAAGTGGAAGAGAGTTACTTTTCTCTCATTTTTTTACTGTGATCACTAAAAAACGTTTGAATTGGAAAAAAAACAATCGTGAAGATTACCAGACACAAACTAAGTGATTTATCATAGAATTACATTGCAAATCGGACCCACACTAAAAACCTATTTAGATGGCCAATTTAAAAAGAAAATAAAAACTTTTTTTTCTAAATAGTTTGGAGAAAATATTGGAAATTTCGGCCCTTTGGCTTCATTGTTGCGGTCTGTTCGCGTGACACATAGCCAGCCAGCCGGACCAACTTGAAAACCGAAGAAACCTATTTTGACAGTTTTGATTTACGGTTTTTAATATCTATTTCAATATTTTTCTTTCCTCAGTTTATCTATATCTGTTCAAATGTATCTTATTTTATCAATCCATCTCTATTCCTATCTCTATTCTGTTCCTATAAGAGTCTGTAACTATCTATCTCTCTCCCAATATATATATATATATATATATATATATATATATATATATATATATATATATATATATATATATATATATATATATAAGAATGACTCGCTTGGTCATCGTAGATAGGTCGGTTAAACAGAACACAAGATCATTCAATGACGTCTAACAGCCGACTACCCCTCGGTTGAATGTCCATTCACACAATAAGGTACTCTCAGATTGGTTCCTATGTTACACCAATGCTGCGCCACCGGTTCACGAGATATTCAAAATGACTGGATTTTTTCCGTACAAACCTTGCAGTTGCATATTTTTCACTGGCGTCAGTGATTAGTGCTCGAGCCCGTGTCAAAGCTAATTTATCGAATGTTGGTTTTTTTCGTGAAAAAAGAATAAGATTTACATCAGGTTTTTATTTTTGCAAATAATGATAATCGTGACGAATAATTTCGATTTTTGTACTCATGGTTTTTATTGTGCCTTCCAAGAGAATCCATCATTACTTTCCAAATAACTCGATCTGATACAACATATACCTTTCCTGTGTTGTTTTTAAAATTGAATGAGAAATGTATCTCAATGAAATCTCTTCAATTTTTCCACCATGAAACGTGTGACCTTTCTTTTTACTGAGTTTTGGGATAATAAAACAATTTTGGAAAATCATGTACTTGACAAATACATTTAACTGATATAAGATTTAGTTTTTATTCCGTCATCATAAAAAAAGCTGTCATTTCTTTCCAAATCATCTATTATAACACAACACATACGTTGTCTAACTGCGATGAAAGTTGACAGTTCTTAGAACGGAGAAATTACTTGTCAAGAACAATTTTCAAATCGGTTAACAGCGTTTGTAAGGAATTAAGCGATCCGTAGAGAGTGTGGTTAAAGAGAAATATACAGCATTCTTTTTTTTTCAGATAGAAAGATACGACAGAGAGAGATAGACAGAGAGAGAGAGTGAGCAAAAAAAAGGAAAATACTTTCTTTTTTACGTCACGCTATGTCATATCATTCCCGTTTTTTAGATCAATTCTCGAGATGAGAAAAATGGAAACTACCAGAAAGAGAGAGAGAGAGAGAGAGAGAGAGAGAGAGAGGGAGAGGGGGGGGGAGATAGTGAAAGAAAAAGAATACAGAAAGAAAGAAAGAAAGAATGGGGCAGACTATGCAGTGTACATAACTAATGTATACACTCCATATAAACATTTATAACTTCTTCATTTGCCAGTGAATTATATTGCATTTTGGACGATATTTTTCGTTTCACTGAACAACCGTAGCCACCAAAGGTGGCGAAGGCTTCTATCTCTTTTCATAAAATCGTATGTTTTTTATGTGTTTGTGTGTGTGTGTTCCAGTGCTCCTGGTCATACTGTTTTGTCAACAGACTTGAAAATTGGCATCAGTACTCCACCAGACTCTATCTAAAAACATTTTTTATTTTATTTCTGGAATAAAAGCCTTTTTGACTCTCCCAGGGGCTTTATTTTGGCGGGTTTATTAATGGCATATAAACTCTCTAGAATATATTCGTCGCTAGATGTTTGGGTTTTATTCCATTTTAGGTGTTCTCTTGTGGAAAACGCCAGTGATGTTATAAATCGAATTCATTCGATGGAATTTTTTTACATGACCTCAATTTCTCGACGCTTCGGTTGTCAAATGTGATGGCGAATTTTTGATGCAATCTTTATTTTTGTTTCGGAGGTTTTAACGGGGATTAGTTCGAAAACTCAATTTGAAACAAATAGTTTTATTACTGAAACAAATGTAGACAAATGCTGTCAAAATGAATGTACAACGTCACAATATTCGTTCAGAATCTGATCTCTTTCTTGTTTTTTGTTTGTTTTTGTTTTGTTTTTGTGTTTTGTTTTGTTTCTTTCAAGTTATAAAGGAGGGATTTATTTCTTTAAAACCTCTTCAATTTCTTCTCCAAAATAAAACAAAAAAAATGCATAACCTCTTTGATAAATATAACAAATTTTGGGTGTTCAACGTATCTAATAATGATAGCTATGTACTTGACAGATAATTGTAACTTCTGATACATTTAGTTTTTATTCTGTCTCCAAAAAATATCCATCATTACTTTCCTAATATAAGACAACACATACGTTCATTTTTTTTTCTATAATAAATGAGAGATTCATTTCTTTAAACCCTTCTCAATTTTTTCTCCATGAAACGAATAACCTTTCTGGAAATAAACAAAAATGTATGAATAACCTTTATGTTTGCGGAGTATCTGGTAAATAAAACATTTTTCTTAAAAAGCAGAGGTATTCGGGCGTTAAATGAGCCGTTTACGTTTTTTTTTTTTTTTTTTCCTTTTTTTGACTTTTCAATGTTGGACATGGTTACTCGACGTTACTGAAGGGGTTGAACACCACAGGCTCGAGTAACACTTTGGTTAACTGATCGCTCTACAACCCCTCCCAGCCTGGCTGACCGCCCGCTCACCGGTCGAGGATCAGCAACTCGTGGCTGACCTGCAAGGTAAATATTTTTTTTTGTATATGGAAAGGCTCAACGTTGTTTTACTTACTCTTTCATTCTCCACCCCTGCTTTTGCCAGCTGGAAAAGAACTGATGACTGAATCCATTAGTTAAGCCTGAGCAGACACAAACGCTATCTATCTACACGAACCTCACACCATGAGTAGCTTTAAAAAAAGCTAAGAGCTCTCAAAATAAATAAGAAACTAGGCAAGAAGAGAGCCCTGAATCAGTTTTTCTAGATTTACGGCCGTGATCTTTGATCTGACCAAAGGTCCGTGCGATCTTTTCACACGTCGTATGGCCAGTACTATTTGCTTAACTTCTGTAGTAAATGGAAGACCCTGTATTCAAGATCTTGTCCGGGTGTGCGTGTGTTCGTTTTCAGCTTTAAAAAATAAAAAAGGACAGTAAAAAGTTATTGGTTGTTTACAGAAGAAAAGTAACACGTTGCTTTATGAAATCGGCTTAAGGACGAAAACAAAAATAAACAAAAATAAAAACTGTACACCATCAGAAAAGTCACTTCTCTCCATATCGTGTATGTGTTTATATATTTACTAAGCTAAGTCTGGTATAGGGCAAGTGTAGTGGGACACACAGAAAGAATTTAACTCTTACCACAGACAATAAAGCCCAACTCCACAAACTCTGGCCAATGTGGGGCAGGACAACGGAGGTTATGTTCACCTTTTGACAAATACTGTAATTTGGCACAAAGCCACAAGTGTGGGGCATCCAGTGAGTAATAAACTCATGCTACTGGTGATGAAATGCGAAACTAGCATGCTAGCCATTTGACTATAGCAGACAACCAAGTTACTGCGCCCTGGAGATATTAACAGGGCTTATTTTAGTTTTGTACAAGGTAGCAAGTGTGATGCATTCAGTGAGGATCGAACTCATACTATTTGCAATGCTGTCACTCAATTGTAATTGGTCTGCTTCTATTTTCCTTAACTCCTGCGAAGAAATGATCTGACGCAAGGTCGATTTGATGAACGTATGGGTAAGAATTCTCCGTAGTCCTCGCAAATATTGTCGCAAGGACATAAGAGCGCTGGTCTTTAGGTCTCAGGGCAAATCCTAAGGCCCTTAGACTTGAATACATGGGCCAGCACCACGCCCCTTCGGGCAAAACCCTATTGGCTATGGCACCACATTTGCGTCTGTCACGTCTTAAAGGGTTTGAACTTTTCGCAAGGCTAGTAATAGATTTTCTTTTTAATCTTTACTTCATGGTGACTCGCCAAATGGAAATCCTTGAATGATATCCATATTGTCAAACTCCTATCCAAGTCTGGAGTTGACTTTGTCAACTACCGTAATGAGAACAACAAGAACAATCCTCACCTAATTTAGGGAAGTAAAAAATAAACATTCCCATGAAATCGAGACCAACTGACTGGCAGGTTTGGTCTCTTATAGACTGAACTAAATTGACGAGTTTCACCTATCTATAAAATTCATCTCACAGATACGTAAAAAAATTGTAAAAAAATGAATACATTTATACTAATAAAAGTTATTTCTATAGTTTTTTTTTATTTATTCTATGTACAATACAAAAATTGCAATAATTATCTACAATCAAGATAGAAGTAGGAAATGAGTTTAACCCCGCAGCAATCAGGCTTCTTATTATATAGATTCTCTATGGAGTAAAAAAACAACAACAGTTCATATGGAACAACCTAATAGCTTATAATTTCGTTTCTTTCCCAACATTCTTCTCTGAACCATAGAAGTTGTCGGATCAGAGAGAGCCGGATCAGAGAGATACAACTTATACATGTAAATTCAGTTGAACATAACAAAGTTATTTCTGTGAGTTTCGGTTTAATCCAATCATCTCTTCTTCCATTTCTGTCAGCTGTGGTGACACTCTTTGCTTTTCGTCAAAATCCCGATCCTGACTCTGTAGAGCAGAACTAATAACCAACGTCTCAAGTGACAAGAAGGATGCCTCAGTGGTGACAGTGCGTGTCCCAAAGCTGACAATTCAGGGGCCACCTTTCGTGAACGAGGGATGAACAAATGGATAGGAGGAGACTGAAAAGGCTAACGAATATCAGCTCAGCGAATCTAATCGGAATGTTTGGTTAGGCGCTATCGAAGAAGCCTGTAACAGAGAGAGGTGGGGGAGAAAGAGACTCGAAGGTCTGTGTCCTCTCGGTAGCAGTTTAAGAAAATAGAAACTATCATAGAAATTATTTGATGTATTTTATGATGTAAAAGTCAACGTCACTTTTTTTGTTTGTTTGTAGCTTTTTTTGTAAATGGTCATGTTAAAGCAAAGTATATAAAATTGAGTGAGCTCTGTCGTGATTCGATCGCACAAGAAGGAGGCAAATGGCGTGGTCAGTTTTACTGAAAATTACGTGAAATCTTTTCAAAATCATGACTGGTTGTAATGCAACAAAATAAGAAAAATACTAAGAAGGTCGAATACCTTTGCTTGCAAAGTGGTCCTACGAACAGATACACCAATCTCGTCAGTGGAATCTTCAGGCTCCATCAGGGTTATCTTGGGTCTCTTCATTGCCTTCCTGACAGGTGCTCTTCTAACTGGGTCTGTGAGTTTTGCTGAACGACCCTCTCTTGGCAGGTTTGTTGTAGTGCCATAGTCTTTGCATTTTGTAATAATGGCTTTAATAGTGTTCCATGGGAGGTTCGAAGTTTGGGATTTTTTCTGACTCAACCTCGATCTATGCTTCTCAACAGCTTTGTCCCTGAGCTGTTCCTTGGTCTTTATGACGACATTCTATTGGACTTTATTTAACTAATTATATGACTTTTGAAGGTTATTGGTTGCATCTGATCTTATCTAGCGGCTTTATAGCGAAAGGGTCGAATACTTATGCGCACGGATTAGTTTTTTTTTATTCTTTAGAAAAATGTTATTCTTTAAAAAAATTTTTTTCAAAAATCTGACTGCGCCAATTTGGACGATTTTGTGTAGATCCATAGCCTAATCTTTTTAATCCATTTGGCTAGGAAAATGAATCTGGTAGATGGAAAGGTTTCAAGCATTTCTTGACAAAAGCTTTTACTCATTGCATCATTATTCAGACATTAAAGTTTTTTCTTTGGAATTATATAATCCTTTGTCACCTTTAAGCTAAATTGTTTTTCCATCATAAAATAGCAATTCTGGTTTTGAATCATTGAGAAAGTTTTGATATTATAAACCGTCAACTAAAACTGTCTACATCAACATAGGTTTCATCAATTTTTAAGGGGGTCAGGCTGGCTATGTATGTATTGCATGTAGTGGGCTGAAAATTTAAACATTTACTCATTATTATGTGAAGAGAAAAAACGTTTGTTTTTTTTAATTTTCCCAACTGCAAATGTAAGTTTTTGCTAAATTGGTCCCTTAGTTTGTGTCTGGCAGCACTTATTCTGTCTTGTGTTTTAAAAATTCGGACTTTTCAGGGACCATACAAAACGGGGGGAGAAGTAACTTGTTTATTGATCGTCTCTTTTCCAAATTTTTAATTGATCACCCCCAATGCGACATGCTGCCAAAAGACAGTTTTTATTAAGTGACTAACCAGACCTGCCTTTACCTTGAAAGATTTGTCTCCTCAATGGCTGCTTGATGCGAGACAAAATTCCTTCAGCTTATCTCAACCTCACACCATGTCCTGTCAGTGGTCGTATCACCAGAGGTATCAGGCATTTGATAGACTAAGCAACGTCTGACACAAGGACAGATTCGTGGAGCATCCAGAGAAGATGAAAAACTAACAATGCTTTACAGTCTCTTTATTGCTCTACGGCGGGAAATTTATTCATGTGTTTACGTCATTTTATTCAGCCGATCTAGGTTTGCCACCAGACCATGATAGAAAGGCATTTAGTGAGGATCAGACTCACATGCATTTACTCGAGAGAGTATCTTACTAACCATCGCTTTACGACCGGCGCCCAGCTCCTTTCATTCTTATATTCATAAATACTCATACAATGTATGAGTGATAGGTGGGAAATGGTTCAAGTATTAAAACGTTGCAAAGATTCAATGGAAATGTCGGCTTGTTATCATACAATAGCTTCGCTTCGCAAACGAAGAATTGGCAGCGTTTTCCACGTCTTGCAGGTCCACAGATGCCTTTGCGATCTAGATATTGAATAGCCCTCAAGTCTGATTGATTAAGTTTTTAGGTGAGTTGCGGCGACAACAAACCCCACCCCTTTAAACTAAAAGGTTTTCATGCCATAGCACATTTTCCATTTAGAAATGTTACTGAAATACTCTTAGTATTTTATTTTGATGGGAGGATTGAGAGGCACATTTTCACGCTTGGTGTCTTCGTCTATGTATCAGCGTGTGGTAGAATGCAAAAGCCTTTATCCGGTAGATCCTGTGAGTCCTCTGTAGAAAAGCTGATGGAATTATCATCTGGGAAATCCTTCTTCATTGTGGCAACATATGGAAGTCTGGCGATGCCAAATCCAAGCAGACAGGGAAATCCACGTAATTAAAGCAAAAGTCACACTCCGTAGGCAGACATGTATTCTCTTGCTCGGTCCTGCAAAAATCATAAGCCTTCAGAGTTCTCTCCAGGAATCCATATATATTCAACTTGATATACTCATTGGATACGTGGGTGGCCTAAAGGTTATCAGCACAGAGAATGGAGTCGACGAACACAGTTCAATCTCCGACTGAGACAGTTCACCTCACACAAATTCCCTTGGAAGGAATCCATGTCTTCTCAGCTATTTGCGAATGGCAAGGTAGGTGGGCTCTCCAGCTTTGGTTGGCAACCAGTCAAGGAGACGGACAACTAAAAAAAGACTGAGAAAGTCCTCGCTTTGTCCAACGTCCTGATGGGTAGGCAATAGATACAGTTGGGAAATGCACGGTTGATGAGGCTCTAGTGAAGCTTTGATGGGCTTAGAAAGCTAGAAGGGGATTACGATAAATCGGACAAGTAAAATATAAAAGAAACTTTTTTTTAAAAACTGACGGACGAAGTAATGCAGCCACCGTCCCCGACACCTCAAATATAAGAGGAAGATTTTTTTAAAATGATTATAATGAATGTCCTCATCTGTGTTATAATGACATTTTAATTGGTATGTTTATCGGCTATCTTCAGTAATCTTGGCGTCGTTTAGTCTCAGTGTGTGTTTACTCATCTCAGTTTAGCACAACGCCACAATGATGGTCGGGTTGATGATCTTCAGACCAACTCACTAACCGTCGTTTTAAGGTAGTTTCCCGATATTCACATAGCTTATCATTCTGCCACCTTCCTCCTCTCTCTCTCTCTCTCTCTCTCTCTATATATATATATATATATATATATATATATATATATATATATAAATACAAAGTATGTCCAAAAAGAAACCGAACTTTTCAAAGATGACTCTGTTTCTTTATCTACAACCGTATGCGATTCTTCCACTTCAAAATAGTCCCTTCCTCTGTCTTTACCGTTTCCAGCGTTTTTTTTTTTTTTTTTTGTTTTTTTTTAAGTTCTGGAAATCGTTTTGAGGGATAGTGTGTAGGTCTCATAGTGCATTTCCTTGCACCCCATCTGTCGTTTGGAATCGACGTCGTTTTAGGGTGGATTTCAGGCTTGGGAACCAATAAATCTCGCAGTGGCTAAATCCGGAGAGTAAGGTGGTTAGGGATTAAAGTTATCTTATGTCTCAACCCAAATATTGCAGAAACACGATGCATCATCAGTTTTTTCCTTTTAACATCATCTGGAACGACTCTTCACAGATTCCTACCACTCCAGGAACACCCCAGGTAGTCAGGCGACGATTTCCATGCATCACAGCATTTCTTTTCGATGTGGTTTGTCATCCGTAGACACGGAAGATTGTCCTGATTTGGCTTCGTCCTTGGTGGATGTTCTTCCTGATTTAGAACGCTGGTACAATTCGTCTCATTGTGTGAGGCTCAGAGATACTACCCATTGGCCTGTTGCCATGAAAAAAAAAATTCTAAAAGTTTCCCCTAATTTGAAACATTTTTGCACAAACATGTTGCTTTTAAAGATCCTTCATAGTTTGATTTGGGGGAAAACCAAGCGTCTTACACACACATTCATTCTGACACATGTAGCTCAAATATAGCAGGGTTTTTTTTACAAAAGATCAAGGTCACTGCTATATAATGAGTCTGCAAAAATATCTCTCTCTCTCTCTATCATATATATATATCCAAGTCTCCTCATAGCTATCTATCAAAATGAGTGGCTGTGTATGATAAGTGCCCAACGAGCCATTTTTAAAAAGTTGAAAAAATTGGAATCAAAGTTTGACGAACTTTCACTTGCGATATTTTCGTAATGTTTTGAACTACAATGCTAAGTTTTGTAACTTTGAAGCCTTAGCACTAGGCGTTATCAATTCTGGTGCAGATTATAATAATAGATTTTAAATACTAAGTTACAACGCATAAAGTGAGGTATTTGGCGGGGGGTCCAGAAGCAAAAAACAAAAGCTTCCATGGTTTGATTATACACCCTATAAGTATTCCTAGAAACATTGTTATGCATATCAAAATCAAAAGCCAAGTATCAGAGCTTCAAAACAATACTAAAATGAGCATTCTAACCACGAAAATAACGAAATTACGCAGTCAGAAACCCAAATCTGCGATTACGTTCAGATAACGTATTTATATCATATAAGATCCATCATGCATCGTAAACATAATGATGATTATTCAAGCTTCAAAATGAAAAGAACTAAGCATTGTAGCTCTAAAAAAAACAAAAACATCGTGAGCGAAAGTTCGTCAAACTTTGGATCGGATTTTTTCATCTTTCTTAAAACGGCTTGTTGAGCACTTATCATGCGCAGCTACTCATATATCCCAGTCTCTTCAGATCTATCTATCTTACATACATTCACACTTTTATCGTTAATATCTCTTTTTGAGCTTAGTCTCCGTCTAACCGGGGTTCAGATGTTTGCCAGCTGCGATGGAGTCAACTTCCGCCCACATGTTCCAGCTGCAACGGGACTCGGTGATTAAAAACTCTAACCTCCAACAGCTGCACGGGCAAATAAAATATAACATAATAATCTTTTTAAAAATCGCTCACTCAGGGGTAGGGTATGCTAAAGCATATTTCCTTTCCCAATTCATACGTACAGCAAGGAGCAGCCCTATTCTCCAATACATGCATTGCAAATTCCAGTTACTTCCAACGTCCGCTCACCGCGTTTTCTCCCACAGCCTTGAAAAACAGATCAATTTGCAGAAAGAGGTATATGTATTTGCACTCTTAGATTTCAAGAGATAAAACCTTGCCTTTCAGAAGGTTCTGTTTATATTCAGCCGTAACGATTATTCTAACTTTAGCCAAAAATTTGCGGGGAGTTATTTGTTTATTCGGAAAATAATGGCCGTTTTTCTTTTATAGTTAATGGTTTTCGTTGAGTTCATCTGGAATCCTCTTATCGAGCTTTTCACTTCGCCAATTCACCTCAGATGATCCGATATTGTCACACTGCCAACTCTCGGTATCTGTAACACTTATCTGGCTGTTTAGCGTCTGTTTTGTTCGACCAACATCTTTAGTTGTTCATTTTCAATTGAAAACGGACGTCCTGTTTTCTTCAAGACTTAAATCACCACAACAAAATTTTTGTAACCAACGCTGCAATGTACAATTGGGGTCGTTCCTTCATTCCTTGTTGTTTTCGATGCATTGTGACTAAGTTTATCCTCATCCACGAGAAATATACTCGACTCATCTCTTTTCCTCTTTAAGCCTCTACCTTCACAATCAATTCTGAAAATAATAGTGAAAAGAGCACGTTTTAATCATGAAAATGAACCATATATACTGGTACCACATACCATTGTAAAGATGTAGGAGACGACTAAAATTGATTCCTAGAATCTATCATTTTTCCCGAGCAACCTAAGATTATGAATAAGATGGCTCTATTCTGTTTGACTATAATAATTAATTCCCGATCACTGGCAATCCCTCTCTTCCGATTTACAATGCATTTCTCTCGTAAAAATCATTTGAAATGCATTTGTATAACATACTACCATCACCACCTTCTGGATTTGGAACGTTCAGAATTCGTCCGAGAAACATTAATGGTAATTTCTTCCAAACGCCATTATGAGAACTCTCCACTTTTCGATTGCGGGAGGTTGGGTGGCTATAGTTATACATAAACAAATGCTTGAAAATGCACACGAGGGAGGGTTCCCTATGTAGAGCAATACTGAGCAGGTTGGTTTCGTAGGCCATTGCAGCTGAGTTCGATTCTCACTGTGCGTCCACACTAGAAGAGACTTGTTCCAGTGTAAGCTAAACTTGATAAACATCAAACTACTTATAGTGACATATCCGCTAACACACAAATCTTGATACGTGCACCAGGAAGCTCATAATCCTGCACACAAATGTATGACTTTCATCAGTCGAAATCACTGAAGTTTTAATTAGTGTTTTCAAAATACGTGGCTTTGTGCACTTTATCTCTATTAATACCACGTGTGTGCATATATATATATATATATATATATATATATATATATATATATATATATATATATATATATATATATATATGTGTGTGTGTGTGTGTGTGTGTGTGTGTGTGTGCAAAAGTAGGTGTACAACACTGATTTATACATTATTTATTTTTATGTTTCAAGTATTGAGAACGACAGCAAGATATCTGAGTGAAGAACAATCCAGGCTCATACATGGTAAAACCCTGCATCTACTTCTATTCCGACTGGAGATGATTATAGCAACTTTTGTATTGTATATATAATAAATGAATTCGTATATATATATATATATATATATATATATATATATATATATATATATATATATATGTGTGTGTGTGTGTGTGTGTGTGTGTGTGTGTGTGTGTGTGTATGTGCGTGTGTTTGGGGTATGCAAAAGTAGATATACAGCACGAATATATATATATATATATATATATATATATATATATATATATATGACTTGTCAGTTTGGTTTAGTTGGCGAGAGAGTCGCCTAACAATCTCTTGGTAATGATTTCAAATAACGGTACGGAAATGCTAATCCTATACATCGATTTGGTTTAACGCGACAGGACAGACAAACAGTAAAAAGTATCCCCCTACTAAAATTAATGAGAGTGATTTTGTCCTTATTACAGGGAAAGTAAAGTCAATTCTAACTTGGCAGTAAAGGAAGCCGGTTTTGAAGCAATATTGGAAGACTGAAAATGTCGAGAAGGTATGCGAAGCGTAGCAGGAGGCGTTTGACACTACTCCACCTACACGTTTTGGGGCGTAGTAAAGTGAAAGGTTTTTGAGGGGAAGCCCCACACAGTGAACGAATCGTTGATGGAGAGCATTTCAAGCACTTGAGAGACTAAACATGACCTAATCAGTACTGTGTACCAACTTTGGCCCACCCTATGTGTGTGCTTGTTTATATATATTCGTGTGCATATATTCGCTGATATCTCGTATACGTCAATACGTGTGCTCATAGAATCACAACATGCTTCGTTTAGACATGTTTTTCATATTCATGCGAACCCACACCAATAGATAGCATACATTCTATATGCGCTGCATAGCAGTCACACGCACACACCGATATGCAGCTAACAGAATTAAGTAAACGCACGTCAAAGTTTACGAACTCGCAAATTTACGCCATATTTTCATCTGACATATAAACCACGAACACGCACGGAGATTTGTTAGTTGTTCAAAGTTACAATTCCGGAGGCAACAAAAGTTAGGCTCAGATTTGTAGTTCCATTGTGGCTACCCACCTTTTGAGTCTCCGTTGTAGAGAGCAGATATCGTGACGGCGTTCATATCTCAGTTGGAAATCCTTCTTCTCTCCTTATTTTTCCACTTTTTGCTCTTTTTCTTTTTTTTTCTTCTTTTTTCCTTTTCCTTTTTACTTCTTTTCTCTCTTTCAGTCTTTTTTTCGTTTTCCTCTTTCATCATTATTTTCAATTCTCGCTCTTCTACTTCTGTTCCTGTCCATTCTTCTTCTCTTTCAACTCTTTCCATTTCTATTCATTCTTCTTCTCCTCCTCCCTCTCCTTCTTTTACTCTTCCTTCTCCTGCTCCTGCTCCTGCTCCTGCTCCTGCTCCTTCTTCTTCTTCTTCTTCTTCTTCTTCTTCTTCTTCTTCTTCTTCTTCTTCTTCTTCTTCTTCTTCTTCTTCTTCTTCTTCTTCTTTCTTTCCTTCCTTCCTTCCTTCCTTCCTTCCTTCCTTCCTTCCTTCCTTCCTTCCTTCCTTGTTCTGTTTCTTCTGCTCATTCTTCTTTCTCAGTCTTCTCTTTCTCCTCCTCATCATCTTCTTCTTATATTTCCTACTTGAAAGTACTTTGCAACTCTTCCTAGTATTCTCATCTACTACTGGTGTTTAACCACACACACACACACACACACACACACATATATATATATATATATATATATATATATATATATATATATATATATATATATATACTGTTATTTATTTATTGCAGTACACCAACATCCGGAAATTAACCTATAAGAGCATGTTTTTTAGTGAGCCGTGTCGGTGGATAGTGGAGAAGGTAGGGAAGCTGACAGAAATGTCGGATGCTCGTTTCGGCTTTTATGCACACACGCGTATGAGAGATAGAGGAAAGGAGGCGGTAAATCTCATGTAAAAGACGAAGTGAAGGGGATTTCAGCCGAAGTAAAGCAGAGCAGGGAGCCGGATAACCGAAAACAGAAATAAAAAAAACATCTAAAGAAAAAAAAAATAAGGAACATCGTCGACACCGCGAACGATATTGGCAAGTAGGTATGTTGTTTTGGCAAAAATCATAGACGTTTTTTTCTCCTTTATCGCTGTTCATAACGGCCCCCACTTTACTTAGATGACGTGAGCAAGATTCGAATTGCTCTTTATTCACTTTGGGGGCTTCTAACATAACATCCGGAACTTAATGCAAACAGGAACATGTATCGCTATTCACCGCACCTTGCATGCTGAGTTCGATTGCAAACCCTGTTTAGGCTTTTCCCTTCCGGAGCACTTTGCAACAATTCAACTTTCTCTACATCTACTTTTACTTCCCTTAGCCTCAATTATACCTTTTTTTTTATATATCGATTGATCTGTCTGTCTGTCAGCCGATATGTTCCATTACCTCCATCTATCTTTGTCAATCTACCTCTTTCTTTCTATGTTTGTATATATATATATATATATATATATATATATATATATATATAAAGTGAACACACACACACACACATATATAAATATATATATATATATATATATATCGCATGAATATACTATGAAATCCACACTTCAAACTTGCCTGTTTGAATTTACACTGACGCGTGATCAGACTCGCCTTCTTCGTATGAATATGCTGTAAAATGCTATATTAACTTGCTCCTGTGAACAAGATAAAATACATGCACGTGCACACACAAATATGAATATATATGTATATGTGTATATATATATATATATATATATATGTATGTATATCGTATGAATATGCTATGAAACCGAACATTAAAGTGACAATCTTGTACTAAAGAACAAGGCAAATCCTGCACTTGAGGCAAAATAGCAAGGCAAACTAGGCATCCTAACAAATAAAGGCAATTATAATGCTACTAGCTCAAACTAATGAACGTGATATGAAATGACGTCCCTCTTTTACTCATTAAATATTCAACTAGGCGCACCCCAGTAAGTACATATATATATATATATATATATATATATATATACATATATATATATATATATATATATATATATATATATATATATATATATATATATATATATATATATATATAATGTGTGTACGTATGTGTGCTTCTTTATAATTATTACTTACTTTTCTTTCTGTCTCTCTCCTTTCATGTCGATCAGCCAATCTGCATGTAAATTTGAACTATATATATATATATATATATATATATATATATATATATATATATATATATATATATATATATATATGGTCTTGTTGAAAGATGCCAATGGAAAACTGATGCCCGGAAAGGGTTTACCTGCTCTCCAATGATGCTAAAGTATGACAGGGTTTTGGAGAGAGGTTTATAGACCTTTACAAATCTACATGCAGACTGGCAGATCGTGATTTTCAATGAACAGAAATTAATGCAAGTGTTACTGACAGAATCAGATTATTGTGTGTTTGATGTTAATGTATCGCTAATGATTTTAATAGTAAAAAGTGTTGCAAATGGTTCAACAGTAGAAATGCTTTCAACTCCAGAAGTGAATTGAAAATATGGAGGAAAGAGTTGTCTGTGGTCTGGATTCAAAGAAAACGTTATTGGCAGAATATATAAAACGTAAAATGTACCGTTAATGATTTTACTATAAAAAAATGTGTTGCAAATAATTTTGCTATAGAAATGAATTGTAAATTATTTAATCATAAAAATACATTGAAAATCAGTGAGAAGGGGATTGTCAGTGATCAGGAATCAATGCAAGCGTTACTGTTAAAACGGAACTATTAGGCGTGCGACTAAAAAGAAAATGTTCTTTACGTCAGTGGAGGAAAGCTGAGATGAATGTATTCTGCCAATTGACTTCCGAAACATGATACCGCCATTGTCTTGTTGAGAAAACTAGATGAAGGGAATTCGTACTGTCCCTGAGCTTTCATTATTCACACACAGAGCACATACATACACATTCTTACGCTCATAAGAACACACACTCAATAATGCACACAGAAAGGTTAATAAACACATACATTCACTCACACGCAAACACAAACCCGAGTAGCTTACAGGAGAACGATTTTTGGCAATCTTTGTAGGTTCATCAATGTTCACAGCCCAATAATTAATTTCCTTCCCTGACAATGCACTTAATTCAGTGGCGATTATTAATCATATATAGATCGAACATTATACGGTGAAATATCAAAATTCTGCTAAATACGAAGTGACAAACAACGAACATATCGATACACCCTCTTATGATATATTTGTCAGCTATTAATCATGAATTTGATTATATATGGATGCTCCATGAATTCGAACCCGAGTTGAAGGTCACTTTGTCTAACAGATATCTACGTAAATGTCAACACAATATACGAAATTAACGACAATACATTCATAATGTATCATATCACAAACATTTGATACAATATAAAGATAATACAATACCAAATTAAATTGAATATTATTTCATTTGAAAGATAAGGAAAAAAGTGAGGCCGTATTTGTCAAGTCTGGCCTTTTTAAAAAGCATTCGGTTGACCTTTTTGGTTTGGCTATAACTAAATTTTGAGCCACTTTGACTTTGTTGTGATAGTATTTCTAATGGAAAAAATGGTGGAAGAGGGCTAACAGTATTGTAATGTTTATTTTTAACCATTTTTGCAAGTTTTGGGTCAGAAACGTATCCAAATGTCTATCAACACTGTGTTCCCCGTCTTGTCAGGTGGTGATATTTTCATAAAAATGGCTACATCTAAAGGAAGTCAAAAGAAGGAGTGAGATTTGCTCACTCACTCAATAAATCACTTTTTCTTTAATTTTTTTGTCCCATCACTCGCGAAAACAGAGTGAGACACGAGGTCGGTTTAATGATTGGATAGCATACACACAACGTGTGAGTAGGCTATCAGCTAACATCTTTAGTCCTAATACACAAGAGCGCTGCTCTTGAGGTCTCAGGACGAATCCTAAGCCCTTTAGACTTGACTTCACAGAACTTGATGACTCTTTTTTTTCTTTCTTTCTGTCGCTCACACAGCGTTTATTTGACATATTGAAATTATAACTATTCTTCGTTATCATTACAACAGACAATCATTCATTAAAACCTTAAATTTTGGTCGGACCGAATTATTTACGGTAGTAAGCGAAACAACGGCGATGATCGAAAAATAAGAAATAAAGAAATAAGCCCCGTTTATATTTCGAACCCACACTTTTCACCATGGGAGGACCGGTGTAGCCTTGGTTTGCGCTAACTGACTGATGTCTTTTCGTATGAACGTAACTGTCAAGATAGAAGATGCAAAACTCGGCAAGGTAGACCACCACATCTACCTAGGACAATGAATCTCCATGAAATCCTCAAAAGAGGAGGAGAGCAAGCTCAACTTTCAAGAACCAGATGATCCCAATAATCCAAAAGAGAAGAGTATACAACCAATGCATTCTCTCGATAGTCACTTATGGAGCTGAAACATAGAACCTAACCAAGAGACAGACCTGCAAGCTGAGAAGTATGCAACGTGTGCATGAGATAAACAAGAGAGTACAATATATAAGGAAGAAAACGGCTGATCGTGACATAATAGAAACCATTTTTTTTAAACTAAAATGGCAATGGGCAGGCCATGTTGCAAGAATGAAAGGCAACCGATGGACATCACGTCTCACAACATGGATCCCCAGAGATCACATGAGAAACTGATGCCGACAGAACACAAGATGGAGAGATGAACTGGACAGATTCAGGAAATACTGGCTCTGCGACGCCCATGATAGAGAATTGTGGCGAATGATGATGATGATGATGATGATGATGATGATGATGATATATATGTATGTGTGTGTGTGTGTGTGTGTGTTTTACTGATCTATTCCCACAAATACATGCAGAGTGCAACCTCTAGCAGTGAACATTCTCGCACAACTCATCGATGCATATCTTTTCTCATTCCACTCTCCTAACTACTAACCCCACCCGAGACTTTAAATTATAATAATTTTTCACTTCCCCCCTCTCTCCCTCTCTCTACGCTCCTTCACTCTCTACTCTCCTATCTCTCTCTCTCTCTCTCTCTCTCTCTCTCACTTCCCCCCTTTTTTTTGAAAACCAAGTTCCATGTTGATCTCCTGCTGTCACGAAATGTCTTCGAGGCTATCTCCGACGCCATTGCCACACTTTATTGACATAATTGAAAAGTCGGCAGGAAAGCGCCCAGAATATCTGCATTCAATTTCCTTTGCCGTCGTCACTTCGAGAATGACTTTTCCACTCAAGGAAGTCTTCGAGACGCGAGCGTGTGCACAGCGAGACAGTGCAGGGGCTGGAGAAGTAGGGTGTGGTCCGGGAGGATCTGCCCCAGCAAAAAGGAAAGTGTATGCTTCGTTGGATGCACAGAATAGTTATTCTTCTTCATTTATTCTGCCTTCTCACCTCTCTCTCTCTCTCTCTCTCTCCCTCCCCCTCTCTCTCTCCCCCTCTCTCTCTCTCTCTCTCTCTCTCTCTCTCTCTCTCTCTCTCTCTCTCTTAACCTATTTCTTCTTCTTTTTTGTCTTCTTTTTTTCTTCTTCTTTTCATCATGAGGGGAAAAGAATATTATGGAGATAAAGAAGAAGAAGAAGAAGAAGAAGAAGAAGAAGAAGAAGAAGAAGAAGAAGAAGAAGAAGAAGAAGAAGAAGAAGAAGAAAGAAAGAAAGAAAGAATTTGGAGATAAAAGGGAAGCAGAATGATACAATGACAAGAAAAGAAGGAGAAGGAGAGAAGGAAGGTAAAGAATATAATGCAAGACTATGATGATGATGGAAGAAGAAGTAAAAGGGAATGGGTCCGATCATAACAAAATGCGAACTTCATTCCCCCCCCCTCTCTCTCTCTCTCTCTCTCTCTCTCTCTCTCTCTTTTCCCTCGTGCTTTCAAGTTAACATCCTCCTTAAAGTTATTCTCTCTACTTACCTTTTCTTTTTACAGCTCTCTTTTTTTCCTATATTTTCGATTCCTTCTCCTATTTCAAAATATTAAAAATGGGATGATCATTTAATGAACTACTCTTGCCTTTTGTTAGGCCGTGATCACAGAAAAAAAGTTCAATAAAAAAAAAAAAAAAAAAAAAGACAAGCATGAACGCTGCCGGACACAAACCAAGGATCTTATTTAGCATAAAAATTGCATTGCAAATTAACCCTCACTCACCCACACACATACACTGAAAACCTATTGTGAGAGCATTTGCTAAAAAAATGTTTTTTCTAGACATAATAAGGAGTAGATGCTTAAATTATCATCCCTCTAGATCCATAGGTGTGGCCTGTACGCGTGACACACATAGAAAGAACCACTTAAAAACTGAAGAAACCTATGTTGACAGTTTTGTTTAACAGTTTCTAATAACATAGCGACGTCTTTCACAAGAAACAACAAATTATCTCTTGTCTTCATAACATCTTAGCGCCTGCCAAAGCTGTTAACCTTCTTACTTGCCTAGTAAAGAACTATTGCGTCATATGACGTCGTCGCCCATATTTCATATAAAATCAATACAATTACACATTTCGTTTCTTTTTCCTTGGTCCATTACTCTTATTCTTACGTAACGCTCTTCTAGTATCTGGTCATATGTAATCGAATGCCGAAACGAACAAAAATAGTTTGGTGACCGGAGATCTATAACCTTGAGACCACCTCCCTATTGCACTAAGTGGGCTCGGGTCACGGACACGCTTTGATGTCTGCGGCAAAAATCCAAGTTACTGAGAATGCTCTGCAAGCTCCATGTTAAAAATGTGACATTTCATGTGCCGTATCTGGTGGGTATATGGATTCTCCACACTTAATCACTGACCTTGTTTAACATTTTACCATATGATGTAGTAGAAGATTTTTCTCAGAAAAGATCTAATTATCTCGCTTTCTCAAAAACTTAACGCCTGTTAAAGCTGTTAACGTTCTTGCTCGTCCAGTAAAGAGACGCTATGCAATATGACGTCGTAATGACAACAGTATGATATGATATTCCAAGTTGATTGCTGCAAAAGAAGTTTTTTCTCCCTCTTGAACTTCTCTTTCACATACTTCGACAAGAAAAAGTCATTTTAGCGAGGTATGTCGCGATCCTTTCGACACTCCTGGGAAATACGTATCCCAAAATTTCTATGACTGCTATGTATATCCCGAAGAGTTTTCTTAGAAGCCTACTGTAACGTTTGTATCACAAAAATAAAGTTAATTAGACTTTCCCAGTTTTTATAACCGCAGACTATGACGTCATCCAACTCACCCAGATATTAATTCACAATCCATGACTGAACAGGAAAGATGTGTAGGCGAAGTGATCTACTAATTCCGTGTTTTTCATCTGTCCCAGTGCAAAATGTCTGATGGGACAGGTGTATCCCATTATGGTTTTGGTTTTTCAAAATAAGGGAAGTTTTTTTGATTCCATAAAAGAAGACTTTTCTTTAACGACTAGATTTTTAAAAAATAGATGTTTTGGGCTTTTTTTTATACCTTTTAAAAAATTTAAACACGAAGTACTTTAATAGGTTAGTCTTGAAAGGGGTTAAGTAATAGCTGCGTTTAACATATTAGAGGTAGTTTAGCATCCTCTTTCCTCTCCTGCACCCTAGCCTTTTATTACATCCCACCACCCAACCTTTGGTGATGGTTTAGCCTGACATATCATTCTCATTGGTTTCATGGACATAGAACGCTCAAAAGTTTTCTCAGATAAATTAATGGTAATCACTTTTTCACTTTACGCCATTTCTTCACGGGAAAAATGTTACCTAACTCTGCGTAAAAAAATGACTTTAATTTGTTACACCTAAATTCATTAGTTTTTCTCAATATGGAATAAATATAGTCGGAGAAAAACTAGTAAATTTAGGTGTAACAAATTAGAGTAATTCTTCCAAGTGTGTCTATAACATTTTTACGGTGTTCTTGCGAAAGTTCTTAATAGGACTTTACAGAGAAAACCTGTGAATCATAAAAGGTCCTCATCGTTATTAAATATTCATAATCTCCTACAGATTGGGATATTAGCAAAAGAAACCTGGTTACTTCAATTACTTCAATTATCAACCTATAAACTCGTGACGTGATGTTTCAGCGATAGATAGTGAGCCGATTCGTCTTAGAAACAATCCATTGAAATCTCAAAAGGCCAAGAAGTCAAAGAGCCGTTCCTTTATTTTTCTGTCTGTTAAAAGTGTTATATCATGTCCAGGGTACAGAATAGGTGTAAGGCTCCATTTGGGATGGTCACGGGTGCCCCACGCAGAGAAGCCACCTCAATCAATGGTGGAATTACGCTCACAAAGAAACAAAATGTGTGCGGTAGGTATGAGGAAGGTGGGAGGGGAACACATGTAATGTTGTTAACAATCCTTTGCTCTAATAAGCGTGTGCGTGTGTTGGTGCGTATGTCTGTGTGCGTGTGTGCATGTGTGTGTCTGTGTGGTCTTACATGTGTGCGTGTGTGTGCGTAGCCTGATGTGTGCATGTGTGTGTGGGCGCGCACTCGTGCGTGTGTGTGCGTGTGGTCTGTGTAATGTTAAGTGTGGGGCCGATCCGACAAAGCAATTACGTGCTAAAAGGAATATAGGAGAGAAGAAGGGAGAAAAAAAACAGATGAAAGAATTATGAAAGAGAGGTTTTGAAGAAAGAGAGTCGTGGATGAGACTGAACGAGAGAGGAAGAAATAAAAAGGAAATAAATAACAAGAACAATAAATATTAAGTAGAAATAACAAAATGATTCGACTGTAGATCCGACATCCTCACCATTAAATTGATGAAAGGAATGGAACCTAAGTAAAACATCCCGTTTCATGTATACCGTTCATTGCATTACTATTGAAATGATCCTATTAAGAGACCCCTAAAAACGTCAGCAGAAGACGAGTGACGCAAACAACGCCATTTGATTGAGGTATTAAGTTGTAACGAAAGTTCTGTACGTTTTTTTTAACCGATAGTGCTTGAACAAGATGGCTAAAATGCTATCAGAATCCAACTGTTACAGTCAGGGAACTTATCGTACAATTCAATGTTAGCTATACGACTGTTCATCGCAGATTTGATGAAGCTAGATAAAGTGTCAAAGGTTGAAAAATAGGCTCTATGTTGCCTGTCCATAGTAAATTGCGAAGTGCTGATTTTTTGCTGCATTCTCATTAGCTCTGAATGTCTTTTTTGGACAGAATTGTTACGGTTGATGAGAAGTGGATCAGTCGTAATGATACATCTATCCTTCTATAAAGGAGATATTCTGTCGGGCTTCCATTTTTAGCATTTACTTTTTAGACAGTAATTAATGAACTATGATGATAAACAATTTTCGACCACTAAAAACCACGTTTATTTCAAATGGACTGTATTTATTTGGATTCTAATGTATGTTGCAGGCTTGTGTACAAAAATTATGTTTTCGATAGCTTTGAGATGTTTTTCTCTTACAAGATTCGCAAAGTCACGTTCAGACGGACCACCAAACATTACTTGAAGCTTTACATTCTACAACCGTTATGTAGCCAGCATGGGTCAGAAATAAAGAAGTAACCTCCGACGAAATTTGAATTCTCATCCTTGGGGTAAATGCAGATGGTCTGACGGAAAATGAGACGGGCGAACCGAGTTTAAACTCCTGTCTCCTGCAATAAAGTTAAATATAGTCATATAGTTACACCAGTCCTCACACCATTTTCGGTACCATATTATTGTTTACTATCTGGGATTACAGTGAAAAGCTCGGCTAAAAGCTAGGATTTCGAACGCTGATTTTCAAGATAGACAGGCAGGTATACAAGCCCTCTCGACTTGGAAGACTAGCGTAACATAATTTTACTACTTTCCAATTACTCTCCTGCCGAACTTGGTCAAGCTTTGTATATATCACTATATAGATAGTTATTTCTTTCTTATTCGTTCTTTTTATTACCGCTGTTGTTATTCGTTTTCTTCTTTTGCTGCTGGAGGTGACACATATTGCTCAATTTAAGTCGCTGGTGACCTCGAATTTCAGGCAAGGATCAGCACGATAGGTACAAGGATGTCCTGAAGGCGATCCCCCAGGTTTGCAGTATTGGAGACTTGGATGCCAGAGAAACTGTGTGCTAGAATATCCTTCACAGCAGCCACGAACACTTCATGAGACACAAGACTGTGAGGAAAAGGAGCAGTACTTACTCACACGTTACGACGAACACAACCCGGACACGACTCGGTGTGCCCAGACTGTTAGTGTTGGTGCTGTACGCACATTGGCCAAGTCAGTCACTGCAGCACCAATAACCTTAATGCAGGAAGAAGGGAGATGTGTCGGTTCCGACGGCCTAGTCCATCATTGTAATGCACTTGGGTTTCCATTGATGATATTTCAACAAGTGTGTTTTCTTAATATCCACTATATCCATTAAAGTGCCAACATATGGGATGAATCGGTTTAGCAGGAAGGCTTGGAACTTCATGCCAAAGTAATATATGTGTTTTTCTTTCTAGCTCCACCTATATAGTTCTGCGTATAAAATAATCATTTTGCCTTTAATTTTAGGATTAGTTTCTTTAAGGGACGGTAGTTTATAGACTTTTTTTGCCACAACGTTAGTCATTTCGAACTTGACCAATTGAGACGGCTAACGAGATATCTCGCGAGAAATTTCTTTGTCCCGAGTCTCCTTGATGTGGCATTGAACTGGACAGTGATCCAAGACAAGCAGTAGATAGTGATGAATTCACTGAAAGCAACGAATTCTCTGAACAGGTGACGAGGAATTTCTTTATTCTGAGTCTTCTTAATGTGATTGTGAATTGTGTAATGATTCAAGATAATTCATAGATGCTGATGACGATAATGAATACCTGAAACAGCTGACGAGATATCTCCCAAGAAATTTCTTTGAATCTTCTCACCGGGACCACAGAGAAAGATAATGATTCAAGACAATTCATGAACGATTAGGAGGGCAGTAAAAGCAATTCACGTAAAATTCTATTGGACGAATTCAAACGGATCACTTAATTCGGGCTAGGACAGTAATTCTGAACTTGAGGCGCATGCGTCACAAAGGGACAATTTGGATATATCGAGAGACTGATTAATTTCAACACATACAATACTATTAATTCCTAATTACACAGTACAAGTAATTACTAACTTTACAATAGATTCCATAGTAACTAGTGCTTGACTAATTAACTTTGTGAGGTAGAAAAGTGATGGGGTATGTGGAGTATATGTATATGTATCTTTTTGTGTCATGATATGAAATTAAATTACTTTTTTAAACTGCGACCCAAGTTAGCAGTTCTATGAATGGCAGACATTTCTTCTCGGGGTGAGATTCAAATAGGTTAACAGCGTTTTTGAGGAATACTCAACTCGGTGGAAAGTATACAGTATAACACAAAATCGTCTCACAATTTTTATCTTAGGCGTTAATTCTTAGTTTGAAATTTCAAGTTCATGAAGGTTTCTACTTTTGTGACCCGAAGAGGAAATGGTTAAAGAGAGATAGACATAGTTCTTCACAAAAAATTGTACTTACAATGTCGCATGTTTTCAACAGAGTTTGTTCTTCTCCTTATTTTAGTAGGGAGAGGTCATATTATTTGAGCTTTCCGAGTGGAGCAAGGATCAAAAAAGGTCAAGAATCACTGAGCTAGAGGTCGGATCTGCTCACCTTAAGAGAAGGAGAGACAATTTGGCAGACATTGAATATCACTATCCCAACAGACTACAGAGTAAAATTGGAAGCAAGTGAAAAGCTGTGAAAATATCTGAACCTTGCTAGACAAAAGAACATTACGGGACATGAAAGTAACAGTTTGGGAGCCATTCAATAGATTGACAGAATTGAAAATCCTAGGAAGAATTGGAACAATCCAAACAACAGCATGACTAAAATAAGTTGGAATATCTGTACCTCGCATTAATGAATCACCGTAGTATGTGCCAGAGCTAATCATCTAGAAAAATAATTTTTTTTTAGATAAATCTTCAACTGAAATTATCTAAAATCATCAAAAAGATTATCTAAAATTCACGTAATTTGTATATATATATGTTTTATTTGTCACTAATCATACTATTTGTTACATATATATATATATATATATATATATATATATATATATATATATATATATAATTGTGTCATCCCTGGGCAGCTGTTCTGTAGCATTACAAAACTCTTCGGTGCGGCTATAGACTATCCTGTGTTCCTTCTAGTACCGCTAGGTAAGGTCAAAACCTTCGCTTCAGACCCAGCGATGTATTTACTTACGCATAATTCCCCATCCACCAGAATGCTCTATTCCAGAGTTGGAAGAGCATTGTACAGATGCTAATAGTAGACGAGTGCCCTACCTAAGATTTCTGAACACTAAAGAAGGGAGTGTTAATTATAATAATAATTGATAATTGGGTCATCCGCAGACAGCTGTTTCGTTGTATTACAGCTCTCCAGTGTAGTTTTATATATATACATATATATATATATATATATACAAATCCATATAAATATATATAAAGATCTAACTCCTCCATTATAAGCTACTATAGCTATACTCTTCCAACTCTGGAATGGAGCATACTGGTGGATTGGAAAATCTGCGTAAGTAAATATATATTGTTTAATTCGATACTACTGATCGTCCAGTTCTTTGTTGGGCAGGAGTAAAATATAAACATATATATATATATATATATATATATATATATATATATATATATATATATATATATATATATATATATGTGTGTGTGTGTGTGTGTGTGTGTGTGTGTGTGTGTATGTGTGTGTGTGTGTGTGTGCCGGCTAATATATATATATATATATATATATATATATATATATATATATATATATACATACTAACTCTGAGATACCCGAAAAATTCTCTAAAATCAACAACGCTGGGAAGCGAATGATATTTCATAGAGATGTCAAAAAAGGCATTCGTAGCCCCCCTTAAAATCTTAAAGATTCTTATTTCCTGAAATCTGAGAATTCATTCGATCACTTTTGGCGTTAGTAGTTTGTATGTCAAAGTGACTACGAGATTTGAACGAAATTTATATTATGCCCATGTTTTATTCTTATGTTTGGACTTAGATGAAGGTCATAAAAACTTGAGATATTTCCTTCCTTAAACTTGCCTAATTTTCAGAAAGTTTGAAGGTCAAATAAATTGAAAGCGTATAAAATTTGAAGAAAATAATCAAAATTTAGCTCTTTATATAATATAGACACATCCAAAATTGCGTTTGCATAGGGAGGGGAAAAAAGTTTGTACTTGGTTCACTAATTCTTTTTTCCGAGGCTTTACCCAATTGGCTACTTGACAGTAGTAGTTTTATATAGTTTAAATACAAAAGCCTTGACAGGTGGAGAAATAAGAGGGATTTTTTTTCTCTTCTGTTGACTATCTAACTCCTTTCCTAGATCCTTTCCTGGCCCAATCATTCTTACAATATCCTTTCTCCATAAGAATTCATCATTTTCTTCCAATCTTCACATTTAATTCATTTCCTCCATGAGGCTTAAACTACTTGAAATATCCCCTGATGAATGTGTTTTTATATTTACAATTTCATGATGATCTGGAGGGGTGAAAAATTCATGAAGAGTTGTGGATTATTTTTTAAGCTTTAATCTAATTATTTTTGAAGTTACCATTAGAAAACAGTATCTAAAATTAACCGAAATAGTGTTCGTCAGACTCGAACGGATTAGTCATATCTGGAATTTAAGATGTGTGAATTTCAGAATGAATAACAGAGAGAGAGTGGAAAAGAAATTGTGATTTCGTGACGTCATGTCGTGTCAATTTGCGTTATCTGAGTTACTGGTATTTTTTTTTTTTTTTTTTTGTTAACATTGAATTTCTGTTTATGAAAAATATTATTTTACATAATTACAAATATGTACATTTTATTTACTTTTCTTTTCGGTGAAAATTACCTCGTCAATAAAGATGTCATTAAAACAGTTAATATAATAATAGAACCATTAAATAATATAAAAATATGAGACTTTCAGAAAAGCAGTTGATATTCGTCCTTGATTTTGGAGTATTTGTCCGACCGTATTATTTATAATTACAAAAAAAAAATCAGTTGTTTTTCCTTGGCGCTGTGGTCAAGGGCGTTCTGTCAGACTCTGGAAGCGACACATTTTTTTAATTTTTTCCTTGTTTTCGAGGTCAGTGGCCGATTAACCATTAGGCTTGGCAGGCTTTTCCTTTCTTGCGTTAGATGCTAGTGGCGGATTAACCATTAGGTTGAGTAGGCTTTTTCTTTCTCTCTTTTACCAAACTCTCACTATTGAGTTTTGATTTTATCTTCGTTTGTAGCAATGACACATGTCAAGGATCAGAAGAAAAACAAGTGACGTCATGCATAAATAATAGTGACACAGTGACGTACACAAAAACTGAATTAACGAATTCACTCCCACTTCCAAAGCCCAACTCAGGGAATGATATTGTGTGGAGAAATGAATTCTGTTTTGATTACTTTTCAGATTTTAATGAAGTTTGAACATAGCACCGCCAACCTGGTTATAACTTGGATTTTGCTCAGGGGAAGAATGATGAAAAGATATTGTCATGAGAGTGACTCAACTATTCAACTTAGATTATTCAACGTTTTAATTCAGTTCGAAAAGAATAGTTATCTTGTCATTCTCAAATTCTGATGGTTAAATATTATCACTTAAAGAAAATAAAGTTATATATATATATATATATATATATATATATATATATATATATATATCGTGGATTTTACAAGTAGATAATAACAGGGAAAAAAATTAAACAAGTCGGTCAACCTTTACAAGACTCCTAAAACATAGAAATACCGAGAATTTCTCTGACTGCTGGGAAATATATGTCCCATTGAACATTTTTAGTGTCACAAAAATAATCAAGTACATGGGATTTTCCCGGCTTTTAAAACTGCAGACATTGACGTCACGATTGAGTGAAGCCCAAGCAGAAATTAGTTCATGACTGAACAGGAAAGACATGTGTAGGCGAAATGATCAGCTAATTCCGTGTTTTTTTGTCAGTCTAGCAGGATAAATGCATTCCATCATAATTTTGGTTTTTCCAAAAATATTTTTTTCTTTATTCAATAGAAAAAGAAATTTTTGAGCCAATAAATAAATAACACGTTTTGGTCTTTTCATTGTCAAACTCTTATTGGAGTTCACTTCATTCTCTTATCTAGAAACGATGACGTTCAGGTTTAGACCATAAACGTCATTAAGACCTAAAACTGAAAAGGTCTTAGCCACGTGTACAGCTTTAAATGTTCATTGTGGAAACTTTACACACACACTCTCTTCAATAAGCAGGAGGAACGTTATTTTTTGTTTTTTTGAAAATCCGTCACGGTGGTTGGAATTGTGGTTGTATTTTTCTATCTATGCGTCACATTTCTCTCATTGAGTAGAGAAAACATATTTTTTTGTTTTACTTTGTTTTCAAGTCAGCCCAGTGGCTGAAATAGTTGTATTTTTCTACCTGTATATGTGTCACGTGTACAGGCTTCACCATTAGAGGCATGGTGGGTTTTTACCCTGAAATAGTCAGCCTTGGGTCCACTTAAAACTCCAGGCCTCGAGCATCTTGACAGTGTTAAAATATCCCCTTCGATTGGAATATCTGCCATAGTGTGAATCGACATTGCGAAGAGAAGCAAATGTCTATTTCCGAAGACAGCCAGAGTTCTTGAGAAGTCAGCCGAGCTTATACTATCACGAGAAAAGCCACGGACAGGTCGCAGGTACGCATGCGCGTGATCAAATGTAGAATCCAGACCCCAAAATTGATTCAAGTCAAAAGCTAAAATTGTGGCACCGTAATCAAAAACTTGATTCTATAAATCAGTTTTTCAAATTTTGTGATTCAATTTCTTCACAATATTCTTTCACTTAAAGGGACTGAATTCTACATCTCATCCTTGTTCTTATTAAATTGAATTGAATTTTGATCACGGTGTTATCTGTAAGTTTGTGCTTTTCACTTAAATCAATTCCGGGGTCCGGATTCTATATTTGATCCAACGCCCGCACACACACTAACACACACGCACGCACGCACACACATAGATTCCCACACACACGCTCGCAGATGTTCTAATGTTAAATAAATGTGCTTAAATACCGAAACGTCACGTGGTCTTGGGATCTTTTTACACAAACGTCTGATTTTGTTTTTGTCTGTTTCAAACCTTCTTTAATTTATTAACATTCGCATTTGCGCGACAAACAGCAGGTGCAAGCTATTACCTTCCGTCTCTCAACCTTGCTCGCCGAGAAGCAAACTAACGTCAACCCTGATAGTCCCTGCGAGGCACGTAGAAAGATTCAGCAAAATAAACGGTTACATTGCATTTGGCCTTCACCCGACTCTTTCTCCGTCATTACTTGGCTGACTTATCTCCCCCTGAAAGACATCTTGTCAGGGTTTCATCAATGGTAAGGTAAGCCGTGTCTGGGTAGTTGGCCAAGAATGTGAGTGAAAAAAAAACTAATTATATTTAAAAAGGAAAAAAAAACAGGAGAAGCAGGAGATGAATGTAGGGAAAAGGCATGAAAGGGAGGGGGAACAAGAAAAATAGGAAAGGACTGGAAGGAAAAACTGGAGGAGAGGGGAGAAAAAGAAGGAGGGTTTGAAAGAAGAAAAACAATAATAATAATTATATTTATTTTCCTTTTTCTTCTTCTTTCGTCACTATATTCTTTTCATTCTCTCTCTATCTACATATTTTTCTTCTTCTCATTCTCTTCTTTCTCCTTCTTCTTCTTCTTCTTCTTCTTCTTCTGCTCCTCCTCCTCCTCCTTCTTCTCATGTAGAGAGCAGAAGAAGGAAAAGAGAGTGATCAGAGAGAAAAAAAACGATATTCACCACTATAATCATTTTCTTCTTCTTCTTCTTCTTCTTCTTCTTCTTCTTCTTTCCTCGTGGGAAAAAGAATGACGAAATAAGAAGAGGAGAAGAACTTGACGATGCGAGGAGAAGCAAATGAATGGCATGAGAAGAAAAGGAAGAATAAAGTGATCAGAGAACGAAAGGAAAGAGAAGAAGAAAATTATGCAACACCATGATGACGGAAAAAGAAGAAGGAAAAAAAAAAGGGTCGGATCATATCTCTCTCTCTCTCTCTCTCTCTGTCTCTGTCTCTGTCTCTCTCTCTCTCTCTCTCTGTCTCTCTCTCTCTCTCTCTCTCTCTAATCGCTTTTCTTGAAGAGTCGCTCAAATGTGACCTCCAGATGTGATCGCCGGAAGTCGCCCCGCGGAGCACGTGACATTTGGTACCGTTTAGCGGTAATGTAATAATCAGCCACTTCCGGCTGTTGTCACTTTCTTTCGTAGGCCGAGCTGCTGGATATTTCAGCTGCACGTGTTCACATGTTTGTCTGCAAATGTTTTTATGCAGATGTGTACATTTACGAGACTGTGTGTACGCGTGCATGTATGTGCGTGTGTGTGTATATGTGCATGTATGCGTTCAATGTGTAAATTTATACGTCGTTCTCTTGCATATCCAAGCGTTCTTGTATTTGTATGAATTTCTGTACGTATATATACACCAGTATTTTTGTCTGTTAGGATTCGTTTGAATTAGAGATAACCTATGTAAACCTATACATTTTTCACCAGGGGTTATCCAAATTAACTTATTAGTTTGGCAGCTCTTCCAAAGTACAATGTAAGTTCACCTTTTCAATCTCCTTGATCAATTCTGGACAAGATTTTAGAAAGATAGGAAAAACATTTTTTTTTCTTTTAAAGATTTGATTCCATTTAAAAAAACATTTCCCAGAAGTTCGGCATTTAGAACCATAAAGCATGCCTTGTTTGCTGATTGCAATAAAATATGTTTCTTTTTGCTCAATGTTCCCCTTTTTAATTTGCAAAACCAAGCAATCAGAAGCAAAATGTTTGTTTGTTCAAATACTTATGACAAGTACTATGTATATATATATATATATATATATATATATATATATATATATATATATGAATTACAAGGATATATGCCCGATAGATGTCAACATTTTGTGCCTACTGCACTCATCAGCATTTTTTCCCGTGAATTATGGAAACAAAAAGTCCATTTACATTTGAATAATACATTTTTCTATTATCCAATAAGGTTCCATTATTTTTTGAAACCTAACGATTCTAACCATTAATTACTGTCTAGGCATAAGGACATTACATAAGGCTTACCACCCTTCTTCCTGATTTACAAAAACATATATATACTATCGTTTTCCTGATTAAATTATTTCTGTATTTTTATTAATTGAGTGAGAACATATATATATATATATATATATATGTGTGTGTGTGTGTGTGTCTGTGTGTGTGTGTGTGTGTCCACTACTGGAGAAAGGCCTTTCCCATCTCCTTCCATGACGACTGTATTTGTGCTAACTTATGCTATCTCTTATCAGCAAAAGTTTCTCTCTACTGCTTTTACCTACCCTTGAGCACCAAACAGTTAGTCTTTTGCTGCATTTGTTGTCATCACTTCTTGCTAAGTGTCCAGCCCATCTCTATTTTCGTTGCTAAATTATTTGTATGAAGTTTTTCATACTGGTCTTCCCTCTGATCCATGTTGATCTTTTTTTATCTCTTAAAGTTCGTATTGCTTTCTCTCTAGCTCTCTGTACGATTCTGAGTTGGTCTCAGTTTGTATTGTTAATTTCCAGATTCCAAACTGAAAGAAAAACAAGCCTTTCAATTGAACTATTCCCGAGGTTACTTCTGCAACACAACTTTGTAAGGTGATGTGACATTTTCTATCGAAAACAAACCAAGTATGTGTATATATATATATATATGTAATATATAAGTAATTGAGTCATCCACAGACAGCTGTTTTGTAATATTACATTTCTTCGGTGTGGCTATGGACTATCTATTGATCAATTCAGTACCACGAGGTAGGATTGAAACCTTCGCTTCAGACCCAGAGGTTAGCATTTTACCTCTGCCCTACGTAGAACTGGACGATTAATAAGGTTGAACTTTAGCCATATATTTACTTACGCACAATTTTCCCATACACCAGAGTGCTCTATTCCAAAGTTGGAGAAGCATTGCATAAGCCTATAATGAACAAGTTACCTTACTTAAAAAGTGCTCAACCCTGAATAAGGGAGCATTAATGATAATAATGATTATATATATCATTAGAACACGGAATGGCAGATATTTATGAAAAGAAAAAGGTACTGTCAATGGGTTGGAATCAATAAAAATGTGGCTGACAGAATAAGGTTGTCATTTGTATAAAGTAAATCGATTGCCGATGAGCTCAAAAAATAAATTAAATATGAATGATTAGCAACAGAAATATATTGTAAGTGTTTTTACCATTTAAATGCATTGAAGAGTAGGAAAGGGATATTATTGACAGTCAAGAATTCATGCATTCATCACAGACACAATGTGACTAATCATTATATGTATGATGTGCACGTGTTGCTAGTGATTTTACTATAAAAACATTTCAAATAATTTTACTGCAGCAATTTATCGGAAATCTGGAAAAAGATGTTTTAAGCGATCAGACACTAATATAAGTTTTACTGACAGTGGCTACATATTCTTCTCTCTTTGCCCGTCCATGTTTCTATCTGTGCGTGTGTGTCTCGGTGTTCCTGGCTACAACCTTGAGAATTTGAACTAAGCCCCATCTGAAAACATTTTTTGTTGTTTTTTTCAACAAACAATGCCCAAATCTTGTATTGGAATTTAAAAAAATTGGATAAAAGATCTTATTTCTTAGATAATTAGATCTGGGACACGCGAGGGCTACGGTGATTAAATAATGTGTGGTACGATTGATATATGTATGATTCGTTTCAGTCTACTGTCCAGAACGTGTTTTTATTGAATGTCCTTCCTGTACTCCTGAACTCCTGTACTCTACTCTTCGTATAGCAAGGCAGAAAAGTTCATTGGACAGTTTGTAGTAAAGTACAACGCAGTATCAAAAGTGCAAATCACCTTGTTGGGAGAACAATAACGAGCGTTAGGAACATCAATAAAAAGTAACAAATCGATTCTGTTCCCAAGAAATGACACCTGCAGTGACTACATAGATAATTATGGCAACAGGCATTGATCAATCAAATACAGAAATTTGTTCGAAAACTATCATTGTTTACCTCTGTCAATGAAATCGGAGCGGTACATATATTCGGGTGTGTCCGTCTCTTCGTTCGTCTGTCTACCTGATATCTCCAAAAGGATTCAAGGAATTTCAATGCAATTTTATGGAAATGCTGTCAACCTGACACAGGTGACCTGATCAAATTTTGGGGTGGATCCAGAGATATTTTTCGATTGAGAGATTTTTTTTCCATTCCTTTTTTTTTTTTCATAAATTTATTTATTCACTCATGTCTATCCATACGATATCTCCAAAAGTTCTCGATACATTTAGATTGGATTTTTTGGTCAATAGGCTATGGAAGAAGTCATTAGATTTGGG
The DNA here is from genome assembly GCA_963457665.1 of Thysanoteuthis rhombus. Taxonomy (NCBI): domain Eukaryota; kingdom Metazoa; phylum Mollusca; class Cephalopoda; order Oegopsida; family Thysanoteuthidae; genus Thysanoteuthis; species Thysanoteuthis major. The sequence goes on along the minus strand of OY735225.1, from coordinate 18,926,744 downwards.
GGCGTATCAATGCACAATTACTTCCTCTAACAATTGCATTGGAAGAAATGTGCTCTCCGTCTCTGTCTGTCTGTCTGTCTGTCTCTGTCTCTCTCTCTCTCTCTCTCTCTCTCTCTCTCTCTCTCTCTCTTAGAGCTCTCTACTTTGAAATGTAACCTACTCATTCTAGCAAATGAACACTCATACAAAAGAGGCATAGATGATGATCTGAATCAATCATTGTCTCCTATTTTGTATCACTCTGCTTTCATTGATGATTTGAGAAACCCGTCAAGCCATTCTTTAAGGCCAGCAAATTCAGAAACGAACAGAAATTAATACCCACCAAGATACGGGGTATGTCTGGAAAGTACCAAACTATTTTGAGTATCACGAGAAAAGATTGTGCGACCTTGATTTAACTTAGTGACCAATCAGAGGAGACCTTACTGCGTATTTATGGACTGACACTCTTGCGTAGGATAACTCAGTTGGCATTGAGATGCTATTGAGTGAGCTTGTGTACTGTATGACCCTTGCATTCACAATGAATCTGCCTGTTTATTCTTCATGTCACGTGCAGATTGGGGGGGGGATATCGGTTCATCGAGTTTTGCCAGACACACCGCTTACGGTCCAGATTCTACTCCCTACGATTTCTGGCTTTTCCCGGATAGATTTCAGACTGTGATCTAGATTAAGGACATCGTGACAAGACATCCGATGGCGACCCCCAAAGAGGATTTTACAGACTTCCGAAAATTGGGAGGGACGCTGGAATAAGTGTGTGGGGTCCAAAAGGGGTTACTTTGAAGTGGATTAAAGCGTCATTGCCCTTGGTAGGCAATTTTTTTTTAATATCAGGTAGCTGCATTCTTCATGGATAGACCTCCAGAACCCGTCATGATATGAGATTAATGGGTTTCCTTTCTCTCTCTGATCGATTTGTTTTCCGCGACCAACTCGATTCGATCTTCCGTATTATCACAACTAACCCCTGTAAGATTTATTAAACAGTATCAAAACAATTTTCGCGGCAGCTGCACCGTCAATATTGTCTGCCACTTGACTTTCAGATCATGTAATTACGATCTACTTAATTACAGCTCAAATGAAACACAAATTATCATTCCTGCTTCCCTTGTGTGTGGGCGTCTGTCTCAGAGTTACGGTTATTTGTGCGTCAACTAACGCTTGTTACCTTTATTGGAACCAAAGTCAACTCTTTCCAAAGGTCAATTTTTCTCTTACACCAGGTGACGTCGATTGTTTTTAGTAAATTAAAACTACGTATTTATTTATTTTGTCTTTTAAAAAAGGTAGGGGCTCAATGTAGGTGTTATCGATTGTAAATTGTGATGTTTCACACACTTGCTCACTTCATGTTACAAAGGGGCGCTCAAATTGTGTTACAGAAAAAAGTGACCTTTTGGAACGAGTCCAATTAGGGTCCAATAAAGGTAACAAGCGCCTGCTTCCTAGTACTTTGGATTGCACAGCCCATAGCACGACAAAATTAGCACGTTCTTTGCTTGATGGGGATCACTAACAATGGCTTGAGAAACTAACTTTTCTTCGACAGATGTAGCATGGAAGCTTTTCATGCATGCGAATGTTTGAGAGAATTTATGTCTGTGCATGATTTGGAGTGTGTGAATAAAAGAGAAAGCGTTTTACCATTTGTTGCAAAGATTAGAGAGTCTGACAACTTACGAAAACGGGGGTCATTCTCGAAGCTCAAAGAAAACAACTGTTTCCTTCGGATATAATCAAAATGTCATTATTTATTTATTCATCTATTAATTATTCGGAGTCGATTGCGTCTGACAATAGAAGAAAATGGAATTTGAAAACTCTAAGACGTTGTCGCTGTTCTTTTTTTAACGGGTGTAATTAAAAAGCTCACGGACAGTGTAGAAGTCTTGGATCGTGCTGAATACGTTCTACGTTGTCGAGAAGGCCGAGTCTTTGCTGTTGGATTAAGCCAGCGTGGCAGGGTCGGACCCATCACTCCCCATGTCCTATACCTACATCGATAGACCTTAGGGAAGGCCTACGTCCAACTACAGACATTAAAAGCAGCTACTGCTGCTGATGATAGTCAAAAACGCAATGTATGAGCAGGTGCCACAAAGTCCACATAACTGAACTGACAGAGTCATAGTGGCTTGTAAACTTGCTAATAATGCATTTATAATTAATTAATCAGGCTGTTGGGATTAGGGTAAGTTAATTTTCTTCTAAACCAAAAATGACGGGCGTTTCTTTAATACTCGTGGAACATTTAAAATCGAAATGGTTATCATCAGGTATTATCTATGACCAAACTTCACAACACTGAAACTTTGTGACCCAAAATGTTTTTTCGTACTCATTTTTGGACGGCAACATGTTCAATTTTTTGGCAAATTGTTGGTAGTTTCAATGCTGTGGAGTTTGGTCATAAATAACACCTGATAATGTCTGTTTCGATCTTGTAATATTCAACTGGAAATGATAAAATCCTGCTCGTTTGGTTTAGAAAAAAATTAACGTTCTATTTTTTTTTCTAAGTGGTTGGGGTTTTCTCATTTATGAGCGACACTGTGTGTAAGGAGGTGAGGGTTATCTAACGGTTAACAGCACGGAGAATAGAATCTGAGAACCGGGTTCAAACTTGCGTCAATCTACTTTTCTCCCAGCTATGAGTTGATAAGAGGATAGACGTCGCCCTTTAGCTCTGTTAGACATTCCATCTTGGGGGTCGAACCAGCAACCCGGCAACGTGAAAGCCCACAGTTCCCACAAACAGTGATTGGTCCTCTATGGATCATTTGAGAAATAGAGAAAATCATGATCCCATGAGTCACGTGACATGGGAGGAACTGAGCCAAGCAGAGCTGACATAACATATAAACATTATATCATAAGTAAAAACATCTGAAGACGATTCGAATAAACATCGATATATAGAAAAAATTACATCAACTCTTCATTGTCAGTCAGTTTTATTGATCAGATGCATTTCAAGATTACTCTCATCCTAAGTTTAATCCAGTAGATATTGCAGAATTTGCAAGTATACTAATGCACCACCAGGAGTTATTGCGGAGAGTAAGTGATTTGCCCGCTTCCTTATTCTTCAAGTGAACCAGTTTACTCAACGCCATATGCATATAATTGCATCTGTCTATTTTCCAGAAGAGTGTGTTGCACTCAAAAGAGGAAATTTGATCGCCATGAAATGCAGTATCTGAAAATGGGCATTCAACTAGTTTTCTGTCACCAGCTTGGCAACGTAAGCATATTCACTGTTAATGTGACCAGCGATCTGTACTCAAGACGACGACACTATGAGCTCAAGTAATCAACGAATTTATGAAAACGACTCTAGATACATTCTGTCGCCAAACAATGCCGGGGCATGCGCAGTGACTGTAAAATGCACTGCTTCCTGAGCATGAATTCTAGGAAATCCGGTGGAAATTCAACAGCAGGATGTCCCAATCATTAAAGTCTCACATCGCCATTGCTATCTGCTGATCCGAGGAAAATGATGCTGACATGAACACAAGCAGGAATTCTCTTATTGATTTATTTACTTGCAAGGGCGTTGATGAGAGATATCCTGTCTGGAAACGACACAATGCTGCAGCCGTGACTAAAGATGCAGCGAGAAGATGTTAATTGCCTCTCAATGTGGTCGTCCCTAGCATGACGTCTAAACCAGCCATTCTCAACGGGAGAAATATGGCCCCTTTGAAGCCGTTGGCCCATTTGAAGAGCGCCGTAGATTGAAACATGAGTGTCCGCGACCACTTTTCCAGGGAAGGACAGAAGGGTATATTCCAGAGGAAGGGGGGAGCAAAATATCTTCAGACGTAGATAAACGACCAGAGAGTGCCAAAGCTGTGGGTCATCCTAAGCTGTCTCTATTATAATGGTCCACTAATCTCTAGCCTCTGTAAGGTTCCAACTTCCATTCTCCCTTGCACTTGGTGAGAGGGAATGATCTTTGGATGGCGAATGTACGTCCGAGGACTGAAATAATAATAGATGAAGTATGTCTAGCTGTTCGTATTGCAACCGTTTTTGGCTAAGGGGGCCTTGAACCTGAGAAGGTATCTTTAGGGGGTCGTGTGCAGAATAAGGTTGAGAATGGCTGATATAAACGATGATGTCAGTGATCAAGACTGGCTGTGGCGGTTTTTTTAAATTTGGATAGAGACACGCTTGCCTAAAGCATGGTCGTTGTTATGGTCTATTTATATAGTCGCAAGGTCGAGGCCCAATAGAGTCTGGGGGACCTTGGCCCTGTACGGGGGAGGGGATAAAAGTTCTTCTCTGTGTTTAGTGATATTCAAAGAGAATTCTTTTTCACGGATCGTTGGAAACTGGACAAACTGTTAGAGCGCAAATTAATGCAATTCCACTATATGGATTCATCGAAGTAAAACCGGGGTCGTTCTCTTATCATGGAATGCACAATCTAGCTGAGAGGTCGTGTAAGGTCATAGCAAGCCAGGGAAAATACTTTGGTGACTAAATAGTGATACTATGAATTTATATGAATAAAAAAATACAGTTTAAAAAATGCTGGAAGGATTTACATAAACCTAATATATAAACTCACTTCGAATAAATGCCCTAGGGAAGGCATGAATCCATTCCTCTCCTAGTTGTTGGTAAATAGCTGGGCAGCTGGAGCCCTTTGGCCCTATTAGTCAGTCCATTTTAGGTGTCGGGCGACAGTTGCTAAAGAAATACTGATTGGGTCTCCATGGACCATTTGAGTAATTGAGAAAAAATCACTGTCGCGTGTCGCACGATGTGAGAGTAACTTAGTCTGAGTCGGAATATATATATATAATTGTACTTATCCAGAGCAATGTATACTTCTCCTTATTCATGATTTTTCTTGAGGAGGGGTGCACTCAACTTGTTCCTAATAAATCCAATTGAAAATCTTTCGTATTGCCTAGCAAAATCCTTATCCACAGCGAACTGCAAATCACAACGCATTTAATGAGAGCCGTATCCTAACAGAGGGCCATGACCCAAAACACGTCGTATTGAGATTTCAAATTCGGGGTTCGACTTCTGAACGCGAAGTGGTTCACCGAACATGACCCTGTAATCTCCCCCCTTTTTTTCTATTGTTAAGATTAGCCAATTATTCATGATATAAGAGAGGGGTCAAGATAAGAGATAAGCGGATTAGGGAAAGAGGAGATTCGTGAGTATTTTCACATTAGTGTATCACAGATAGCTGATTTACAATGGAATTGTATTGTAGATAGTTCACCATAGAAATGTATTGGAAATCATTTACCATGGAATTGTATTTTGATTTACTACAGAAATGCATTGCAGCTGATTTACTCTGAAATGTGTTGTAGATAATTTTCTATGAAGAATCGCAGAATATTTTTTTTTACGAAATTGTATTTTAAAACTATTTTCTATGAAAATGCATTGCAGCTGATTTACTATGAAATTGTATCGCAGAATGTTTTTTAAAAAACGAATTTGTATTTTAAAACAATTTTCTATGAAAATGTATTGCAGATGATTTAGTATGATAGTTCATTGCGGGTTATTAACCATGAAAATTCATTGCAGATGACTTTTCATGGAGTTGTATTTCAAACATTTTCTATGAAAATTCATCGCAGATGATTTTTCATGGAATTGTATTTCAAACATTTTCTATGAAAATTCATTAGAGATTATTTTTTTATGGAATTGTATTTCAAACATTTTCTATGAAAATACATAGCAGATGATTTTTGTAGAACTAGCTTGTACCCATCTGCTTATCAAGTCTCCCTTTTTTCCAGATTGAACTAATTTACACCGATTTTTTTTTCAGTTAGTTGATAAATGACTATTTTTGAACAATACCTGTGTATGTGTGTACGTGTGTGTTTGTATATGCGCGCGCACGCAGGGGTTGTATGTGTGCGTGTATGTCTGTGTGCATCTTTGTGTCTGTGTGTGTCTGTGCGTCTGCGTGGTTGGGGGAGGCGTCTATACCAGTCATTACATGTCCATCTGAGTAGATTTGCCTGCAGGAGTTGACTGAGTGTTCGTCTAGGAGTCGTGAGTACACTTCACGGAAAAGTCAGGTCGTAGAGGTCGGACACTCGACTTTTTATAATAGAGTCCCCCGTCTATCCTATCCTCTCAACCGATTCTAATCCTCGAATAAAGACAAGAATTACCTGCTTCAGTCACCTGTCGTCATGGATTGATATTTGCCCCGGAGACCGAACGTATCGAGGCTGGAAGACAGATCATAAAATCTTGCACTCATCATCGCACTTCGCTCCTCACGCTGTGATGCACGCACACAAAACAATGCTAATAAATTAAATATTAACTTCTTACTTAGTGGGAGGTGACTCAGTGGGAAAAAGGTGAGTCTGGAGGTTATGAAGTCAGAGGTTCCATTTACGGTGTTGAGCAGATTAGGCTGATATTAAACTAAAACCAAAAGATTATTCTTTAAGATTATCAAATCGTCGGTATCAAGACAACTGCCCTTGGAACAATCCCCCCCGATAGGACCACTGCCTCCTGGATAATTGTCTCTCACAGAAATGACACTTGATAATTGCCCCCTTCCTCCGGACAATTTCCCCATAGATGTTATCATTTACATAGCCAGCAACCTAAATTCCACAAACTGTAACTTACAGTTGCCTGGGGGCAATTATCAAGGGGGCGGTTGTCATAGAATCCAAATTATCATGCTGTGTTATAAAGTTGATTCTCATTCCAAAATACGTCCGCTTCCTTTGATATTCTCGCAAGTAGTATTCGGGCAATATTTATGTGGGATAATAATCATATTTTAAATTCTTAAATCGGTATTCCTTGGGGAGTCCGAATTTTGGAAAAACAAAGAAAAAAAAACAAGTGTGAGCGCTGCCAGACGCAAACTAAGAGGCCATTTAGGATAAACTGACATCAAGAATTGAACCCACAAATAAAAACCAGGGCATAAAAAAAAACTTTTTTTTCTGTTGGTTTAGCTCGATTGGGACGTGACGTACATAGTGGGCCGAATTTTGAAGAAAACCAATTTAGGATAAAGTTACATAAAAATAATTGAACTGCCCAATAAAAATCTACTTGATAGGGAATTGAAAAAAAAACGATTTTTCTAGACGTAATATAGGGCAAATGTTTAAATGTTCAATCGTCTTACTCAGTGGTTTTGGAACCGATGTCTACGGACCACTGTCCGTCAGATAATTCTCAGGGGTCCGTAGCAGTGTTCTCTCTGAACCTGACATCGTGAATCTTGTTTTAGAGGAACCATATAATCCATTGCACAGCTATCAAAAAAGGAAACGCGTAAATAATGTACACCGAACCGTACAATGTATTAGAATTTGAATAAATGTAATCCATTTCAAATAGATATGATCTTTAAAGGTTAAAAATTGCTCATTATTAGTCTAAAAACAAAATGCCAAAGATAAGCCTCCGTCAGAATATTTATCATAAAAGGACTCCTGTATTTTTAAAGTATCAAAACATGAAAAAATAACTAAAGAATTAAAACATCGGTAAATAGTAGTAATAATAATAGTTTATAATACGTTATCAAACCAAGAAATGAATGATAAAATACAGATGGTCTCTGGCGTATGATATACTTAGGGAATAAACATTTGATCAGGAGTGGGCAGATTGTAACAGAATGCCTTGCATAAGTCTATCTAGTATGAATTGGATTACAGCTGCTTACTTAATGTTATTTGCAATTGACCATTCTATGGAATAGACTAGGCCAAGCAACCGTTACATCAGAGAATTAGAATTCTTTTAAGAGTAACCTTGAAAAAATATTGGTCACCAAAAAATTAATTATCCTTTCACGTACTAAAAATAATCCGTACACACAACTGATTTTTTTTTAATTACAAAAATTCCCAGGAAAGAAACACGACCAGCAGACGATCATAAATGCACCTTTTCCCTGGAGTACCTACGCAGCCATGATTGTGGTACACATTGTTGTAAGAAATTATGACATAAACTTCAAAATATTGTAAGTTGAACAAGTGTTAGTCGAAGTCTATCTGTAATTACTCTTTACTTTACTTTAAAAACAAAATGACCTGATTTTTATTTAGCCTGCTTGTTACGTTAACAGAGGGAAGGGGAGAGGTCAAAGGCTTTCACTGTGAAATATGAGTAGCACTTTTAGTACTATTACGCTTCTCTTTTAGTGAGGCCTTATTTTCGTCAATGTATGACGAAAAATGCTCAAAACTTATAAAAAAAATTATTGCCTAAGAGATCCAAGTACACATAGCCTCTGAGAAAAGTTAACCTTATTTGAGTTTACATGCTGATAGGCCTTAGGTCGATATGACTCGTAGTTTTAACGTGAAAGAAGCATGGATAAAATAAGGTTAAAATATATATAAGACGAGATAGATTGGTTTGCATAGCAAAAGTTAGCACAATCGCAGTCGTTACTGAAGGAGATAGGAAAGGCCTTTGTCCAGCAGTGGACAAAATGGATAATGTTGATTTATACATATATATCCTTTTATATATATATATATATATATATATATATATATATATATATACAACAATATTATATTATTTATTATATATTTATTTATTCATTATATATCTTTTATATATATATATATATATATATATATATATATATATATATATATATATATATATATATATATATATAAACAACTAAATTCATATATATATATATATATATATATATATATATATATATATATATATATATATATATATATATGAATTTAGTTGTCTGGAATCGTGTCTGCGTGCACAACTGATCCAAACAGAAATTTAAAACTATTCAAGACAGTACCCGCTATTTGGGTATACGATCTGCCAGCTAACAGTCGGGCGATCTAACCAATGAGCTGAGAGCCCATCATGTAAATGAGATGAAATTCGGGAGTAGTAGCATTCTTTTTATCGTACACTGTATTTTCATTCCTATGATATCGAAAATGCATATCTGCTGTCGGAACAAATAAATAAAACAGACTTCTAGTCGTGTAAGCATTATTGGAATTTGCATAAATATTAAGAATAATTATTTAACTAAAACCTCTTTCATCTTTGTATAGATATTTACTCCTGTGTGAGCTTATTGTGAAATGATTCAATGCTATTAAATAATTTCATGAATACTAATTTTGTTTCGGTCACTTTTTACTATTTTTCCCCATTATAAGTTATAAACAGCGTAATCATTATTTTGCAATTTTTTTCAAGGTGCTGGAGTTAATTTGTTTCTATGTTACGTTTCAGTAATATTAGGACTAAAGACTTATTACCGTCAGTGAGGGGTCACGAAAACGTTTGTCTCATCATTCGCAAATAATAAAAAATTGTGAAGCCCAATTGTAAACCTTCCTTATTCATTCTTGATTACTATTCACCATCATCTTGTTTTTTTGTTTTGTTTTTTTTGGGGGGGGGGATATTATCCTGTTATGATTTCCCTTAACAGTAAAATCAAAAACTGTTAAAAACTTACTTCCCAAAGAATTCTTTTCTGCTTCCAATCAACAATACGCTCAAAAACTGACTCTTTCTAAAACGTAACGGGGGTCTTATTGATTGAAAGCACCACAAATTTCTTCTGAATGAAAACAAAATCAAAATAAATAAAACAAATCTAATACAGTTTTCCTGTTCCCGTGGTAAAACGAATGGTAATATTTTTCAATAAAGACTCAACTCAGGCCGTCATTCTACGAACTTCCGAATACAGCGCTGGTAGTGATTAAAGAATAAGCTCTTGATTTAAATAATCTTTTTTTCTTCAGTTTGTTGCGTTATGTACAAAGAAATGTATTAAAGAACATGCATTCCACTGTGTTGTGACATTCGAAGATATTTGTCCCCGGGCATCATCAGGTTTCCCTGCGAAGGTTCGACCCCTGCAGCAGCCCCATTTTCTTTGATTGTTCATTCTGTTTGGGTTGTCAAGGGCAAATGGTACATTAACCGTGTCACGACGGGAGATCATTTCAAATAAGTTTCTATGTAATACAACGCATTACATAATTCATTCTGACGGACATTTCTCAATAACTGTGGCGTTGAAAGAGGCGAATAGACCGAGAATTAACGAGATGAGAATTTTGGTTGAAAGCAGTTGTTTGGGCCTTTGCATATATATATATATATAGTAGAATATAGATTCGCTACACAAACTAGCTCATGTTTCTGCCCTCTTTGGCCTCATCAGGCGAGCGATTGTCTATGTTTTTGGGGGTTTATTTATTGAGAATACTTTCAAACATGCCCAAACACATTATGAATTAAACATGTAGATTAACACTATCCACTAGAGCGACAGAGGATATCAACAGGGGCATTAAAACCCAACGCCAAGATACCTAGGTCAAAATAGAAATTACTTCCAGACCACTACGAAGCATCCTTATGAAGTTCAAACCCCTTGACAAAATGAATATCCCCACACCACCCACTACCAGACTCACAACATTCTCACCAAATTCCCAATAAATAGACCAAAAGAAACATAGACAATCATAGACAATCGCCTGATGAGGCCCGAAGAGGGCAGAAACATGAACTAGTTTGTGTAGCGAATCCACATTCTACTATTTATTTCCAGCTCTACTCTAAAACAACTTAACTTCAAGAGCAAAAAGTTGTATGTATCGAGCAATTTATGAAATAAATCCTTTACATTTCAGAAGAGGCTTTATATTATTGATATATTATATTATGTTATACTGCTTGCCTGATTTGTACCACATATACTCTGTGTGTGTGTGTGTGTGTGTGTATGTGTGTGTGTGTGTGTGTGTGTGTATACATATTTAAGAAGAGAATTCGGAGTGAAAAAAGTTATTTGGGCCTATGCATTACTGGCAGCTGCTTATATATATATATATATATATATATATATATATATATATATATATATATATATATATATATATATATTTAGACATTGCTTGTATTTGTGGAAGAGATACTCCCTACCGTAGAAAAACAACTCGTGAGAATTTCATGAACCTTTCCAACACCTCTTCGTTTGAATTACGTTTTCGCGCCTTTTATCTATTCATTCTTCAACCGTCAATCTTTCGTCGTCATTCCAGTAATTCCAAACCCGACCATTTTTTTTTTGCTGGCCAAGGGTGTCCATCTCTTTCTCTCAATCAGCTCTTGTGGTCTTTTTAGCTGATTATTTTTTTACTTTTTCAGAAACTGTCAGCCGAAAGTGTCGACAGGTTTCCTCAGTTTCAAGTGAGTCTTGTTGGCTATCTATCTATGTTTCTCTCTCTTTCCTTCTCTATCTCTCTCTATATATATCTATGTATATGCGTGTGTGTTTGTCTCTGTATATATATATATATATATATATATATATATATATATATATATATATATATATATATATATATATATATATATATGATAATTAAATAATTGTGTCATATGAAGAAATGGATGTAAAATCCGACAGAATGATTATAAATTGCGTTTCTCTATATTGAAACTCCAATTTGAAATCATCACTTGTTCTCCCACGGTGAATGTACCATTTGGCCTAGACATCGTAAATAGAATAAACAATTAAAGTAAATGGGGCTAGAGCAGGAATCGATATGCATATATATATATGTATATATTTTTATATATATATAGGAGGGGGGTGTCACGCGTACCAGCCTCACAAATCGAGCTAGAAAACTGAAAATTCCAAATATTCACTCTTCAATATGTCTTGAGAAAACAAAATTTTTTACCCACCCCCTTGCCACATGACTATCAAATAATTATCAAATCAGTGTAATTTTGGATGAGAATCTATCTCATAACACAGCGTGACGAATTGGATTCTAGGACAACTGACCCTTGGATTATTGTCCCTGGATAATTGTCCTCAGATAATTTCACCCTGACAGTAGCATTAGTGTTGGTTCAATTTACAATGTAAGTTTCTCCTAAATTGGTCCATTAGTTTGTGTTTGGCTGCGTCCACGCTTGTCTTTTTGTTGTTGTTTTTACTTTTTCGAAAATTTGAACTTTTTGGTGATCCAACAGTAGACGATCGATCACCTCTTTTCCCCAATTCTTTAATCGATCACCCCCAACATAGCACGCTGCCAAAATATGTCACGTGACAGTTTCTGCTGGAGTGACTAACCAGACCTGTTATTGTTTTTGTTTTTTTAAACTATTCCTACGTTGCTCCAAACTTGAATTCTCCCTCGACCTCACTTCCTCAAATACAAGTCCAATTCTTCATCTATTCACGAAGTCTTTCCCTTCCTTTACCAATTTCATTGCTTCTTCGTTCTTCAATCTCCTTCATCACATAACATGTTTTCAATTTATGCAACTAAAATTTCAGGCCTCCAACCTCTTCGATCTATTTTCTATTCCCCCCTGTTGAGTCACTGCAAAGTGAACCGGGTAATTTTTTTTCTTGCGGGAAGGGGTTCACTAGATATTGTGTAGCAAGAAAATAAAATTTTATATGAAAAAAAAAATGATGAACCCCCCTCCCCCGGACTGCGTGACGTTCAATGATAGATTTTAATGACTTATTTTCTTGTAGAATAATTCGCCTTCTTTTTAGTTGCGTGGGGAGTTGAGCTTTTTGATCTTTCACTATAAATATCGTCCTTGCCCGCTGGGCTTCGCTCCTATCGGAAACTCAGGAGGAAAACCGGAATAAAAAAGAAAACTACACTTGCTATACTGTTGATTCTTTTTCTTCTTCCGTTTTATAGATAGATACGAATAGACAGGGATAGGTAGGTGTACAGGAACAGACTGAGATAGATAGATAGATAGATAGATAGATAGATAGATAGATAGATAGATAGATGGGAATAGACAGGGATATGTAGGTATATAGGAACTGACTGAGATAGATAGATAGATAGATAGATAAATGTATAGATAGATAGATAGATAGATAGATAGATAGATAGATAGATAGATAGATAAATGTATAGATAGATAGATAGATAGATAGATGGGAATAGACTGGGATATGTAGGTGTATAGGAACTGACTGTAATAGATAGGTAGAGAGATAGATAGATAGGAATAGTCAGGAATATGCAGGAATATGTAGACAAACTGAATGAGATAGATAGATAGATAGATAATTTTCATCAAAATACTGTTAATGCCGAACTTGAACTCAAGCCTTGAAAAGAACATTTTTTACGCAAGCTTTTCCTCACTTTTAATCTTTTCTCAACTTGACTGAACAAGCAATCCAACAGCAGAAAGTATTCCCCCATTTTCACTCATGCAAATTCTACCCATGCAAATTTTAGACCTTCCAACAAAATTCTTCCTATTTGCTAACCTCCAAAAAAAACTTCACTTCTACTTGCACTCGAGGTGACATGGGGAGGTGGTTTATGGCGTTAATTCTTCCGCATTTATTTCGATCAGAAACGGCAAACCAAAACTGTCAGAAGAGGTTTCTTTCTGCTTCCAGATTGGCTGGCTATTCATGTATGTATGTATGTATGTATGTATGTATGTTGCAGGCCTAATCGAAGGTGCCATCGGGCTGAAAATTTAAATATTTACTCTTTATCATGTCTATGATGAGAAAAGGTTGCTTGAGTTTTTCAGCCCCCTCTCCAATACATATTTTTTGGGGGACGGGGGATTAGTTTAGTATGTGAGCTTATGCTAACTTGATCCTCATGTCCGCTTGGATTTTTTTTCATTCTTGTTTTCTGAAAATCCGGACTTTTTTTAGTGATCATAGCCCAACAATAGGTGAGAGAAGAAACTTATTCATTGATCACCCCCAAACTTTCCAGTTTTTGTCTGATTACGCCCAACATGGCTTGCTGCCAAAAGGCGTTGGTCACGTAACGGTTTTCATTGAGTGACTAACCAGACCTGCTCTCATTTATTTTTTACTTGAACAACTTTATCTTAATCCGCTTCTGACTTGTGAGGCCCATGGAAGCTTCACCAAAAAATCCGTTAACCGTACATATCAGGGGTACGTCCCCTGCTCTGTCCATTTTCCGCCCTTCACGACAGTTGACGATGGGTTGGATTGTCCTCGTTTGGAATCAGAGCTATCCATCGCCTACTGAGGCTCAAAAGCTCTGCCTGGCTTGCTATTTTAACCACAGCTTAGAAGAGGGAGACAAAATCGATCCATGCCTTTCCAAAGGGCATTTGAGCAAGTGAACGAAGGCTGTCCCAGTCAGAAATAGAACTCACCATTCCATTTTCGGTGCAGCAAACCTTTAGGCAAGCCGAACCTCCCTGACGAAATTAATGGACAAAAAGATAAGGATTGGTGTCTTTATCTTGCTTTTCCCCCACATTTCAATTCGCAAACTCTAAACTCATGGAACTTTTTCACACCCTAATACAATCCAATAACCCCTTTTCTTTATCCCTTCCCTGACACCTCGTATTATTTCCTGTATAGAAAAACATCGTCATCTTCTAACACTCCAAAAATGATAACAAAACGTCCTCGATTCTTCGCTGGGAGATATTTATTGAGTAACTCCAGCAGCTAGTATCGTCTTGTACCGAAAAGTGGCACCAGTTAAAATCAATAAAACATTTTTTTATCCTTCTGTCGAAAGTTCGACTACGGAAATTGAAAATACCTTGAATATAAAAGAATCAGGAGAAAGTTGAAGAAAATCTCCTATTACATTCTTTCTTTTTTTATCTCTTCTCTCTCTTCTTTCTCTCCATATATATATATATATATATATATATATATATATATATATATATATATAATACCCGTTAACCAAAAGAATCGAGGAGACTTCGATAGTGGAAGGGGAAATCTCTGGTGTCGAGCTATCTCAGCTTCTTTAGGATAGAACTCACGAATCAAAGATTTTTTTTAAAAATGGCGACTACCATGATTCAACAAGTTGGTGTATTGTCTCCGGTGATAGCCCAGTGGTTAGATAACTGCAACAGAGTCGAAGGCTTAAAGGGTTGTTTTTTATTTGTGCCGGAATAGCAATTTTCTCAGAAACTGGAGAATATTTCTGTGACATAGTACTTTGAGGAGGTTGGAATTCTGCATACTCTAAATGAGACATGTAATTGCACCAGTTCTCTAAAATGCAGGTACACAACAGATACTACATGACTGAGACTGATTGTGCAGTTAGTATATCAGCAATGATTTGTTCACGAGTGACATATTATACAGCTTGGTGACACAATAACACTTGATTTCTCTTGACTGTCCAAGATTCAGCTCAAATAAACACATGACCCGATTTCACTCAAATAAATAGATGACCCGATTTCGCTCAAATAAATAGATGACCCGATTTCGCTCAAATAAACAGATGACTTGATTTGGCCCAAATAAATAGATAGCCCGATTTGACTCAAATAAACTGATGATCCGATTTACCAGTGACCCAATTAACTGGGATCTATCTCTCTAACACTCCATCTACCTATCTATATCTTTATGGATATACTAGCAGGGATACCAGGCGTTGCCCGCGTGAAATTAAAAAAGACTTGCGAAACTTGGGAAAAATATAATCAAACAGGAGAAATCTTATATATTTCTTCTTACACAACACAACAAATGAGAATGAAATATTATTTACACGATGTACACTTGAAAAAGTAGCCGTAATGGAATAAATGTTCTGACACACAAAAGAGAACGAATGATGCTGTCGCTTAGTTTGACAGTGTTTCTGGATACATAGCATAAATGTTTCTCCTATTGGGTGCCAGTATGAAAAAGGTTCATTGGGAATCCAACCCTAGAACAACGAATATAGGACTGTCCAATAAGGAAAGCAAGGATATATCAGGTAAAGGTCAGCGATCTTGAGAGCCTCGTTACAATCTCCAGAAATTATCCTTGGTGACCCTCGGTGACCCTTGGTGATCTTCAGCATCAACCTCACATAGCCAATAGCTGCTAATCGAAAGATGTAACCCTACGCAAAATTTCTGTATCCCAGGTGAATATTGTGGACAGCAACTTAGAAAAAAGTATAGATATTCAAACAATCACCACAAGCGATCGAATTAATTCTGAGGTCAATATTACATTGCCTATGACCTTCGCCAAGTTTTATCCCTATACCGAATTTCAATCATAAAGGTGCTAGACTGTTGCTAAAAAACATGGAAAATTGTGTGAATTACCTCTGGTAACCTTGAAAGACCTCCTAGGTCAACCTTGCTAGGCCTGCTACCTTTGATATGAGAAGATGTATCCATTTGCTTAATTTCAGCATCCTTGGGGCATAATTGTGGTTGAGAATTGGCTAGAAATGACCAAAAATGACCCTTGGTGACCTCATACGTTAACTCCTTATGGCACATTACCATCACTATGGTAAGATGTAAGTCTATGTCCAATTTCGGTTTTATAGGTGCTAAATTGAGACCAGATTTCTTTTTTAAATGACCAGAAATCAACTCACCTTGAATGACTTCAAAAATCAACGTCACATAAATTGCAATCGTTGTCGAGTAAAGATGTATTTTTATCGGGGAAGAGGCACAAATTGACAAACAAACGAAACGCTCAAATATACGATTTATGATTGCTTGACTTTAGATATTTCGAAATTCAGATCAATGTATTCCCTCAGTAAATAACGCTAAATGAACAACATACTTTGATGATACTACATTTCATAAAATCTACAAAGACAATTTTTCAAAAGACGCCGTTGAAGATATCGTTTGATATATTTCTGAAGCAGACGTTTTCTGCTACTTGTGATGTCTTTTGGATTCGCAGACCAAGACAAACGCAAAGTAAAGCCGTGGGTATATATAGACCCAAGATAACTCAGTATTTTTAATCTGATTTAATTTACTTCAAATCTCGATAACATTATGTGTTATGAATAAACGAATTCTGATGTAATTCTTTTAGCAGTAGTGCTATAGATGAGAGATCTATGGAAATGATGAAATAATATATCAAGTATTTCGAATAAATAATTCTGTAAGATGTGCTATAAAATTACGAATTATAACACATTTCATATGGTCGGCAGACCGGATGAAATGTCACTGCGGGTCGGATTTGGCCCGTGGGCCGTAGGTAGCTGCCCCCTGTTTTGCACACATAGGAGGAGAAAAATTGATAACTCAAATGTGTGCAAAAGCATCTTTCATCTGATAGCAATTAGTTATGCATTAGCTTATGCCATCATATGAACAGTAATTGACTAATTTCATTCAAGTGCGTGTTGTAAACTATGTTTGTAATCGCGACGAAAGTCGACGGTTTACAGAACAGGAAAATCCATGTGAAAAAATGTTAAGACCAATTTTCAAATTGGTTAACAGCGTCTATAATGAATTGACCGATCTGAAGAGAGAGAGAGAGAGAGAGAGAGAGTGGTTAAAGAGAGATAGACACCGTTTTTTAATCAGTCCATAGCGTTGGTAAAGACAGAAAAATACTGAAAAAAACAATTTTTTTTTCTTTTTCTCGTCACACCACGTTATATTATTCCTTTCTTGAAATACATTGTCGAGATTTAAAAAATGAGAAGGAAAGAGAGAGAGAGAGTTTATATACAATCCATATATATATATATATATATATATACATATATATATATATATATATATATATATATATATATATATATATATATATATATATAATCAATTTGTTTCTTTCAACGGGGACAATTATGTTATTAAGAAATGGATATATAATCCGACTGAATGATTATAAATTGTGTTATATCAGATTGATACTTTGTTTGAAATGTTCGTTATTACACGGGGAATTATCATTTGACTGAGATAACGTAGATAGAATAAACATATATATATATATATATATATATATATATATATATATATATATATATATATGAGATCGTACGTCGAAAAAATCGTTCGCCGAATTCGTATTCAATGCATTCATTTATCAGTACATTTTTTATTGCATTTTGGACGATATTTTCCGTTTTATTTCAAATGCTACCACTATTTTCTCGAGCATTTACCAGGGATTGGCGTAAAAATTGGATGGAAACAAACAGTTTTATTAGAGACATAAATGTAATCAAATGCTGCTAAAAACTGTTCATAAAATGTCGCAGTTCTTGAACAAAGTGTATTCGTTTCCTTGTTTTCTTTCTTCTTCTTTTCAATTAATGAAACAATTTTAATTTAGTGTTCATTTCAACCTTATTTCAACAATGAAAATATTCAAGAACGGGAACATGAGTACCTATATCTACATTTGAATGTGTTGTCGGCTGACGGATTTTCGACTTGAGATTTCCTCTATATATGTATATATTTGTATACGATTTTTCGACTAACGATCTCCTTTTTATGAATATGAGGAAGTAAAGTATTTGCTACACAAGCACGTTTATGTTTCTGCCCTGTTTAGGCTTCTTCGGGCGAATGATTCGGTTTATTTAAGATCCAAATTAAGGACATTGGGGGGTTCTAGGTTGTAAAACCTTCATCTTATTTGTTTAGTGGTAATTGTAATGTTTTTTCTGTTTTATTCAGTGGAGATACTGTACTTGTTGGTAGTTATGACTTATGTATTTTCTTTATTAATATGTTTGTGAACTATCAGCTCTTTGTGGTATGTTTCTTCTCTGTCAGGCTTTTATTCTCACGTACATCTGTTTCCCGGTGTAAGAGTTCAGTTTTACATGACCTTAGTGGTTGTTTTAATTATTCTGGGTTTAGACTGTTTCTACATGTCTACGATATTCATGGGTATTGGGTTGTTTTTCATAGTGGCGAGAGGTGTAAGATAATTATAATGTTGATAGTAATAACCACGTGAATAAGATAGCTATGGTGGTTAATTTTTAGTTTACCGATGTATGGGGCGTTAAATTATTTTTTTTAATAGAAATTTTGAGCGATACCGGCATTTTAATGCTACTTCATTTTTTCTATTTAATGGTTCTGTTTTTTGTTTTCTTTTATTGGCAAAAGTGAGGATTTCAAATTTCTCATTCAAGCATAGGTAACATGGGGTTTCAATATTCTGGCATATGTGTGTTTGTTTAAGAATTTTCCATTTTACTGTGGGTTTAGGGTTGTTATCGGTTAGTCTTCAAAAATGTGCCGACAATGATGTACTGTTTTTGTATTTTTCGTTTGTAAATGATGATATATGATTAGCTAATCTTAGTTTGAAGGACGAAGACGCTCGATCAGGGCAGAAAGATAAACGTTTTTGTGTAGCGGATCCCTTACTTCATCATATTTTTAGCTCTACTCCAACACAACTTCGAGCACATCAAGAAATAAATACATCACGCATCGGATATTGTACTGTATCATATTGTATTCCTGATTTGTGTTATATATACATGTATACGTATATAAAGGCGATAGTACGTTGAAAAATCGTAAACTGAATATATATATATATATATATACATATATATATATATATATATATATCCTCGAGTGCTTTACGGTTCAGTTACATGTGTTCATCGCATTTATTTATTATCAATAGATTTTTTTTGATGATTTTCCTTGTAGATCGAGTGATCAGCTTCCTGTTTAAGATTGTTATTATTAGAAATCTTAGTATGCGTGGCGTCTGTCTCGATGGCGTCGGTGAACTTTCACTTTTCTGAAGCTACAAACGAAGCGGCACAATAGAGTCCTGTTCCAAAAGAATTCATGTCGGATCATTACCGCTCTGTTGGTGAAAGGTATTAGTCAAAAAAATTATTCCGGAACAATGTTTAAACAGTTGATAAAGTCAAAGAAGAAAGAACATTCCTTGCATGCTTCATATCAACCCATTACCGGTTGCCCTCTCTCTCAACTACACATACGAATGCACATTCATGTACGCACGCACACGCAACACGTATATATATATATATATATATATATATATATATATATATATATATATATACATGCACACAAAGATTAAGATATTAGAAAGCACTTATACTGGATGAAGATAGAGAAAAGAGATGTCATCGGAATCTTTCGACCTCTACAAACACGAACATGCACACATACATATACACGTATATAAGTAATAAATAGTAATTCTCGTCATCACAGTCAATATTAACAACTGTAGCGTCAAAAAAGTCGTGTTAAAAATACTACTGAAGAATAAGTATGGTCAAAATAAATTCTATTGTGACATAAGTGGCGTTTTCTGCTGGAAAACATCTGAAATGAACTTTGAAAAAAAAAATCTAGAAACATCTAGATTCTGATGAATCTAGATGTTATTGATTAACCTGTCAGAGGAAGGCCCTGAAAAGGCCAAAAAAAAAAATGTTTTCGAAAAATAAAACAATAAAAAATTTTGAAAGGGTTTGGTGGAGTACTGATGCCAATTTTGAAATCTGTAGACAAAATGATATGGTCAGAATTGCCGGAACTAATACACAAACACACGCACATATAATTTTTTTGAAAAGGATAGAACCCTTTGCCACAGTTGGTGGCAACGGTGGTTTAATACCTGTTCCTTTGTTGGCAATATCCCTTGGGGTGGAAATCTAAAGAACTATAGTATCTGGAAAAAACTCATGGCGATTGCCTGAAGCGACTTTTCCCGGTTCTTGATCAAATCTTCCTCTCACAGACACTTGTAAGACAGCTCTTTTCCACCACATTTTACTTCCTCACTTTTCTTCTCTTCTATACGGCTGAGTCTGGCCGTTCTCCTCTACCGAATATCTTTATATTTTAACCCCATACTCAGTTCCTCTCTCCTTCTCTCAAACCTTTTCGTGGTCCTTGTGTTGTGATCATTCTCAGGACCCCTCCTTTACCCCAACCCCTTTCAACGAAATTCTTTCAGCTTCAAAGGGGGACAAGCGTACAGATGGGCGAACGGACGGGCGAACGGACGGGCGTACAGACGGAAGGAAAGATTTCTTTGATTAAAGGTCAGCAACTAGGAAATTTTATTTTATTTTCTAGTGATTTTTTTCTTTAAGCGCACATTTTTTTTAAAACGTTTCTTTGCTTACTGTCTTTAATCATATATGTATATACAGCTTCAAAGCTGGAAGATTTTACACCAAAGATTGCTGATTTTCATTAATAACTTTTGGATCTTAATCTTTTTGAAATTTTTATACGAGTCTTGTTAATCTTTTGTCCAAATTTATTCACGCACGCACACATACACACACACATACACACACATATATGCAATGTTCTTCCTTAGGCGGATGAAGGATTTCTGTGTAAATAAATATATCGCTAAAATTCAGCCTCACTGTTCCATAGTCCAGAGGTAGGATACTGGCATGCAGGTCTAAAGTGAAGGTTTGAATTCTGCCTCGCGGTACTGGATGAGATAATGGAAAGTCTATAGCCACACTGAAGAGATGTAATACATCGAAACAGCTGTCTGTGGATGACACAATAATATATATATATATATATATATATATATATATATATATATATATTAAGAAAATGAGTTTATGTGTTGGACAGAATGATTTTAAATTGCGTTATATTTTATAGAAACATTTATCTGAAATGATCCCCCGTTACATTTAATGTATTACTCAGCCTGAACAATTTAAAAATGGGGCTGCTGCAGAAATCGAATATATATATATATATATATATATATATATATATATATATATATATATATGGCCGCGTTTGCTCATGCATTCTGTTAGTCTTATTTCTTGGTATGTAATGTTCCTGTATCAGCATACATATGCTATGTTATCATACATGAGTAATGGATATTAGTATCAGACAATGTGAAAAAAAAAACGAAAAAGACAGTTTAGGAACTGAGTTTTGCTTGGAATGAATCATTCACGGTAATGAGCGGAGAAACAGTGATGATGATGATGATGATATATATATATATATATATATATATATATATATATATATATATATATATATATATATATTAGGGAGAAAAGCAGTTGTCCGTCGATCTCATGAAAGTGATCACTAACACCAAAACTGTATATCTCTCTCTCCCTTCGTATATACATAACACACAAAGTGACGTTCATATGTCTTCTTCTTCTTCTCCTTCTCCTTCTTCTTCTTCTTCTTCTTCTTCTTCTTCTTCTTCTTCTTCTTCTTCTTCTTCTTCTTCTTCTTTTGCTAAATCCCAAACTTTCCCACCACACACATCAAATACCTGACGAAACAAAGTAGAAGAAGAGTTCAAAGCAAAATCTCGTTCTGACGAGACCTTCACGACATTCGTTGCGGGCATGCTTTTCTATTTCCGGTTGCCGATGATTGAGCGTGACGTTGTCTCTGACATCAGCAAGAGCGGGAAGCAAGAAGAAGAGTGGGATGAGCGCATCGAGAAAGATTGCGATGCAAAATTTGGCTTGTTTTTACACGCAGTGATGAAAGGTAGATAGAACAGAGTAAAGAACATATCACTGTACACACACACACACACACACACACACATATATATATGTATATATATATATATATATTTAATACAATTTTATACTAGCTTGGTGTTGATTTTTTGAAAATTTTGACACCTACTTGATTAAAACATTTTACTTGCAGTATATATATATATATATATATATATATATATATATATATATATATATATATATATATATATATATATATGTATGTATGTATGTATGTGAATTGCGTTATATCAAATTTCAAAGTATCTCCTGTTATTACACGGTGAATGTATTATACGACCTAGACAACGTAAATAGAATAAGCAATTAAAGAAAAATAGGCTGTTGCAGAAATCGAACTTGCGACCGATACAGAACGCAGCGTCGCTCTTACCATTGAGCTAAACAGCTGCAGAAATAATGCAATGGCCCAAATAACTGTTTTAACTCAATGGATTATACCTGCTCTAATGTTTCTTTCAGCGCGGACAATCGTGTTATTAAGAAATGGATATACGATCCGACAGAATGATTATGAATTGTGTTTTATTAGATTGAAACTTCGTTTGAAATCATCTCCCGTTACTATTACATGGTGAATGTATCATTTGGCTTGCAGTAGCAACATTTCCTTCAATCGTTTTTCTATTTACGTTGTCTAAGCCAAATGATACATTCACCGTGTAATAACGGGAGATCATTTCAAATAGAGTTTCATTGTGATATAATGCAATTTATGATCAAATATATAGCACGGTTTTGAATACTGCAGATTTTGATTTTGAGAGGTTAAGGTATTGCTGTGTTGATTAATGTAAAAGTATTCAAGCTTGAAAAAAACACATTGAACTTGATCATGCGGTCTTGAACAGTACGGGAAATTTTAGAACGAGCTCATTTTCCCCAATTGTTCGGCTATTTGTAATTGCTTCTAAGTACACTAATTGTAATAATACTATCTCGATTTATTTTCATTTGATGAAGCATAGTCGATCATAATTAATTTTTGACCGTCTATACATGTTAATTCTCGTTAACATCATTGTCTCGCAATAAAGTTACGTTCACCGAGGTCAGATAATAAAATTAGAGGCTATGAAAGTGAAATAAAACGACACATAACGATCGGCTGGAAACCATTTGGTATGAATAGACGTAATAAAGATCACTATGCCAATGCGCTTACATCATAAAATATACAATGAATGCATAATACCAGCTATGGCTTACTTACAAAACATGGAAATTAACAAAGTGAAATGAGAACTAACTTAGAATCAAACGGAGAGCTAGGGCAAGTGCAATGCTGGGATTACTCCCAGACATAGAAAAAAATAAACATGGATCAGAGTAGGGACTGGAGTGAAGGATGTTATACAGACAATAAAGCAATAAAAATGGAGATGGTCTGGACACAGCAAGAAGAAACGATCACGAATGGAGCAAAAAATTGACCGATTGGTACCCATGGGACAGTGAACGCTGTAGGAAAGATAAACTACATGCGAGAGCGAGGGATTAGATAGAAAAGGTTTGTCGCCAAGACGTGACAGACGTCAGCGCAATTGCAGTCGCCATGAAAGCATACGAGGAAGTCCTTTGTCCAGCAGTTGACTAATAATGGATAATGATGATGATGATGATGATAAATTTCAATTGTTCTACTGATTGAGAAATCAGAGCCTTCATATTTTTCAGGAGATCAAATCTAACTTTTAACCAACAAAAATTAAAATGAAAGAAAATACTAGTCAAAAATTTATAACAGTCAAGTCCAGAGTCGAGCATGAGAAAAACTAACCGATAGAAAAAGAGGTTCCTTCCCGTTATGCCTCGAAGGCCCTGATGACTACTCAATCAAGGGAGTTAATCACATTACGGAGACGGCGGCAAAAACGAAAAAGCATCAAATAAACTCGGAAAAGAAATGAGTTCTGCTTTGATTTTTCGCGGCTGATAGCTGTGGAGGGTAAAGAGGTGTTGGTGGAACAGAAACAGTGAGAGAGAGAGAGAGAGAGAGAGAAAGAGGGAGGGATTCGGGTCAGGGGTTGTGGGTTCAAGGTTTGCGCGGGTGAGTGCTTGCGCTTTGTAAGGAGAGAAATGAGTGTTAGGTTTAAAACGGGAAATTCGGAGGCGGGTACAACTTTCACACAACTGGAGCTAACCGGGTGGTCTATTTAAACATCTAAAATCCGCTTTTCTCATTTATAATACATATATGCAAATACTTATCAACGAGAGGAAATTAAATATATTGCTGTGCGCATGAGCTAACATCTACGTATTTTATAGCATATGGGGCACACGAGCAAAATAAGATGCTCCCTCATTCCAGCCAGAATACCCAGGAAATACAGATAGGTTTTAGGAGCGGCTGTGTTTTTACAAATAGTACATGAAGTTTTTTGCAGTCATTCTGTTCGGAGAAATACATCGCATGTATTACCCCAAAATTCTGTGAACATAAGGCATGAAATAGTTACCCCGAAGGAAATATTAAAAAATGATGAAACATGTTTCTCTGAATTTTTGAGGTATTATTATTATCTCTATTATTGTTCGGACTATCCTCATCTTGGTTGTTTTCCATTCAACGTTTCGGCCGTTGCACTTTACGGCCTTCATCAGGTATCATCTGGTAGGTAGTGATTAGAGAATCAGACAGAATTACTACATGTAATCAAATGGTTCTAGGTTCAATCCCAGTGTGAGACAATGATAATTCGAAAATACTACTACTGCTAAGAGGGGAGTGCGGTCTATATACCCCCGTCGGTTAAATAAAGGGTTCGGTTCGTTACTTCCCCCACACCTACCAGATGATACCTGATGAAGGCCGTAGAGTACAACGGCTGAAACGTTGTGTGGAAAACAACCAAGATGAGGATAGTCCGAACAATAATAGAGGGGATGAAACATGTCAGGTTAGTCATTCAATAGAGACAACCAAGCGACGGATAACTTTTGAAAACATGTTTTGGGGGAGATTAATTGGAAAATGGTAAAAGGGGTTATAAATGAATAAGTTACTTCTCTCACCTTTTTTGGACGGTGATCACTATTCCTTTTCAGGGTGTACACAAAGTAAGGGATCAATTTATCATAAGCTTGAATAACAAATTGATCCAACACCCAACTGAAAATATAACTCAGATGGATCTCAAAATATTTTTTTTCTTCAGACGTAGAAGGGATAAATGTTTAAAATTTCGGTCGTCTGGTTCCGTGGGTGCGGTGAACAGAATGATGAAGCCGTTCAAAGTCCCCCTAATTTGGGGTACCCTTTTGTATGTTACCAAATTCAGTACGTATAAGGGATCTACACATTATGCGTGTGTGTGTTTGTGCGTGCTGATGAAAATGACGATTGGTAGTTGAAGATACAAAATTTCAAGAGAAAAATAGATGTTACATCTAGAGAATCTTTGTTATCACGTGGGTACGTTTCGATGCATTTCGATGCTCATCAGCCATCTTCTCCAGTGAAAATTGCTGTGGTGCTGAGAAAGTTGTGTACTGTTTACATGTTTGAGATGGAAGAAAGAAATTAGGATACTTCTATGCTGTAGGTTCTTTAGTAAGAGTTTGAGGGAAGGCGTTTGTATCTGTGCAGGTGAGAGTCATATATATATATATATATATATATATATATATATATATATATACTCATGTGTTGATATATATAGATAGATAGATAGATTGATAGATAGATAGATATGAGTGAAAGTATTTATATTTTATTCATATATATATATATATATATATATATATATATATATATATATATATATATATATATATATATATACGGGTATGTATTTATATACATATGTGAGTATATACATATGTATGAGTGTGTGTATATGAATTAAAGTAATTATATTTTTTCATATATATAGAGAGAGAGATAGGTATATGCATAGCCAAACTTGTACATATAGATATATACATTGAAAGAAAGACAGAAAGGAAGAGTAATGATCTGATCAAACTTACATCTATATCTAGGTGTAGTGCTTTGATTACGTTTGCTCATGTTTGGCAAGAGTCATTCGTGATATATATATATATGCATGTGTTTATATATATATACATATATATATATATATATATATATATATATATATATATATATATATATATGAGAGTATTCATATTTTATTCATATATACATACACATATATAAATATGTATATGAGTGTGTTTGTATATAAATGTGTGTGTGTATATATATATATATATATATATATATATATATATATATATATATATATGAATGGAAGCATTTTTACATATATATATATATACTTACATAAACATAGAAAGAATAAAAAGGGTATTGATCTGATCGTACTTACATCTATATCTAGGTGTAAAGCTTTGATTAGGTTTGCTCATATGTTTGTCAAGAGTGGTTCGCGATGCCTAGCTGTAATTCTATCGAGTGAGACTGCAGGTCTGTGACTCTTCGAGATAAGCCAGCAGCCACTTCGCTTAACTCAAGTTGGCTCCAATTGGCAATCGGCACTGTCAAAGATTGAACGACACCGCCATCGCCATTGTCTTCGGAGACAACGGCAGAGGCAAAGAGGCCAGTTTGCATCTAGAAATTGTGTTCCCCTTTTCAAATATATTGTTCAATTTCCTTATCTCAGTCTCCCGATTGTTAATTAGAGACCTGTTTGATACTGATTATAATCAGCCGTGTAAAGGTGTATCTATGCATTCTAATACGGATGTATGTATAGTTTGGTTATCGAATACTACTACTAAACACACACACACACAAGACGGGTTAACTCAATGTTGAGAGCGACGTCACGACAAGGCGGCTATCTATCGGTCGCAGGATCGATCACTGCAGCAGCCTATTTTTATCTAATTGTTTATTCTATTTGCGCTGCCTTGGCCAAATGATACACTTACTGTGTAATAACAGAAGGTCGTTTCAAATAGTGTTTCGAATAATATAACACAGTTATAATTATCTCTGTCTGATTACATATCCATTTCATGATGTAATTGTCCGCGTTGAGAAACAAAAGAGCAGATATAAACGGTGAATGAACAAGGTATATGGGCATAGGATGGTTATTTGGGCTTTTGACTTCTCTATAAATCTTTATTGTCGGCGTGCAACAATAAACGCGTGGAAAATTCGGTTTAAAAAGTTTAAACTGGGAAAAATATCTAAACTGGTGCTTAACGCTATTGTCATCGAATATTGACCCCGGATAAGAAAATTGACATCTTATCCCATTCAGTGTAGCCAAGCCTGTCGGTCTCTCCGCCAGACACATCTTCCTTTTTTCCCACGCTCCCAATAAAGTGCCAATCCTGCATTTAACTGTTTTGTCCTCAAAAGTTAACAGAGAATACAAGAAGTTTTTCCTGTCCCACCCAGTGTAGCCAAGTATGGTTCGTTATTGAGAGCTGAAACTCTATACTCATTCTCTTTACTTCCCAGTTGAGTTATCAAAGGAAATAACTATATACTAAGAACCAAAAACAAATTATTAGATATAATTGGCTGTCGTATATTTTTATTGGATAAATCTGGAGAGAGTCGGTCAGATCCAGTCGAAAAATGGCTGTCCGTGAGATGGGTATTCGTCTAGTAAAATTAATCAGTAAAGGTTAGCGATGTTCAGGGAGGCTTTCGAAACCGAAGGCCACTGACTAAGTCGGACCAGTTGCTTGAACTTCCTCATCAATCAGAGGAAAACATGGCAGAATTCAGACTTGCCGATCAAATTGCCAAACCAAGTATTCATCACTTCATAATTAAGTGAATCTCTCCACTTCACAGATCCTACATGGATTGTATGATGTATGGGAAACTGGACAGGGCAGACGACATTTTTTTAAAGAGCGTGAAGCATGTCGGGATTGTTTTACATTTCTATTTGTTTACTTGGACACGTTTATTTTTCTTATGTACGAATTTAGGTAAATTCATTTATATGCTTATTTAGTTTTTTAGCACTTACTTTTACTTATTTATTTATTGTCTACTAGCTTTCATTTAAGCTATCGATCATTATGTGCGATATCACCATTTTTTGTACATCTGTTTTCAACGTATATTTATCCGTTTATTTTCTCTATATTTGCGTAAGAATTTTTGCTATTTACTGATTTCCCCACTATCCAGAAGAACACCGTTCAAATCAATTTTTCAACTTTCGTAAGCCAAAATGGCATAACGCGAAAAGACAATTCCATTAATTGATATAGCAATTTTTTCTAGCTTTTCAGGACCCCGAAAATGGTTACGGTGGTATGCTAGGCTGGGTTGTCGGAGGTGGGTTGGGAAGAGGCTTGTACGGGGAATAGGAAAAGGTTGAGCGATGCATCTATAACAGCTCATTGCAAAACAAACGCTGGGAGCTATTTTCGCTTTACGTAAAAACAAAAAGTGAACTAATGAAACAACCACTATTAATAAAAATGGAAACACCCTTCATCTAACCAAACTGTACATGGATATTGAAATGATTCAGAAAGGTACCACTATAGCGTACGGTCTACTGGGCCCTATCAATGGTCCCGGTAGATGGCGGCTTCTCAGCCTTTTGGCTAAAATCGAAGTGCAGTACCTGTTCTAATAAGCTTGATATCTGATACGTCCATCAATCAGATCAAATTACAAAAAAAAAAAAACAAATTTTTATCACTTCACAGTGGGTGGAAGTTCGTAAAGGGTTGACTTCGATAATGAACTGATTGGCACTAATATAGTAGACTGGTCCCTTATTTCATACTCTAACCCTAATCCCAAACCTCACCCTAAGCCATAACCCTAAACATCACTCCTGACACTAACTACTAGCTTGTTGTCCGTTTAAAAGTATTTTAATGATCTAGTATCTACTAGATTGCAGTTTAGCGTTCTTATCCTTAAAATGAATTTAATTACATTGTTTCTTCTTTGATTTAGATTGTTATTTCTTGACGCAACAATTGTGGTTTACGTCATTAAACATCAGGCACGTATCAGATATTCAAATGATAAGAACAGATACTATGAAAGACATATGAAGCAATTACATCAGTCTCTTTTGTCTAGGCTTCATTCTTGCGAAGTTACCCCATCATAATCCAGTTCAGCAGACAACTGCCTTAAAATGGAAAGCAAAGCTAACCCAGATAATGTATCCATTGTAGAATGAAGGCACAACTTCACCCGTTAAAGGATCGTTCTGTAGTTATTGGTTGGATAAAATAAATGTGGTACAATGTGGGCAAGTTATGATAAATCGAACACACAACTTCAGTGATCATGAATGTAAGTACATTTTTAATGATCAGTTTCTAAACACTTCAATTCGCCATACTGCTAGTGCTCACTATCTGTTTGAATATGTCTTTGAATGACAAAATCTCTGGTACGAGTTCAGTTTGAAATCTGAGTACGTGGCTGTTAAAGCTTTGTGATTTGTTCACATTATCTACGTTGTCAAAATTCTTTAGATCTAAAGTTCTGAATTTAGAAGCCACATTTTGAAATGTTCAAATCTTTTCAAATCTTTTACCCCTGTGATTATGACAGAATCTCATGACATTAAGTAAGATTGAACTATGAAGTTATTTCGAGCATTAAATATTCCTTCATCCTCTACAATTTCATCATGGAATCTTTTTTTCTTTTACGTTCACTGCGCAGTTCGTATTCCGTATTAATATCTCATTTCGAGCTAACTTGGGCGCTTCATTCTCCACCATCTTTGAATTGAGATTCATGCCCATTTTCCATGTTTTTAAATCTTTTTTCAAAAAGCAGAATCAAATAAGAAGCCGTTATCAGACCTAGACTACTTTTTCTGTAAATATTCAGGTACATTGAAGGCCTTTGCGAGCACTCAACTCTAGAGTAAAAGAACAGCAAACAAATCGTAAGTATTGAGTGTTTCCAGTATACCCTTCGCCTCATCGAGCTGTTTATGAGTACGGTTTTTTTATCTGACCAGAGCAACTACTGATGATGGTAGATTATGTAAGACTGCCTCTACTGCTGACTTTCTGGACGCTCATCTATTTCAATGTTGTTGTTTTTTTTAGAGTTTAAGATATTACTTGATTGTGTTGTTTTCCTTGTAATGCTGAAAGACTTGGTAAACTACTAGAAAAAAAGGTATAGATACTCCCCAGAGTTCCAAAAACAGCTTGGTTTGAATATTGAAGCTTACTGTATCAATAAGAACCTAACGTAAATCATATTCATATCAGTGGTGGAATTGCACAACAGCCTTAATCTTCATATAAAGATCAGATATTCCATCTGACATGGTGCTTGCTCTATCGTTAGATTGGCCGTAACACAAAGATACTGACAGCCCCAAGTTCTTGAATGCTGGGAGAAAAATGTTGAAAAGGTCTTCAGTTTTACCTCGGGTAATAGACTCAATCGTATAAATAATTCTACTGGATTGCCATTTACTCTTATATATCACAAGGATAAAGAAAATTGACCAATTCTGCTCATATCAAAAGAAGAGTCAACAATTATTGGAAAGAACTTAGCCACCTTGATTTTAGACATTATGCTTGATAGACAAGAATTGTAACCGATAATTGTGAATGTCATGGCCGAGATGTATTGTACTTTGATCTCTCATTAATAAATGTTGCTCCAGCAATGTATAATTTGGGGGAAATACCTTAATAAGTTGAAGAGAATTGCCTTCATTTGCACTTGGGAAATCTTAAATTTGACCACGGAATGTCGATCACTGTTTTCCTTAACAGAGAACCACTTTTATAATACGGGTTATGATCATTCTTTTTTTCCTTGTCTCTTACTTTCTCGTTGTTATAAAGCCAGCCAAGACAGGCGTTGAGTTGAAAAAACGAACGCTGGCAAAGAAAATATTTATTTCTACCTTTTTTTATGAGTTCTTAGATTTTATGTTCAACTTCAGCAAAAGTCTTGCAACCAGTTTTTGAATCTCTCCAACCTTCCGACCGATTTGCAAGAAGTCAGCAAGCAAAACACAGCATAGTGCTTTCTCTCGACGAGTAAACCAGTTACTGCCTATACTTTTCACAACTTACCTTCACTTGTTTCTTGTACCAAATTGCACTGAAATCACATGCAGTCTTATATCTTATGGGAAAATGTGAAAATTATCTTTCGGATCTTAGTTACCGGGGATTCTTTCCACAATGTAACTATAATGTTAAACTGGAACGCTACTTTCCCAATCGTTTTGAATGAACAGTTTGAGTTTAGCGAAGAGGTTGAGAGAGCAACATTCACAACAATTAGAATCCATAAAAAGGAACTAGCCTAATGTTTACAAGGAAGGAGCAGATAGAATTTGTAAAAAAATATTTACGTAACAAATTAATTGCATTGACCAAATTTTGTAAAGAATTTTTTTTTACTTCACTGTAAAATCATTTTTTAAAAACACGAAAATATATCTGAATATGTACTAATTTACAAAATATCAGAATACATAAGTAAGTGATAAGGGAAGAAATCTGAAAATTTCAAAACTGTATTTTTGTACGACGGATGGAAAGTAAGGGTCCACTCTAACGATATAGTTACATTGTAACTGGACTACAACTGGAAATATAGAAAAAAACTCACATTATTCCAAAACTACCACAGGTCTTAATGATTAAAATCAAATAAAATTACTTAGGAAAAATGTTTAATATACTTTCCGCCGTTTGAGGGTTATTTGAATCTTAAATCATTTTCATGTCGGAATTTTCTACAATTTTTTGAGCTTTTAGTCAACGAGTTAGACGTTAGGACCTATCACTTTGGACAGTCTGGATAATAAGTAGCCGTTCTGTTGATTAAAATGTTCAAACAAATAGGCGCCAAACCACAGAGCCAATTCTTTTTTTTATTAATCTCTTTTTCCATGATCCAGCCAGATTAGATTTTTAGATACGCTTTCAAACGCATCCTAATTACAAAAGTCAGCCAATGATGGAATCTTTTATCGCAAATATCATCTGGTTACTAAACCTGTCCCTACCACAAGTCGGTTGGTGGAAAAAGTAAATGATGTAATTTTTGCAAGGCCAAATAAAAAAAATATGAGATTCGACTTGTATCGCACAAGAGAACTTAAGATTTTTTTTTTAATTCTTGAAAAGGCTCCACTTTTGAGGAATATGCTCCAGAAGAGCGGTCTCTCCCCTTACTCTCCTGAAAGCTACGCTACTGACTTGAGCTCTGCCAATCTTCTCATTATCACTCTTTCTCTCTTTTCCATGTTTACTTATTTTACGTGTTACCGCTTCATCTTCAACTCATCTCTTTCTTTTTCGTTCTTGAATTCTTATAATTATGAAATATTGCATTCTTTCTTACTTGATTTACATGTTCCCCACTCTTTCATTTCTTTTTCTTTCTATCGTTTCCCCTCTTCTTTTTTTTTGTCCTTTTAATACCCTCCTTCTTTTATTAGAACCTGTCAACCAAAATTGTTACCCCAACTGCCAGTTTTCAAGTTGGTCTGGCTAACTGGCTGTGTATGTATCCTGTGTACAGGCCGAACCGATATTGACTGAGGGCTGAAAATCTCAACGTGTACTCTTCAAGTTTCGGGGGTTGTTTTTTTTATTTTTTGATATCCCCCACTGAATAGGTTTTTAGTGGGTGGAGGTTCTGTTTCCAAAGTTATGCTAAATTGCTCCCGGATTTGTGCCCGCTTGTTATATGAAAATTCAGACTTTTTTTAGTGATCACTGCTCAACAAAAGGCGAGAGGAGTACATTTATCATTGATTAGCTTTTTTTTTCAAATTTTCTGATTGATCACCCCCATCACGACATGCTGATAAAAGAAATTTGTCACGTGACGGTTTCTATTGAGATACTAACCTGACCCCTTATTTTCATCTTTAGTTGACTTTCTTTCACCCTATCATTTCCTTTTTCTCTTTCTTTTTTTCTGTTTTCTAGTTTGTTTGTTCCTCTGGGCGATATATCCCGCTGACGGAAGATTTCAACTCTTGGATGGGTAATGAGCAATCGTGCTGAAATTGGTGGGCGTTTGGAAATGTTTGTGGTTGGTTAGGCATAGGATTTTGAGTACTAGAGTCAAAAAACTGACAATAAAAAAAATGAGTCAACAGCAACATTTTCTATTATCAATTTACAAAGCAGCACATTATGTAGGTGCATAGAAAAACGTGCAAATGTTTGTGTAGGTGTGCATGTATCTGCACTGCACCCACAGTGGGTAGATACCGGGTACATATATACGTGCAATACTCTTGTAAGATAACAAGACATAACAACGGGAACCATATTGATGATATTTACATCAATATGTGTATGCCAGACAACTGTTGATACAACTTTATATTACTTTCAATTTTAGTGTCTTCAAGATATAAAGATGATTTGGTATCTTTTTAAATATTTACTACACAGGCAAGCTTGGGGAACATCATGGGATCCATTGAAAAACTCAAATGGCAATGGGTTGGCCATGTTGCAAGAATGGACATCGTGACTCACGACATGGATCCCCGGAGATCACATGCGTAATCGAGGCCGTCAGAGTATTAGATGGAGAGACAAGCTAGACAAATTCAGAAAGTACTGGCTCCGCGACGCCCACTATATGGAAGTGTGACGAGTCCTAGTGGAAGTTTTATGTCCAACATGATGATAAGCGATGGAAGAATGCCCACTTCTTTCTCCTCATCGTTCTTATCATGCCCCCTCCTACCTAGGTCTATATCTTCTCCCTCCCTTTCATTGACTCCTCTCTCATCATCGTCCTTCTCTTACCCCGTCCCTCACATCTCACTCGCTATCTCTTTCTCTTCATTTGCTTATTCCCCTCACCTCTCTCTCTCTCTCTCTCTCTCTCTCTCTCTCTCTCTTCATAAGTTTATTTTTCTTCGCCGTTTCCCTCTTACCTCTTCTTACTCCTTGCTCTCCTGCTCTCCCTCTCTCCCTCCTTTTTATCTATTTTCTTTTCCTCATCATTCCCCCTCTTGCTCAAACCACACCTTTCTCCCTTTATTTCTCTCTCCTTTTCCTTACTTCATCTCTAGATTTTTCTTCGATTTCGTTGTTTGTTGTTCGTTGTTGTTTTTTGAGGGGGTGGGGGGCTCAGTAAGAGGTGGGGGCATTTTTTTTTACAAATGTCCTTCATCCCTAGATATCTGACCTGGTGTTTCTATCTAATGTCAACAGACATTACTACAAAGTAAGCAGTGAGAGGAGGTCGTTGTCTAAAAATTCAGGCTTGTCTAAAAACAAAACAAAAAAAACGGCAAAAACAAACAGAAATCGCAGATCCCAACCCCAAAATGACCGATGCACCCTACAGAGATGTCAGAGTGGTTAACATTTTTTTTGTGGAATTTTCACCAATTTCAAAACAGACAACAAATAATCGGGGGTTAATTTATCCGAAAAAATTCAACGAGACAGATCGCCAGTATGGGAATTATGGAGGCTTAGGAATCCACTGTAATAAGGTAGATGTAGTGGCTGACGAATAAGTTGGGAGCTGCTAGCAGTTGAAAAATAGACGACGCTCCAGATAAATCATCACTTACTTATAGTGCCAGATCCCGTGGCCCCGGGTCGTTGCTAGCGAAGGTCAGTTGATAATGATGGTCCCCTCGGGATTGGACAGTGAATGAAAAAAAAAAAAAAAAAGACGTTAAAAACATATGGATTCTTCCCGGAATTCCTGGGAATCCACACTGACAACTGTGTCCCAAAAAATGTGATGCTGAAGACTTATCAAGATAACAGTAATACTCTCGCTACGTGTAGTTATAGCTCTTATTGTCTCTGTCCTTAAAATACGCATAAAAGGCAGTGGTTTCGAAACTGTTGACCGTGGATTCCTGGGGGGTGGATATTGACTGGGGGTTCAGCAGTTTATAAATTAGTATCAATACCAAGAATTCAAAATTATAATAACTGAATCCTTTTTGTACAACTTACCTTCATGAGCTGACATTCTCCACGTTACTGAATATGAAAATGAATAGAGAAACCGACTGAATGTTGAACATGACTCAAAATTTAACATGGTAAACATTAAACCTGATATTGCGTTAGAGAAACAACATTATCCATCGAATAGCCATCGGAAAACATGAATTATTATACACATATCCGTACCATGTATTAGGATTCGAATAGATATATTCTATTTTGAATGAAAATGTTTTCATTTTAAATCAAAAATTGTTCACTATTGTAGTTTATTAGTTACTGTCCAAAAACTAAACGCTAATATAGAAGTCTGCCGAAATATATCTTACATAGAAGGTGTACTCGAGATCTCAGTTTCGAAACAATTGATTTAAAAACTGATGCCAAGAATATTGAGCAGCCAGGATTCGCCCAAACCAGTGTTTCGCCACACATAAGCACAAGCTTTAGCCAACCATGTTTAATCAAGCATTATTAGCAACTAATTAATAATATTATTAATTTTTGACCACTTTTTCTTTCATTTTATCATTGTAGCTGGCTGTTTTTACATTTGAAGACCGTTAAGTAAAACGCATTCAATTGGAAAAGTAGTTCCGACAAGGTTTGAAACCCGTATCCCTAAGGATCTTGCCTGACTTGTACAGAGCTTTATCGATTAGGCCTCTGAGGCTATCAGCATAATTCACATTTAGTCATATAGCTATACTCCTTTCTTTATTCAATTTACGAATCTGTGGTTTGTACATTTGATACTTTGTTGTAGCATGGCGTTGGGTTAACAGGATGACTTATGATTATTTGATTCAAGAAGTCATTGATCAATTCCGAATCATCTTGTGATTCTGAGGTGATATTAATAATTAGGACTGTGGAAAAATTGACACTGTTCCTCGGTTTGTCCACGAATGAATAAATGAATAAATAAAAACTAATCAAATTTGAAATTTTAAAAAGAGACACTTTGTTCAATACTGGTTGATTATATTGAGCTGGGGATATACAGAGGAAATCACTTATTGTGATCAAGTTGAATAAAGTGTTTGGGACAGACTGATTTTGATAACACTTATCGTTTGATAACATTATAATGAGTAACTTCATTTGTATATGATTTATATTGAAAGTATTCTTGTGTGTGTGTGAGTGTGTGTGTGTGTGTGTGTGTGTGTGTGTGTGTGTGTGTGTGTGTGTGTGTGTGTGTGTGTGTGTGTGTGTGTGTGTGTGTGTGTGTGACCTGGGTTTCCTTCTCTTTCCTACGAAAGAACGTGGTTGATAGTTTAGATGTGTCCACATATCTCGATAAGAACCTTTTTAGTCGGTCAGTCGGTCGGTTGATCTCAGTTAGGGTAACAAAGGAAATAGGGAGGATGGAAAGAGTGTGGTGTCAATAAAGGCGAAACATAATTAGGAAACCAACTGCTATGATGTCATCAGAAAATGTACGAGTACAGAATTTTTATACTTGAAAAAAAAAAAAGATAGAAATCGCCATCAACGGTTTTTATTGAAAATATTACCCTCGGAATATTCCCATATCGCAATATTTTACAATTTTACAAGTATGAGAATCAATTGACTCAAAGAAAGATTGCTTGTTTTTCTCTACCCCCCCTCTTCTCCTCCTCCTCCTCCTACACCTCCTGTAATTACTACCACCGATGATAAACGCATCGTTGAACTTGTTTTTTTTGTTGTTTTGTTTTGTTTTGTTTATTTTCAATTTTTAACGAAAGCATAATATACAGGCCCTCTTAGATTTAATTAGACACGGAGAGAAAAATGGCGTTTTAATTCAACAACGTAGCAGACAGGTTCGCGGAAGATTAAAGATGTGACCCTAGAGTTGGGTTATAATGTCGTAATGTAGCAGCTGAGTGAATAAATTTCCTTTTCACCTGTGCCACTTGGTGCTTTCGTTTGTTGATTGTGTACCCATTGCTCTTTCATGTCCTTCTTTCTGTTTGCTTCACTAGATATATATTTAGTTCCTGGGAACAGATAATCGTTCCTTTGTATTCCCATAAGTAGAGTTTTGTGACAGCTGTTATCAGTATAGTATGTTTCTCTGTAGTACCGCTTCAACCGGATTGTCACCGTTCGAACATCGTCCCACGAAACTTGGACAATTGCTCTTCCATAGACCTGTTAGTCATTGTCAGCAACTATCAACAAAAACTCTCAACATCAACTCAGGTTACTTCAGTTTTTCAGCTGGTCTGGCTGTTTGGTTATGAATATTTATATGTATGTATGTATTGTGTGTGTGTGTGTGTGTGTGTGTGTGTGTGTATTTTGCGCTTAGATGATGTACCAATGGAGCTAAAGGGCTTCAAATTTAAACATTTACTCAGTATGTCTAGAAAAAAAAACTTTTTTTTTTGTAATTCTCCTCCCAACAAACATTTTTTGTGGAAGGTCCAACTTACAATGCAAATTTATTGGCCCCTTCGTTTGCTTGTTGTTTTTTCTTATGAAAAATCGGGCTTTTTACTGATCCAACAAAAGTAACAGAGGTTGTTCATTGATGACCCCTTTTTCCGATTTCTCCTGAATATTTCCTCCATAGAAGGGGTCCTTGAATTTTCAAAGTTTCGGGACCATTGGATTGAAAGTCCCTTTTCTAGAGATCTTGCAAAAAAGCAGGAAATACGATCTGATAGACCGTATTTTCTGAAATTTAAAAGGCTTTTAATTTTACCTTAGAAATGTCTTGCTTTAGTACTCTATCTATCTATCTATCTATCTATCTATCTATCTCTCGATCCTCTCCCACCATCTCCATCTATATTTCTCTATCTACCCCTCTCTCTATCAACCGATGTCTATTTCTCTCTCTCTCTCTCTCTCTCTCTCTCTATATATATATATATATATATATATATATATATATATATATATATATATATATATTTACACACACACGCACACACACATAGAGATAGATAGATAGATAGATAGATAGATAGATACCTCCCTTCTCTCTATCTATCTATTTCACTCTTACCTCTAATTGACGTGAAAGTAATCGCTCACCCGTAAACAAAAACATAAAATCCTAATCTAAAACCAAGTTTCACATGACGAATTTCGTGACTGATAAAAAAAAAAAAACACAGACCTAACTAGAGATTCCTACACCTTCGAAAGTGAATTCAAAGCACTTGCAAAATCTGCATTCAAGTATCAACAACCTTCTTCTCCGCCACTCCAATAAAAACATGCAAATCTAATCATCATCATTATCATCATCAGTAGTCTTTCAATGTCTGTCGTTGGACATAGACCATCCCCAGGATTCGCTACATTTCCATATCATGGGCGTCGCGGAGCCAGCACTTTCTGAATTTGTCTAGCTCGTTTCTCCGTCTAATACTCTAACGGCCTCGGTTTCGCATGTGATCTCTGGGGATCCATGTCGTGAGTCGCGGTGTCCATCGGTTGTCCGCCATTCTTGCAATAATTATCAGTAGCTGTCAACAAAAACTGTCCGCATCAGTTTTAAAGTGGGTCTGTCTGACTATGTGTGTCGCGCGTACGGAACGCACCAATGGAGCTAGAGGGCTGAAAAATTAAATATTTACACCTTATTATGTCTCTTAAAAGGGTTTTAAGGTTGGATTGAATTGCAATTATGCTAAATTGATCCTTTAGTGTGAGGCGACATTCACGCTTCTATTTCTTCAAATTCGGACTCATGTAGTAATCACCACCCTTCACTCCTTTATCATTGATCACCCCCAACACGTGACAGTTTCTATTGAGTGAATAAACAGACCTATCATCACATCTATTATCATTCTATTCTTGTAGACACGTTGGACCACGGTGCAGTTTTTACTAGCAAGTAGTTTTCTACTGAACGGAGTCGCTAGCCCCACGGGCAAGATGGACTAAAGGGCTCAAACTGTCCTGCTAATTGCTCATAGTTTGGAAGAGAAGAAGAGAAGTAGATCCATGTCTTTTCTCAAATGTGTGAAGCGAATGTGAGCTCGAACTAAGTTCGCCGGTTTCGTTCTCCGTGCCGGTAACTGCTCCGCCACTTCGCACTTCCCAATTATCAATAAAATCTCCTCCTATCAGTCTCATCTGAATCATTATCCCCTGCCGTCATCACCTTCACTTTTCTATTGTAAATACGATCCTTATCGATAGTATCTCTGCTCAAATAAGTCTAAAATGAATCTTGTTCAAATCTAATTTTTCTGCATCGTTCAGCCAAAGGCATGTAGAAGCCGGTTTGGCCCGTGGCGATTATATTCCCTGCTCTTAGGAAAACTATTTCTCGCTCGTTACAATCTGCCCCTTCATCACCTTTTTCCTTATCTCTATTTTGATCAACCACTTCTTTCTTCGGTTTTCTTTTCTTTTTCATTTTTTTTCCTTCTTCTACTTCGATTAAATTCTTCGCTCGAATGCCAGTATCTATTTCTCCTTGTGGGCGTCGACAGTCCCTATAAGAAATTTTCCTTTCGCCTTGAAGTGTTTTCTTTTCATTCTGTTATCGAAGAACCGGTCGACTTCGAATTTTTTTTTTTTTTTTTTGCTTGTTTCACTTCAACCTTAACTCGGAATTTACCAAGCGAAAGCTCAGTGGTTTTAAAATCCGGTAGATCTCTTCAAGCATGGGCGTGTGGGCTTCGACGTCCGCGGACCAAGCCTTCTCATCTAGGGTGAAGGGGTTGCATAATGGTTGGAGGGGCTGTACAATTGTTTTATATAACCTGCACAATGAACCCATATAGAAAGATTTGGGGGGTGGCGAACTTGAGAGAGGACTTAGCTGTCAAAAGTGGAAAGGATGCTGGAAGAGAAGTACTTTAAAGGGACTAAGGCGCTATTGCCCTAGGTAGGCTATTTTTCTATCAATAATAAATGGCTGGACACTTTCCACGACAGACCTCGTATATCGAGAATATCTCCTCGAAGAAAGTCAGACAACAAGCGCTTAGCCTAAAATCAACCGAACTTTGAGCCTTTCAAAATGACTGTCCAAGTTTCATTGAAAAGATTCAAAGTTTTTTCATTTATTTTACAAACAAGTGTGTGAGAGCATGTATAAATAAATTTGTCGTGAATGATAGAAAAATTAAATGAATTTCTATAATAAAATCACTTACAGCGGATTTCTATCGTGAAATCATTTACAATGCATTTCTAACGTGAAAGTATTGAAATCTAATTCTATAAGAAAATCATTTATAATGTATTTCCATCGAAAATCATTCACAATCTCATTTTATAAGTAAAATCATTTATAAAAATTTTCTACAGTAAAATCATTTACAGTGGATTTTTATCGTAAAATCATTTACAATGTAACAATGCTTTTCTATCGTAATGACTAGCAACGCATTTCTGACCATTGACAATCCCTTTCTTCTTGATTTACCTGATGTCTGGTCGGAAATTTACAGATTCACACGTCTATTCTTCAACGGAATATTAGACAGCTATCTCGTGAATCTCGTTTGAAAATTACATCAGTGCCTTGTTGGGGCAATCATGAAGCAAATCCGACATTTTGTAATTGTTGTTTTGTTTTGTTTTTGTTTTTGTT
Organism: Thysanoteuthis rhombus; assembly: GCA_963457665.1. Taxonomy (NCBI): domain Eukaryota; kingdom Metazoa; phylum Mollusca; class Cephalopoda; order Oegopsida; family Thysanoteuthidae; genus Thysanoteuthis; species Thysanoteuthis major. Next base: position 18,885,860 of record OY735225.1, on the reverse strand, counting down.
TCCGTGTGTATGTGTGTGTGTGTGTGTGTGTGTGTGTGTGTGTGTGTGTGTGTGCGCGCGCGTGCGTGCGTGTTGTTTTTTTAGAGGCTGTGACAAAGTACCCAAAGAGCATGGACAGGCTATTAAAATGAATTGTCCGCGAGTGAGTCTCTCAAGCCAAACCCGCCGCAGCTGTAAGTGGTCATTTATTAGTGAAATTGCTGGAAGTTGGAAAAGCGTCATTTGGGATCGCAAAGAATGCTGGGAAGCCTAGATCGTTTCCCATCAGCCCTCTCATTTGTCATTATTAATGGAGGCTGGCGTCTATCGACGCTTTCCGCGTTGAGTTCCGTATATTCCGGATCGTTGACATATAATTACGGATAAGTGATATGAATTTTGTTCGTAGACTAAGATTTTGAACGACGTGTGATTTGTGCAGGACATTCCGAAGAAGTGGGAACATTTTTTTGCCTCTTTTTTTTTTATTCAAGTTATGTTGTGACTTCTCTTGACTTGACACATGTCATAAAACCTGAAATAGTGTCCTACTGTTTAGAGTTACCACTTTGTCTAGAAGTCCCCTCAACAAAACCATTACTGCTATTAGTACAATAGAAACTAAACAAGGTTGTTACGAATATTTTAGTAAAAAAGGTTATTTTATGGAATAGTCAACCAAAACTGTCAGCATAGGTTTCTTCAGTTTTAAAGTTAGTCAGGCTGGCTGGCTATGTATCACACATACAGGCGGCGCCAAAGGAACTATAGAGCGGGAACTTTCAACATTTACTCTTTATAAAGTAAGATGCGAAAAAAGACGTTTTTAAAAAAATACCTTTAATAGGTTTTTAGTGGGGGATCAATTTTTCCTCGTGAGTTCATGCCAAATTGATCCCGTTGTTTGTGTCTGGTAACATTCACGTTCGTTTTTTGAAAATTTAAACTTTTTTGTGATCACAATCCCACAAAAGGCAAGAGAAGTAACTCATCCATTGATCACTTCTTTTCCCAAATTTTTCAATTAATCACCCCAACACAGCATTCTGCAAAAAAAAACTAGTTTTGTAACAGTTTCTATTGAGGGACTAACAAAGTCTGTTCAACTTGTAATAATACATACTAGCTGGATCCATAGATATTCTAGTTGTGTTAACAGCTGAAATATCAGCTTCAGTCTTGCATGTATATTTCTACAATTAAATTATGTAATTTTTTGAAGTAATTTATTACATATGGGATGAACAAAGTCTGTCTGGAAAGTATCCAGCAATTTCAATAATCTCGAGAACCGGTTGCACAGTCTTGATGTAACTTGGCAACCTATCAGAGGGGACCTTATTCTGTAAACAGTGTGAACAAACATTCAGTCGGCTGTGGGCCAATATTAAATTAAATTGAGCTTGTGTACCGTGAGACCGTCGCATTTAAAACGGCTGCCTACCCACGTCTTTTGTCAATTTTTTTTGGGGGGGGGAGACAAAACATTGCATTACTCAGGTCTGTTCACCCTCTCCCTTGCAGTCCAGATTTGTCTCCCAGTGACATATGGCTTTTCCCAAAGTTAAAATTGCCGTTGAAAGTTTCTGGAAATATCTAAATAGAGAGATTGAACTGTATAGGTACATCAATAAGTTCGTAGCCTAAAGATGGAAAAACCATTTACTTTACACAACAAATATATATTCTTCAACATAATCCCCTCCCTTGTCATTGCACTCAACCCGACACCCTCCATTAATCACGTAGATCGAGCATTATACATTGAAAATTTCAAGCAAAATTTCTGGTAATAAATGTGTCAGGCTACCGACTTATTGATGCACCCCAGAATGGTAAGTGCCTATGGTCTCAAGTGTTATTCATGATATTTTTTCTTCTCGCTAACATGACAGCCAAAACACAAAAACAAATAATCATATGATATAGAATCAACTAACCTTTCTTGTGTACTAATGTAATATGGACTAGCTACAGACATGTTCATCGGAATTACGTTTACATTTAAATCTTGGTCTACGCATGCGTGGGTGCGGCGTCCGTGTATTTGAGCATGCTCATGAGGATCACACGTTAATAAATCCAATTCGACAAAATAGATTTCGGAAGGTTTTATTTTGCGAACTGAACCGTTCGTGACATTTCAAATAAAACAAGGTGTGTTCTTAGAAGTGTTCATCTTTTTCGCACGTTTGTTTCGTGCACATGTTTTTCCTTAATTAAATATACAGGTTTAATTAGGAGACATCAACCAAAACTGTCAACAAAACTGATAACATAGGTTTCTTCAGTTTTTGAATGGATCTGACTGGCTGGCGGACCAACCGCCTATCTATCTATCTATCTATCTATCTATCTATCTATGTGTGTGTCATGCGTACAGGCCATGCTAGAGAACTGAAAAATTAAACATTTACTTATTTTGTCTAGAAAAAAACACATTTTGGGTTTTTTTTTAAAATCCCCTTTCCCCCCAAAAGATTTTAGTGGAAGATTCAATTTATATTCTAAGTTTATGCTGAATTGTTTTTGTTTTTTGTATGGGTCAGAGGGTGAGAGACGTTGTTTATTCACTGATCACCCTTTTTTTCAATTTTGGTCACATGACGGTTTCTATTGAGTGACTAACAAGACTTGTTCTTTTAATTATCTTGCTGAAAAGAGCAAAACAAAAAAACCGGATTTATAAAGGAAGAAACATACTTTTGAAGGTAGTTTGTGTTTAACTATGACAGTGAATAGTATTAGAAGCATTGTAAGTATTACAGTGGCCAAGTACTACAGTGAATAGTATTACAAGTATAACAATGGCCAAGTACAACAGTGAATGGAACTCTATGACAAAACAATCTTAATTATCTTTTTCATTTACAATATTTTGTCTTTAGATACGATGTTCGGTGTTTTTTTTACATGCAACATCTCTGCTTACGTACACATACTTTTAATTTTCATTGATTTTAGCTTAATTAGAAACCGTCAACCAAAACTGTCACGAAAACTGTCGATGTAAGTTTCTTCAGTTTTCAAATCGGTCCAGCTGGCTATGTATGTATGTATCACGCGTACAGGCGTTGTCAATGGAGGTAGAAGGCAGAAAGATCAAACACTTACTCCCTAGTGTGTCTCGAAGAAACGTTTTGGGTTGTTTTTTGTTTTTTATTTTTTGTTTTTGTTGTTTACTTGTTTTTGTTTTTTACTATTTTAGGGGGGAAGGTTAAATTCCCCCGGGGTTTGATTAGAGATTGTCAACGAAAACAAACAGGTTTTTGAGTGAGGTGTTCGGTTTGCAATGTAAGCTCATGCTAAATTGATTACTTCGTTTTTGCCTGCTTGTTTTGTGTTGTTTCTTTTTTGTAAATTCAGACTTTTTAATGATCACTGCCCAACAAAAGGTGAGAGAAGCAACTTATTTGTTCTCCAAGTTCTCGATGCTGCCAAGAGACGTTGGTCACGTGACGATTCCTCTTGGGTGACTCTACTAATTATCTCGGTTCTAATTATCTTATACCTCACCAATCGCACCTTTCGTTCGAGAGCTCATCCTCTATTTCTTATCCGCTGCTTATGGGATTGACGGTCTGAGCACTTGCTATAAAAAGCAACTGAAAATTAGGAAGCACTCAGAGAGCGCATACCTCTGCTAATGCCGTTGACAGGGGAAGAAACTGTGCATCGATCCGCCCAAAAATTTCAACGTTTTCTTCCATTGCCTATAGTCCACCTTTCCACAAACGTCCATTGAAATAGGCACTTTTGGAGATATCGTGTGGACAGACATGCACTTTTTGTGATATAATGTGATGTATACATATAACTACGACAGAGTGGAAGTAATTGTGTATGGATCCACCCCAAAATTCAATTACTCCTTTTGTAGCCTATTTCCCCAGCCGTCCACAACATAGCATTGAAAATCATCGAGAGCCTTTAGATATATCGGATGGGAAGTCATGCGTATACATGAATGTATAAAAGAAAACCGGAAAATATCACTCAATCAAAAACTATTGCTTAATCTGCCCCAAGATGTACCTCTTTCTTACCCCCATTGGTCACCCTTCCAGAAAAATTACGTTGGAATCCAATGAGCACTTTTGGTGATATCGTATGGGCAGACAGATGCAAAGACGGAAAGACAGACGGAATGACAGACATGACCGAATGTATATACCTCTCCAAGTTCTTTGGTAGGGCTAACATAAATTTCAAAAAATGCAAACCAAAAATTATTAATGCTTGATAATGCTTCATTTAACAATGAAATTCAAGATAATATTTCAATGCATGACAAAATCAAATAAAATACTGTTATCAGAGAAAAGGGATGCCCACCTTTCAACATCTTTAGTGTCATTTCAAAGACAATTATTTTTGCTGCTTTTGCTTTTATGGAGTTTCGTAATCAAAACAGCCATCATTTGCCTCATCAAACACCTCAATAAAAATGTTTAAGCCTGATTTATGTGGTTGACTTTAATGTGTTTTTTTATTTGGTGATTATTTGATGTTATCATGTACAGTACAAAAAAGCACATGAACATCGTTAAAATTTACTCTTTAAAATAGTCTCTCCAGCAAAATGATACAATCAGAAGAATAAGCTCAGAAAAAACTAAATATGTCACTCAAAATATGAAAAGTGAGGGCTGTGCCTTCGAGCAAAATGAATCAAAATGTTGAGAAGAACTTGAAGCGGGGTTGGGTTTTTTTTTTGTTGTTTTTCATTTAAGCACTATGACAAATCATTGAGTTCAACTACTATTGCAAAGAAGAAGAAGAAGAACCTTTGTGGCGATTTCAATGTCAAACGAAAGGAATAGCAGATAAATTGACATAGTCACGGCTGCACAGAAGACGTTTTGGAACAGATGATATTAAGGTTAAGACAGATAAGACAGGAGAATAGTGAAGACGTTGTGATAGAGAGCAAACCCCCATTTATATGATAAGTGATTGTAGTAAATTAGCTCGGAACATGTGCAAAAGTAGACATGACCAAGTGTGAACGTTGATACACAAGGAATAGTGCAAACGCCTGGGATTTGACCATGCAGAACAATGATACATGCACAAACCGAAAGCTTCCCGAGATATTAGGAAGAGTAAGTTCTAAAGAACTTCGAAATCCCTTTCATGTCACCGGTTTTCAGAGGCACTTAATTTTCTTACACCTGTTAGCCTCTAAAGGGCCCGCTGTATATCAATTACCGTAGTGCACGGGTTCTCAACCTTTTTGGCGTCACCGTCCACTTTCACGTGTAATTTTTTTTTTCACCACCCATCAAAAAGGTACAAAGGCATTTTAACCCTTGAAGAAAGATAACAATGAACAGCTTTCATGATACAAGATTCTCAATGAAAGTAATGTAAGAAAACATCAAATGTTTGGCACACAGATACCTTCAGATATCATCAACGCAATCCCTGTGTCTGGTGATCTTTCAAGAGTGCTACACGTATATACGTACCAAGTTCTTGCCTATAGAGAGTGTAATACAGATGAATGTACACCTACACAAATATTTACACATTTCTCTATACACTCACGTAATGTGTTGCTTGGTTAATTGATAATAGAAAGTATTGTTGTTTTAACAGTCTATAATTTTTTTCAAAAATCCTATATCTCCCACAAAATTTCAAAACGACAGCCATTTTCTGCATAATTACTCACTGCCCTCACAAGAGTTCAAATCGTCCACCGGTGGGCGGTATCGTCCGGGTTGAGAAACGCTTCTCTAGTGTCACACTAACAACTCTCAGATACTATTAAAAAAAGCAACGATACTTTAACAGTGGTCAGAGATTAGAAATGTTTGTTGATGTGATTGTGGCGTAATCGAGTAAGACGCTGGGCGGACAAGACGTCTTGTTTTTCTAATCTTCGTTGTTAATATTAGAAATTAGTTGTCCATTTAATGAAAAAAACGCCTTTAGAATTGTGTAATCCGATTATGTTGGATAAAACGGTCTACGAGATTCTAATCAGAGGCTACGACCATCAGGACAAACACGTATCTGGTTTGTCCAAGGTGTTTTATAAATAGTAACATTCGGTCGTCACAGAAGCTCTTCATATTAGATAGCGGAAAGATAGTGGCTCCTCAGAAAAAGCCACCTATCACATCCATCTCATTCGTTACCGTTGCAGCAGCAGTACTATTATTATTATTATTATTATTATTATTATTATTATTATTATTATAACTATTATTATTATTATTATTATTATTATTATTATTATTATTATTATTATTATTATAATAATAACTATTATTATTATTATTATTATTATTATTATTATTATTATTATTATTATTATTATTATGAATCTCACACCATTTGCCTGGTGGTAACCGCTGGAGTTTGAGTGACAGCAAGTCTCCTCAAGTCTCCAGCCCTCCTCTCCTAGTACTCATAGGTCGCAGTAATTCTGCGATTTACAGTTTCACACCGGTTGCCCAGTGGTTATCGCTGAAGGCTGAGTGACAATAAGTCTCCTCAGGTCTTCAGCTAACGTCTCCTCTCTCTTTCGCATATCATGACAGAGCTACGATTCGTTGCAGTCCTTATATCTCTAGCACCTTCCTCAGTATCCGTGCAGTTCCCAGTAGTGCTGTGGTCTGTACGGTCTCTATCCTCCCCCTAATCCCGACTCCTCCAGTCTCTCCCTCAGCGTTTTGGGGACAGTTCCTAGTGCTCCCACTATGACCGGTACTACCCTGGTTTTCATGTTCCACATTTTCTTTAACTCCCTTGCTAGGTCCTGGTATTTTTCCCTTTTTTCACCCTCCTTCTTTTTTACTCTATGGTCTGCAGGTACAGCAACGTCTAGTATTTGGCAGGCCTTCCTTTTTTTGTCTACTATTACTAAGTCCGGCCTTCTTGCCTGGATGAGGTGGTCAGTTTGGATGTCAAAGTCCCACAGTAGTTTGTGGTTGTCATTCTCCAAAACTGCCTCTGGCTTGTGCTGATACCACTTTTCCCCATGGTTGAATCCCATTTGTTTAATTAGTTCCCAGTGTATCATCGTTGCTACTCTATCGTGTCTATGCTTATACTCCTTCTGGGCGAGTTGGCTACATTCACTAGTTATGTGGTTTACTGTCTCATCTCTTTCACCGCACATGCGGCATTTGCTGTTTGTCTGTGTTCTGTCGATTTTTGCTTTTATGTAGTTTGTCCTTATGCTTTTGTTTTGGGCTGCCATGATGAGCGATTCTGTTTCTCTCTTAAGGTTTCCCTTTCGTAACCATGTCCATGATTTCTCGTGTGCTATATCTTTTATCTGTCTTTTAAACTCGCCGTACAATTTTTTCCCTTCCCATTTTTCTTTTCTAGTTTGCTGTACTGTTCCATTGTTTTCTACTTTATTGTTTGTTGCACTATCCCTCGCGCTCTTTATGATTTCTTCACTATTTGTTTGCACATATCTATCTAGGACTACTTTAGCTCTCTGGACACAATCTTCTATGCTGATGAGCCCCCTACCACCTTCTTTTCTCTTAACATATAGCCTATCTGTATCATCCCTAGGGTGTAATGCTTTATGCATCGTCATAAGTTTCCTTGTTCGCCTATCCATTGATTGGAGCTCTTCCTTTGTCCATCCTAGGAATGGTCCTGTATACCTAACTACTGACACAGCCCAGGTGTTCATTCCTTTTATTAGATTTCTGCTATTTAATTTGGTTTCTAATATTTTCCTTATCCTTCTGAGGTATTCTCTCTTAATTTTCTCCTTCATCTCTTCCCGTTTTATCGTGTCACATTCAAGGACACCTAGGTACTTGTATCGGTCTTGTGCAGTCAATGCCCTAATCTTGTTGTTGTCCGGAAGTTCTATTCCCTCAGTCATTGAAAGCCTTCCTTTATGCATCACCATGATTGCGCATTTTTCTATCCCAAACTCCATTCCTATGTCCTCACTATATTCCCTTACTTCGTTGAACAGAGTCTCAAGCTCTCCCCTGTTTTTTGCAAACAATTTAATATCGTCCATGTACATTAAGTGGTTGACCTTTCCTTTTGTTTTAGAGAAGTGGTATCCTTTGCTGTTTTTCAGGATTCTGTTAAGTGGTATCATTGTTAGAACAAATAATAGTGGGGACAACGAGTCTCCTTGGAAGATTCCCCTTTTTATCCCTACCTCGGCTAGTTTGTCCCCTGCGGCTGTCAAATCTACTTTCCAGTCTTCCATTGAATTACCAATGAATTTAACCACCGGTTCTCTAATTTTGAACATTCTAAGGCATTCGAGTATCCAGCTATGTGGAATCATATCGTATGCCTTTTTGTAATCTATCCATCCCATTGCGATATTCTTTCTCCTTTTCCTTACTTCTTTTAAGATCATCTGGTCTATGTAGAGTAAATCGTTTGCCCCTTTGGTTCCTATCCTACACCCTTTCTGTTCTTCTGGTAGTAGCCCCCTTCTATCCATTGACATGTATATTCTCTCTGCTATTTGCCCGGTCAGGATTTTCCACATAAGCGGTAGGCAAGTGATTGGTCTATAGTTGCTTGCTATGTTCCCCTTTCCCGGGTCTTTTTGGATGAGGGTGGTTCTGCCTTTAGTCATCCATTCTGGTGCTTTGCCTTCATTTAGACAATTTTGGAGTAGGTGAGTGAGTCTGCCGTGTAACGTGGTGAACTTTTTGAACCAATACCCATGGATCCCGTCGGGACCCGGTGCTTTCCAGTTGGCTACTTTCCTAAGAGTATGTTTCAATGTGGTTTCATTCAGTACTATTGGTTCTCCCTTGTCTATATCTTCTAGTTCTTTTCTCATGTTTCCTAACCATTGCGGTGTTACATTGTGTCTTTTTGGGTGCCCCCATATGCTATTCCAATAGTTCTTGGCCTCTGTGGCATCTGGTTTTATGTCCTGCCTTCTTTCCCCATTTAAATCTTGGTAAAACTTTTTCTCATTGTTTTGGAATGTGCGGTTTTGTATTATTATTATTATTATTATTATTATTGTACACTCCGTCTTCTTCTTCTTCTTCTTCTTCTTCTTCTTCTTCTTCTTCTTCTTCTTCTTCTTCTTCTCACCTGACTCATCTTCCTGGGTGGTCGAATTCAACGACATACAAATACATCCTCACCTGGACACACACGTACACTCGTTCGCACACACTCATAGGAGTACATAATTTCTGACACGTGCAAACATCAATACATACACGTGTATATATTTTTTAGATGCAAATATGTGAATGCATACATTAGAATACACCAGCCTGTGTACGCACATACAGACACAAACGTCGTCACTATTATTCAAAAGCAACAGCACTGGCACATGACACATCTGTTGGTGTACACATTCAGAGGGGCCGAGAACCGATCCCTGTTTCTCAGGTAGTATTATAGCGTGGTCCAGGTCAACTACAAAGCTTCTCTGCCTTTTGACGAAGATAAAAGTGTAGTATCTGTTCTTAACAGCCTGATATCTAATACGTCCCTGATGTTTAAATGAATGGTGTATAGAAATAACAATTTCAATCAGAGAAGAAACAATGTTTAAGGGTTGGTGCAGAAATAATTGCGGTTTTTAGTTATTTTAAAATTTGATGCTTATTTTTGGAATAGAACATTATTCAACTATGTTCATGTAATATACTATCTTAAAAATTGAATTTCGCTATATTTGTTCAAGCTGAATATTCTCTTTTCCCTATCTATCCTTGTTTATTTGAGGCTTTCAAATCAAAGATGAAAAAAAGCAAATTCAAGAAATGTTGTTATATGAGTACAAATGGGACGGATAGCAACGGAAGCTACTCGCAATATCATCCAACGAACGTATAGCTCAACATTGGTTCCAAAAATCTCGGAACGGCGATGAGAGCCTTGAAGAGCCTTGACAACATCCAAATAAGGGCCCTTATTGAGGCGGCCCCAAGCAACACAACGAGAGAGGTTGCAGAGGAACTAAACAATGATCACTTAAAGTTTGTTCGACCAAATTGGAAAAGCAGAAAAGCTCAAAATGTCACGCGAATGACCCTGAATGAAAAGAAAACAAAAAGCTTGCATGTTGAGCGAACGAACTAAGCTACGAAACTACCCAACCTAACTTCTCACCAGGCCTTTCGCTGACAAATACCTCTTTTTCAAGCATTTTGATCCCTTCCTGCAAGTCTTCAATAACGAGGCCATCGAATTATTCGTTAGTTCCAGAACCCCAGAATCTTCCGCTTATGGAAGAAATGGACTTGTTTCTAGTTGGAAAAATGTATAGGTTATGATGGTTCTTATTTCGATTAATAACTTTTATTCCAAGATGGAATATACTGCTTTAAAGTTGACTATGAAAAATTATTTTTTTGTACCAATCTGATAATTTAAATTATTTCAAGGTTGAGAACCATAGCCTGCGCTCAAGTAGATACTAATTCATTAATACAATTTCAACCTCTCAGGTAAGGTAAGGGTTAGGGTGAGTATTCGGGCTTAGGTTTAGGGTCAGGCTTTTGTACATGTTTGCGCTTGTACGCTTAAATGTCGAGAACTCTGTGGCATACAGGGGGTCAAAGGCATGACCCAGATCAGTAGATCTCAATTCACCTATAGCATAGATTTTAAATCGAATTTTGCAGAAAGGAAATTCTTTAATTTCTATGGGGTCTGCATTCGCGCTCTCCGGGAAAAAAGTTAGTCCAATCTTTTTTTTTTTTTTTTTCATCTGGGATTTTTCTCAAAAACAGTTAGACCTGTAAAACTAAACACATATTTTTTTCAACTAGAATCATCTGGTGTGTATATGTTCGGACAAATGGTACAAAAATCTTGTACCATTCGTTCGAACCCACACACATGTGAAGAGATCAACGTTATTTTTATTACTTTTTCTACACTGATTCGTAAGATTCTGTTTAAAAGATTAATTTATTTACTTTAAATCATGTTTGTTCCATAGCCGAGTGGTTAGAGATACGGAAAATTTTGGACTGGGTTCGAACTCGGATGGAGAGAACCTTTTTTTTTTTTTTTTTTTTTTCTATCAATCTTATATGCTTTCCATTTATTTGACGTTCAAACCTTCTGGAAATTCTTCAGTTTCGAGAAAAGCAATATTTAAAAGTTTTAAAGAGGGGGATTCTATTTTCAATGTAGCTATAATCCTCATTTTCCATTCGTCGTAGATAACCACAGATGTGTATTTATCAATCTCTCAGTGCTAATTTAGTTGTATTTTTTAAAGGAACCTAACCCTTACCTGACAATAGAATATATTTTTTCTTGGAGCAACAGCCCTAACCCTATCTTTAACCATGATCTCAACCCAACAATAAAACATGGACATAATTTTAGTCCGATCGTCAGCTTTGATGTACGAATTACTGACGCCAAAAGAGAGTACATGATTTTTTTTGTTGTGAGAAAATTAGAATTTAAAGGTCTTAGAGTTGCACACTGACCTGCGCACTGGTCTGCGCACGGGTTTTCCCTAGGATTGTGCCCTGGCCCGACCAGTGATTGGGAGGTTCGCTTGAGGACCGCCCTGATTTGATTTTTTTGTGTAAAATAAATTATTTTTTCCACATTATCCTATGGACTCATCGATGTGCTTTCGTATCCCTCACTGGTCGCTTCATCATTGTAGCCTTGCACCAGACTAAGTGTAAAGTCTCAAATATCTATAACGACCTTTAAGGAATCGTATTGAGCGTACCATATGACTTAGGATATCAGCTTCAAAATGCTTGTAAAACATGTTGATGTCACACACAAAACACACACGTATTCATTTATTTGATAGCCTTGGAAAATCCAGCTACTTGATAGTTGACATAAATGGCTAATACTTTCTTGAGTTGCTTTAGATTTCCATGGTGGAACTATTTCAACATGTTTATATATTATTGTAATTTTTTAAGCATTTCTATAATAAAATAATTTCCAATGAATTGGCAAATATGCTTTTAGTATTAGTTGAGCCACGATATATCATTAGAGTGCATATGCCTGAATGTATGAAGTATTGCTATGTAAGGGCTTCCCCCAAGTCAATGTATGTCATCTGGTTGATACCCAATAGCTCCGACCCAACAACCCCTTGGATACTTGAACCCTTTGCCTTCACAGTTAATCGGTACCCTCCCACCTCTGTTCACGCAGCACTTATTATCTTATTATGAAAATTGAAAGGACACCTTCCAATGAAAGGAATCTCTTTTATATGCTTAAAAAAAGAGCCTACAAAAAGTCAACATTTTACCGCTCCTCCGATACGATAGCACCGAACCCGACCCCACCTTTTTTTCCCCTGCCACCCTATCACGTTGCACATCACAAGGACGGCATCCCCCACATCTACATTAATATGAGTATGTATCGTCGCTTACATTTGGCTCAAAAGCTTCTAAGTAGGCACAATAATATGTTCATACAAAATATATGACCCTACGCATAATAGATGTGGACGTATACATGGTCCTTCAGTACCATACGCTAACATTGCACACTAAATACCTTTCACACACACGTACATACTTACACACATTATCATATTTACAAACACGCATATATATATACATATATATATATATATATATATATATAGAGAGAGAGAGAGAGAGAGAGAGAGAGAGAGAGAGAACGGTTGAACATGGAAATTTGATCTGCGACAATGTTTGATCTTCGTTTCCCTATGTCAGCCCATCAGATATCTAACAAGTTCCGATAGCACAACGTTGGTTAACCATTACTAACTGGTGGGCTAACATAGCAAAACTAAGGTTAACCATTGTCATATACCAAATTTGTTCATTTAATCAATATTATGTCTCTACTCAAAGTATTGAAATAAAGATACTTTGGGTAAATATATACACCTTGTATACATTTCTAAATTACCTATATATATATATATATATATATATATATATATGCTTGTAAATAATCAGAAATAATTTTTAGCCATTGAGAGAGGTAACTTTTTTCAATATTTACGTTTCTCAAGTGTCTGATTTGCAAAGAGAGAGGGGGAGAGAGGGTACTATTCGAATCGAGACAGAACAAGAGTATCAAGTGTACATGGAAATTCATTTATATGGTTTTTTTCCGGACATGTTTTGGAGTTCATCTCCATTTTCAGCGATTTTCAGGTAATTTTCTGTAAATTAGAATAAGAGGCGAGATACCAGCACAATGAGCATCATTTTTGCTATCTTTTTGTGATCGAATTTGTATGATTTCAGTAGAGAGGATATATATATATATATATATATATATATATATATATATATATATATATATATATATATATATATATTTGAGCCTTTTTCGAAAGTTCACTTTACGCCACTTTTTCGCTATTACGAGAGCCTTCAACGTTTGTTTCGCAGCAAACCGTTATAGAAGCAGCGTCTCTCATCCCCCCTCTCTCTCTCTCTCTCTCTGTTACCCACAAATCTCTCGTATCACCCACCAGCCCAACCCACTGCGACTCAACATAACATGCTCCTTCTACACACGTAAAGTATCATTACTCATTAATGCACAAAAACTTTATCATATGGGATTCCAATGCTGCTTGATCCTTTATCAAGCTTGACTTGGTCTGACACAAGGTCATAGTGGTGGGGAACCCAGAAAGCATCAAACTCGCTTCACGATCAAATGGACCGGCAAGACGAATAAGGTTATCACGGTGTACGAAATAGTTATAAATATATATTCATCCTTATATAAATGCATGATGCATGTTCACCTTTTAATATATATATATATATATATATATATATATATATATATATATAAATAGCGTTATGTTGTATTGAAACTCTAATTTGAAATGGTCCCCGTCATAACACAGTTGATGTATCACTTGGCCAAGACAGAGTAAATAAAATAAACAATTAAAGAAAATGGGGCTATTCTATTTGTGTTGTCGAGGTCAAGTGATACATTATATGTATAACAAAAGATCATTTCATATAGGAGATTCAATGTAATGTAACGCAATTTATGATCATTTTGTCTGATCATATATCCATATCTTAATACTCATAGATACTTTTGTAGGCAGTAGGATTTCCCTCTTATTCTATTTATATATCTTTCCTCTTCCTTTTTCTTTCTCTTCGTTTAGTTGTTAGCCATTGCTTGTTATCCTTTTCTTGTTTTATTTAGAGAATATACTGTGCTCGTCGTTGGTTTTGATTATAAATTATCAGTATGTTCTTTAACCATCAGCTCTTTGTGGTATATTTCCTCTCTGAGAGTATTTTATTTTCACTTAAATCTGTTTCCCAGTGTTGGGGTTCTCTTTTACATGACCTTCATAGTCAGTTTAATTATTTTAGGTTTTGTCTGTTTTTACATATCTAATCATGGTGATTGGGTTGTTCTTTAAAGTGGCTGGAGGTATAAGACAATAATAATGTTAATGGTGATAATGAAGGGAATAAGATACTTATAGTGGTTGATTTTTAGTATATATAGGGATGTTAAATTATGTTTTTAATAGAAATTTTCATTTCTGGTTAGTATTGAATATATATATATATATATATATATATATATATATATATATATATATATATATATAGTTGCACTTCACTGTACAGGCTTGAGGGGCCTACTTCTTGGCAATTTTGATCGACGCCAATGCATCTGTGTCCAAGCGCAGATGTAAGCAATACATCCGCTGCCATCATCAATTTGATGTTGTACACGTTATTGCCGACGGATTAAGCCACCAGGGACATCAGGGCATTTAGATGCTTAGCTTAGTACGGTACAACTAGAGGGGACCCAGCAAGAATTGAATTCGTTGCCGTGGTTATGGTTCTATGAGACGAGAATTGTCAATTTTAGTTTCTTATAGTAAAGGAGATAACTCTTTCAAGTAACTCTCACGTCAGAAACAGACAGATAACAAAAAAAGCTGCTTTTTATCGCAAAAAAAAAATAATCATAAAAAGCAACTGGAAAATTAAGACAAAAGTAGGTAATAGTATTAAGAAAAAATATGTAAAACTTGCACGCCCGGATGTAAATCATGGCCGCTGAAAATGTTAAAAAAAAGTTGCCTTCCATGGAGGCTAAAAATGGCTAGATTTTTCCATCTTTTCCATTTCCAGTTAACTTCATACCTAAAAATGTTGAGTACGCTCGAAAATATACGATAGCTCCTGGAATCTTTGAATGTTTGAATTTCATTTTCATAAAAATATTATATGAAAAATAAATAAATACATTATTTGTAAAATCGAAAATTTAGTTATCAATTCTTGGAGACATCGTATGACTTTTCGAAAGTACTTAACATAGATTAGTACACTTCAAAATTCTTACAAAGGTTTTAATGAAATATGAAACTAAAAAAATATAATCATTAGGATCTTTAAATGATATCTTTCTATCAAAATTTATACATCAGAGCCTTCATATTATTGTTCGAGCATACTTGATATTTATTGATCACAACAAATCAACGCAATAATGAAAATAAACAACAATAACAAAAAAAGAATAATGGTACCACTATCTCAAGAACGGCATTTTAGATGTGAAGACGGTACCACATAGCGAGAACCACAACCAGGAGCCTTATTGAAATATGATTTTAAATTCAAACTCCCCAACAGTTCAGGAGGCATAGTGTGATTTTCCGATCGAAATAAGAAGAGATAAGTAGCAAATATCAATTTGTGGATTATATAAATAATATTATGATTTTTAGATAATACATTTATTAAAACATGATTTTAAATAATACATTCATTGAAACAAAATTTGAACATCCTAACATTTCGGGAGTTTTATCAAAATATTAATTTAAATGATGTATCCATTTGAATGAAATTCAAACATTAAAGGATTTCATTTGTAGCTGTAAAGTTAGATGAAAATGAAAAATGAAAAAAATCCAGCCATTTTTGGCCTTCTCACCGAATACTACTGATACTAAGTCAAAGAAGTCTAAAAATTTACATATGGCCACGCCAAAATATTACTGGCCAGATAGTATCCTAAAAGGCCAGGTTTGTCATATTCGGCTATAAAATGATCAAAATGGCAACCTTGGCGTCTGCACTCAAACGTAGTATAGATTCAAAGAGTCTTTTTTTTTTTTTCATTAAACGTTTCCCCGCTAACCTGCTAAAAAACCATTCCTTAGCCAACTATGACACCCTATCCCTTTTCTGGGCATTCTATCCACCAGTGGCCGTGCGATTGATGGCAACCTGCTGCGACAGTGTCGCTAGAGGCGGGAGAATCTGGCATATCAACTGCGATAATGGAGCGGGTTAGTGTTTTGGACAGATTTAGTAAATTCACCCTTCCGTCACCGATTAAGGGGATGAAAAAAAAAAGTCATGAACGCCAGTGAGTAGACAACCAGCGCTCCATGAACACACATTCCTCTCTCACCACCAATTACCATCTCTCTTAATTTCTTTCTTTATTTATTTATTTATTCACCGATTATTTATTACCTCTTCAGAGATGAAGACCACAAAAGCGTGTGAGAGGCTGCCATTTTTCCCTGATTTGATAACATCTATCCCCAGTTGTATGGAATTTTTACAAGAAAATCAACGAATTGACTGCAACAGTTTTGTCTATAATTTTGAGAAGAATCAGTAACATTCAAAGAGTTTTTCCGACAACTGAACTTATTCTTTTGTTTAAAAAAATTGTTTGCTACCGTTTTTTATTCTACCCCACGAGTGAGGATGACCAAAATCCTCGGTGGATCAAAAGCCTATGTTTCTCACAAATAATTATAAGTATATGGAGAGGGTAACAGGTCAAGTCGGCCCCAACCAGCTCGGCCCTCTCCACATTAGTCAAGCCGTCCCTTCTTTGTTGACCAAGTCAGTCTTCCTATTCTTATTTTAAAATGATATGTGTAGATTATCAATAAAAAATGTGTTTGAAAAATCAATGAAAGCGCCTTTGTATAAATAAGATAACACATTTACTGGATCAATGGAGGTAGGAGTCATATAAAAAAAATTCTTCCCCGAAATTTGGAATGGAAAATTATTTTGAAAACATTCGTCCATTGATGAATAAGTACTGCATATTTTTTCAAAATCGAATGAAATGTTAATTTTTGCAAGATTTTTCAAATCGAGGTATTTTGCATCATAGAATTTTGCATTTTTTCTTTTCTTTTAAATACAAATATAACAGTAATTTTTCGTTTACATTAAAACAACTTTTCACGCTGCCAATTTTAAGAAAAATCTCCGGTACTGAAGAGTTTAAACAAAGAAAGTTAATAGCAGATTTTTCTAATCTTTCTTCTTAATATTGACACAAAGATTTTGATGACAAAATTATTTTTCATTCAGGTTTAAGCTGTTTTTCTCAGGTGTCGATATCACACCGAAATTTTTGTCCATCCATAGCCTTTTGGCACAAATAGTTGCGTATTTCCCATGGACACGAGTAGTCGGTGTTAGAGCCCCAGAATTTCGAATGCTGATTTTCAAGGCAGGTGCTCTCAACTTGGAAGATTCGAACATCTTAATCTTCCTCCCACCTCCTCCCGTATATGCACTGAGCTAAGTTTAGTAGGTATCTATAAGGGGAATGGAATTCCTTTAATATTGAATAACCGTTAACATCAAAGATGGTGAAGGGTTCTATCCTTCTTTATAAATGCGCTTGTATGTGTGTTCGGGTGTTCCAGCGCTCTTGACCATACCGATTTATCTACAGACTTGAAAATTGGCATCAGTACTCCACTGAACCCTTCTAAGAAATATTTTGTTTATCTGGGTTTGTTTTAGGCCTTTTTACTTTTAGGGGCCTTATTTTTTTATTAGTTATCTTATTCGTTAATAACACATAAATTCTCTAGAATCCAAGTGTTTTCAGATGTTTTCTTTCATTCTATTTTAGATGCTTTCGAATGGTAAACGCCAGTGATGTCATAAGTAGAATTTACTCTGACCATATTCATTCTTCGACGGAATTTTTTTTTACATGGCTTCAAATTTTGACACTCAATCGTCTGTCTTCTATACATTTTGAAATCTGCTAGTTTTCGAAGTCTCACAATATTTCAATATTTTGATATTTTTAGACTTCCATGATGGGTTCCACAAATTTGGCTGTGATTTAAACATATCTTTTTGCTTCCAGCATTTGAGATTCACAAAGCTATTTTTCGATTTTCTTCATAGTAGGACATGGGCCTTCCCCCAAGGGCGTCAGGGATCGACGGGGGTGATGTGTCATGCTCTATCACGTTGACCCGTTAGTGAGGGAGTGGAGATGTTTACATGCCTTTCCCAAGGGCATTAGTGTGGACTGAACACAAACTGTCTCGGTTCGACCATCCTCCTCTCCGTAACATTAACCAAACGACCACTTTGTGCCTTCTTATACTTCCGATACTGACCACAAATAACACAGATCCTCTTCAGATATGTAAAATTAATTAATGTTATCAACATCTCCTGCTGGGAGTTCTAGTATTTTATACGCCTCATTGCTCATCTGTGACGATTGATATCAAATGTTTTTTGGAGAGGAGAAAAACATTCGTTGACCAGATTTTCCCTTCGATGAAATGAGTGGGAAAAATTACGGTTGGTTGATTTTAATCTGAATTTCCTGCTATTGGGTTTGACTTTGCCTCGTCAGTATAAAAATCCATCTAAGAGAAAAACAGACAGAATTTTCAATTACGCAGAATTTAATTATTGAATTAAACTGATTTTTGAGCTGCAAAATTTAGGAGAACAAGCTTTGAATGATGGGAAAAGCTTCAAGCCGAGATTTGTTGCTTTTTTTTCTCCATAAATCATATAGATATATAAATGGACTGAAATACATATGTATGAACAGTCTGAGATAAATAAATTGATGGATTCGCAATCAGTCAATAACTGAAAATGAATTCTAACGAAGAATAATTATGGCCAGAATAAATCTTATCTATGATATCACAGGCGTTTTATTCTGGAAACAATCTAAAATTGAGTTTTAAAAATATCTAAAACATCTAGATTCGGGAGAATCTACGTGTTATTTCCACAGGAAAACATCTAAAATAGTTTTTTAAAAACATCCAGAAACTGGAGAATTTAGATGTTTCAAATAAATCCGTCTGAAAAAGACCCCTAGAAAATGAGAAGAAAAGATTTTCAAAAAGGTTCAGTGGAGTGCTGATTTTTACAATTCTTTTTTTACAATTTTCGAGTCTTTGGACTATACACTAAAGCCAGCAGCACTGAAACACACGAACACTCCGCTACCTACACACACACAAACACGCACACACACACACGCACACACACACACACACACAAACACACACACACACACACACACATATATATATATATATATATATATATATATATAAAACACAATTTATAATCATTCTGTTGGATAATATACTCATTCTTTAATAACATAATTGTGGTGTTGAAAAAAAAAACACAGTAGATATAAACTGTGAATGGGCAAGATGAGAAATAGGAGTCGAAACATTCTTTTGAGCTTTCGCATTACCGGTGGCTGTTTAGCTCAATGGTAAGAGCAATGCTACGTTGAAGCGGCTATGAATATATATATATATATATATATATATATATATATATATATATATATATATATATATATATATATATATATATGATAGAGAGAGAATATCTCGTCGTCGGCATGTCACGATGGTTGATAGATGACATTAGGTGAATTAACACTTTGGCAAACCACTCTCCTATACAGATATGCTGTACTTACACACATGTTGTCAACCTTGACAGAAGAGAGTCATACAAGTAATGAATTATGACTCATCTTTATTTTTATAATTTAGTTATCCATCCGTGTCAAAGGTCGTTGTTATCTAGGCAGTCTCTTTACCGTAATCGAATCACCAGACCCACGAATGACTCGCCCGATCAACCAGCCAGTTGAGTTACAGATTCATGTGTGTGTGTGTTCGCCCGCCTGTTGATGTCACATTTTTGGATCCACAACCTTGAAAAATCGTACACCACTAGGCATCATCATGATTTTTTTTTTTTTTTTTCTTTTTTTGAAAAAGTGCTTTTTTTGGTCTTAATGGTCATTTTGGACCAGCATTGCCCAAAACTTGAGCTGGAATTAAAAAAATAATTATCAAGATTAAAGGTCTATTTTTTCTGATAATCTTAGATAGTTCTGGTGCACGTGAAGATAAGGGTGATTCATTAATGTGAAATACGGATATTTTTCATTTTCAACTTTGTATTATATGAGGCTAAGCTTGATAAAAAAAAAACATGAGCAGTCATGTTCAGTGCAGTAAATTGGTTTAGGGAACTAGGTATATAGTAAAGCATGGTTTTGGAATCTAGGTATACGGTAATGTCTTCACTAGTATACCTTGAACATACAAAAAAACTGGAAATTGAGAAGTAGGTATACGCTGTACCCCTGCGTACCCCTTCTCCATTTTTATCCCCAGTTGTGTGAACAGGCAATTTGCCTCAGTTTATAAACAGACTTTGACTTCCATATAAGGAAATGTTCGCTAAGCTTAGCTTAGTCTGGTACAAGATCACAAGAGTGGGACACCTGATGAACATAAACTTCACTACAATAATAAGATAAGCTTGTTAACCATCACTGGACACCAAGGTGTCTTTTCGTATTCATATAGCTTAACTTAGTCTGGCACAAGGCCACAAATATGGTGAAGATCAACTCACTTGTTCCATTTTCCTTTTTTTCCGTGTGGGCTTTTTCAAATGTGTGTTTGTTTGTTTTGTTTTTTCCTTTTTATTTCTGCTTATATTTGTGGGGAATTTTCGTGTGGGCTTCTCTCTCATGTGAGCATCTTTCTGGTCACCGAACTCACTGGAGAAGTTCACTGTTTGTAATCCATCACTCCACGGCGAGGGGGTCTCTCTGCCTTTTAGATAAGTAGATATTTCAACAATTTATGGACGGCCATGTCATCTGATTTAAGCAGACTGGCGTCAAAAACTGTTGGTCGATTTTATTAGCTCAATTAAGCGTCTCATGAGTTCCGGACATCATTGGATTTGATGTATTTATACGTACATACGTATATCTATATCCCAGCCACCCGAACAGCAAAAGTAGGCACCGGGAGGGCGATCGAGAGTCATAGTACCCAAAGGCTCTATACCCTACAATTCATGATCCTGACCCATCACTAACCCGCTGGGCGCTATCATCAGTACTAAGTACTTACTTTCTTTTTTTTTTGTCTCTTACACGGCTGATGCTCCCCCTTGGGTAAGATGAATGTGTTTTATATATATATATATATATATATATATATATATATATATATATATATATATATATATATATATATATATATATATATATATATCAGAAGAGGGCAGAAACATGAACTAGTTTGTGTAGCGAATCCACATTCTATTATTTATTAATTTCCAGCTCTACTCTAAAACAACTTGACTTTCATTGTATGAAGTTGAAAATATAGAGCACTCTATGAAATAAATCCATCACATATCAGTCGTTGCCTTATATTATGCTTTATTAGTAACCTGATCTGAACCATATGTGTTATATATATATATATATATATATATATATATATATATATATATATATATATATTCTGGAGTGACGTTTGTCCTGTGAGTTATGGACAGAAAAACGATAAATATAACTCTCAGATCGTACCACTTATTCTTTGACAATCCCAAACCTAAATATAGTGATTATGGTATGTTAGGCTGACTCGTCGAAGATCGTTGGGGTCAGAGGTATTAAGAAATTATCTAAGAAATTAGATGAACCCGAGACTTTTATGTCTATTGCGACTACATGTAATGAGACTTTTCAAAAATTATTAATGGCAATGTTTCATCTAAGGAATTCGGACTAATTAAGATCATTATGTCTACTGCTACTAGATGTAAACAAACAATATGGCGTGGACTGAAAATTGTATAAGAATGAATGTAGTTGTATGACTGTATGAATGGCGTATGCTTGTTGGCTTCCAGAGTCAAATCGGAAAGATGCTTGTCAGACGGGTCCCCAAAAATAATCATCGTAGTAGAAATAGTTACGTCACTCTGTAAGCGAAGAAAAGAAACATTACTATTTGTGACAATGAATTGCTCATTGTCTGTTCTTTTGAATGGTGCTGCGTTTAAAAACGATTTTGTGTTATTGGTAATCTTGTACAAATCTGCATTTAAAGCTTTTGGATGGCTGCTAAAGAAACAGGGGTTCGCTAAGATAGTATCGTATCGTGGATCAGGAATTTTGCCACGATTCATTTTTTAACTAGTTTTTCTCTTCAATTTACTTTTGCTGATTTTTTTTATTGGCTACTATCAAGTGTAAACAAACAATATGGGATGGAGTAGAAATCGGATAATTGAGGATGTAACTATATCACTAAATGTGAAAGACGTCTGCGGGTTAGCTTTCGTAGCCCTACCGATAAGTTGATGTCCATGACAGACGAGTTTCTAGGGGTACGGAATGGGAGTTCAAATTTTTTCATGAAGCTAATTCTTAATTTCTAATTTCCATGTACCTTGCTCTATGACGGTAAAATGACGATCTGGGAGTTGCGATAAAGAGCAACAGAAATAAAAATGAAAAAAATGTTTAAAATATACTCGAATAATGAACAGTGTGATTTTCTCGGTTGGCTGTCCGTGGCGTTCGACTATTCCAATGATGATGACGATAATACTTCCTCCACAACGATTCAAACTAGACACTCCTCCTGGTAAACGAACTCACTATTTTTTCTGAAGAAAAAAAACACATCTCAATCCAAATATACCGAGGATTTTTTCAGTCGGATTAGTGAGTCGATCATAAAAAGGAAAGATGGATAACGACCACTAAGCTAATCTTGCTGGCTGTTGTTAGTGGGTTCGTTCCTCGCTGGATCTAGCATGTTTTGATACATAACTGCTATGTTAATAAATATTATGAAAAAATGGTTTGGGGATAACTTAGTGGTAACCCTGTTACCAGTAACTAGTAATAAAGTATTTTTTATACGGGAACATCAAGTTGGGACCACTAAAACGACTGTACTTCACCATTATCCTTCATTGACTACGGGGTTCAACTTTCAAACCACCTTGCCCCCGGTGAGAACACCTGATCAAGGGGGTGGGGCGAAGGCCCCTTAATGTAATCACCATCATTATCAATGGCAGCAGCAAAATATGGAGGTAAACTTTCGATTCCTCGTCTGAAAAATTCGGGGGGAGGACTTTAAAGTCTCTATCCTCCATAGGGTTAAGCTTTACCATATACTGTTAAAGCCTCATTACCGGATAGAAGGGATAATCAACTAAATCCGTACGTCGAACCATCTAATCCTGGTCTTACCTTAGTTGATTGGCTTATATTTTATGGCAGTGAAATACATAATTACTTTCCAAACACCCTAAAGTTCAATGGGCTGGGTGACCTTTTTGTTTTTTTCTCTCCCTAACACTTGACTCTTCTACTCAAGGGTTAGACATAATTGCTGACGAAAAATACCGACCCACAATATGAAACTATGGACTCTTCAACTGAAACAAATTCACTGTTTTTGTTCTTTAAAAAATCGCTCCAGAGAAATTCAAATAAATCCGCGATTTTTTCCACTGGTTTTAGCCAGTGGTGGGAACAGCTAACGAAAACGCTAAACTGATGAATCGCTAAAAATTTAGCGGAAGTAAGGATAACCGATAAGCAACAATAGTTATTATATGAATTTAGCTTCAATTCGTTTGTTGTTTTCGCTCTGAAACCATTTAAAACAGATCTAGAGAACTGAAATTATTAAATGATGTAGCTTATACACCGAGCTTCAAATAAACTGTATGTTGAATGTAAGCTGATATCTAATGTAAGCTGATACCTAATTTCAGTCACTCATTAGATTATTTACGTACATCTTAATTATCATCTAATATTGGTAAGTGATACCTTTTTGGAAAGCCCTATGCCGAAGCTACAACATACTAGAATCCCAGGTCTATTTGTGAATGGCTTAGAGATGAAAAAACGAACCAAAGTTAAATTCCTATAATGAAAGTTAGGAGTTAGCGGATGTCTTTGCTTCCATTAAATTTTTAGCGCTTTATAAGTTTAGAGTTTTCGTTAACGGTGCCCACCACTCGCGTTAACTAGTTGATAATTGACACTCTTTCATCTAAGAAATTCGAATACTGTTACATTGAAAATTTCTTTGTAAAACGTTATCCTACCACTACCAAAAAATATAGGTTCTCCCAGCCATCAGAAAGTAGAGTGTTCCGAAAAAATCTTTCATAAGCCGAAATGGCATAAAGCGAACAAGCTTTTTTCTCCTTTTTTTCGTAAAAGCAAAAACGTGGCGTAAAGTGAACTTTCGAAAATCGGGGTATACCTGTAATTCTGTTAAAGTGAGATGAGTCCATCAGACAAGTGGCTAATTTATTTCACATTTGTTTATCAGTCCTGGCTTGTGACTGGTTGTATATTTAAATAAAGTCATCAAATGTTTTTTTACACACGACCCACAGCCTTGGGGGAAGTAAACTTTGTAGTTGGAACTTTCTTGATGACTCGACCAGGTTCAACAAAGCAATACTACTTCCTTTATTTTTCGACTTGTAATGAGCTAAAATCGTTCGGGTATCCTTTTCAGTGCGTATTGACCGCTGTCCGATGTCCCCCAGGGATAAGTGTTTAAAGTGGGTCGAGGTGGCGCTTTAAAAAGTGGTAAGGGAAATTAATCATCCCCAGATGAGAAATACTTGTAGATTTGTGAGGCGAGATGGGGATGCTTATTCAGTCGGTGACTTCAGCGTGAGGCGGATATTCCTCATCTTGATGTTCGAACGAACAGATAATGTTCATTAGACGTGCGAGGTGGCCGAGCGTTTAATGGCATGGAGACTGGGCTCGGCGGTCCGAGTTCAAACTCCGATTGAGACAGTATGAGCTCCCTTCGCACCAATTCCCTTGTGGGAGCTATGTACTTATCTTTCCCCTCCCGCTAACACGTGAGGGATTCGCCTGATAGGGTAACGGACCTTTAAAGCCTGACGAAAAAAAAAAGATTCTCGACTTACCAGCCAGATCTGTTTCAAAGGCTTGCTCATTCTTCCGCGTTTTGTTAAAAGGCTAACGCTCCTGATGAAGTTCTTTATTCAGAAACAAAACTGTCAGGATTTCATTTATCGTTAATTATCTGACAAGTTTGTCTTTTATCTCATTTTCATTGCTTTCTATCACACGCAGGTCGTTTTTACATTCTACGACCGTTAAATTAACAGCAAGTGTCAGAAAATAAAGAATCCTCTGACGAGTTTTGAACTTATATTCCGTGTCCTTCGGAGCTCGTCTCACACAGACGGCACTTGACCGTTTAGGCTACGGACACCAATAAACAGGCGAAATACAAATTTAGTTACGTTCTTCTTTATCCGATTTCTCCACGCCATATTGTTTGTTTACAGTTAGTGGCAGCGAATGTAATAGTGTTGAGTTGCTTGAATTACACATTTTTCAACTTATTCCTGATGTTTTTCATTTACTACTTCATGTGTGAATCAACAATACGTCATCAGTCTTTTAACATCCGTCGTTGAACATGGACCTTCGCCAGGATGCGCCACATTTCTTTATCATGGGCGTCGCGGAGCCAGCATTTTCTAAATTTGTCTTGTATTTTATCGGCCTCGGTTTCGCATGTGGTCCATGTTGTGAGTCTTGATGTCTATCGGTTGTCTTTTATTCTTGCAACATGACCAGTCCATTGCCATTTGAGTTTTCTAATAGATTATATGATGTCTCAGACCCTCCGTTTTCTTTCTGATATATTGTGCTGTCTTGTGATTTCTCCATGTGAGGTTGAGTATGATTCTCTCATGCGCACGCTGCATGCTTCTCAGTTTGCGGGTTTGTCTCTTGGTTAGGATCCCTGTTTTAACTCCTTAAGTGACTATCGGGTGGATGCATTGGTTGTATACTCTTCTTTTTTAAGATTATTGGGATCATCTTGTTTTTGAAGGTTGAGCTTGCTCTGCCGAAGGCTTGCCATCCTAGGGTGATTCTTCGCTTGATTTCTTCTTCTTTTGTTGTTTCATAGAGATTCATTGTTCTAGGTAGATGTACTGGTCCACTTTTCCCAGTTTTGTATCTTCGATTTTGACAGTTATGTCCTTATTCTCGACGTGAAAGCAAATAAACAATGCAACTTGCAACGAATCGGATAAAGAAGAGTGTGGCTATATGATTAAATCTGAATATCACCAGCCGGAGGGTCTCTATGGCCTAGTCCACAACGCATTGCTCATGTCATGCGGGCTACCGAAGATACGGCGCGCAAGTTCAAATCTTCTCGAAGACTACTTCTTTATCTTCTGCATCATGCTGCTTATTTATCAATCATAGGAGGTAAATAGGTCCGTGCGATGCTATGAAGGGCAATGAATATAAGATGAAAGATGAACTATTCTAAACATTGATAAAAATGATAAGCCCCATCTAAGAAATTTCTATCATAACTACCACTACTTTTCGAGCTAAGCTCAGATCACACTACGATCCGATCAAATTATCGCCGATTGAACCTTATATCAAACATGGTTCAGTTTTTGCAAAGTGTCACCAGTTTGTATTTTAATCGCAGATCGCAACGTTTAATTATGTTGCTATGATTTGACTCTCAATCGCTGCAGTCTGGCATCACATGACATTATATATTTAAAAAAATGAATCAATAAAAAGATTATAATTCAATTTTTTTTATTCACTCTATTCAAAACAAAAATAACTACATCAAAACTTTTTTTACAAAAAAGTGGTAAAGAAAGTCGGATATTCGAAAATAAATTGAAAAAAAACCGCAACATTATTTAGCAACCCACCCAATCCTCATTAAATCATTTTTTTTTATTAAACTAACAATTTCCTTTCCTCGTTCGTCAATATTTTGGATATGCTAAAAGCACAATTAATATATGACAAAACTACAAAGAAACCAATTTGTTTTTGTACATAACTATTCATCAGCAACTTTCTAATTGGATGTTTACTTTTATCATAACTTTCATTGTCGAAAAAACACCAATGTGTCATTACAACCGTAAACAATATAAAAACATCAAACTTTCCCTGAAAATGATGTAAAAATGTGAAAATAAGTATAAGTAACCATCCGAAGTTTTTCGTGATGATACAAAAGCGTCGCCATTTTCATTTGGTTTTGAAATAGTTACTTGAAATACTTTCTCCCCTCCTCATTAGCCACAGCACCTGACTCGATTGTAGAAAATGGAATCATTCCTATCGCTACGATTGGATCGCCGACACCATTGCAGACAATTTTTATGCTGACATTTAGTCGCCGATATATTTATCGTCGATAGGACTCCAATAATCGGTATAAGTGCGATTTGAGCTTACCTTTAGCATCAAATTAAAAAAATAGTTAAACTCAACAATTAAGAACAATAAGAAATGAATGAGTTTATAATTGTGAAGAGTTACAGTATTGGTTTAGAAGCATATACTAACGAAAAATCATCCAGACAGATAATTCGAAACTAAAACCAGTTCACACGTTGTCCTTCATCTGGAGATATTGCTGTGCCAAAGTTGGAGCAAAATAGCTTCTGTACATGATTGTATGTTTTCATACACAATAGTGGGGTAATGGCGGCCATTGCTTTATCGATTGCTTTTTTCGAGAAAGTGCATTCTGTACTCCCTTTGAGTAACTCTGGCTATAGGGTCAAATGTTACGGCCATCCGGCGTTTCATAGCAGCCTTCACGACGCTCCGGTGCGCGTAGTACGATATTTCCCACTTCAAGAAGCACTGAGTTCAACGGTCTTTAATTGAAGTTCAAAGGTTTTAATTGAAGTTCGACATTTTTAGATTGAAGCTATAAACATGAAGATGCAAAGGAACTAGTCAAAAATTAATAAGGACAATACTTTATCCAAGAAATTCGGAAAACTCCAGACTTATGTACCTAGTTCTATTTCTGGTGTAAGTCTGATGCCAGTCGGTATCACGGAAAAAGACCGATATCTATGAACTTTTATAATCATGATAATGCTTCATATAAGAAATTTCGACAACTTTCTGGGATTTCTTTGCAATTTGGTTTCTTTGCACCTTTAATTGATATCGAAGCTTGTTTTTATATACCTAGATCAACCAAAAGGCCTGCATCCTAATCAAGGAAAAGCATTTATTCTACCTGACGAATATTCTTTTTTCAACATAATCTCCTGCTTGGTCAGTGCGCTTAATTCTGCAATGAATATTAATCATTTAGATCGAACTTTATACAGTGAAATTTTCAGATCAAAACCCAGCTAATATCTAACTACTGGTAGATTCCTAGTTACTTTGGGTAAAATCGAGATAACTCATGTTAACCTCAAAATAGACTGAGGATTATCACCCCTTGAAAGAAAAACAGATTGTTATTGCTTTGAATAAATGAAATCGTTAAATTGTATTTGTTTGTTCGTCTTTTCAATATTGATTTTGAGTATCTGAAACGTTAAAGGTTTTTATAGGAATAGATTTGTCTTTAATTGTTTGTGCGCTATTTTTAACATCGAGAGGACGAATGTATTTAACGTTAAAAGTTTGTTTGGAAATTAAATTGTTTTTTATGTTGTTGAAAAAGATAGATAATCCTTAGTTTATTCAAGGGTAATAGGCTTTATCTCTATTTACGCACGATACTAGGAATTTACCTTAATTATGTATCAGGCTACGAACCTATTGAACTTCCAGTGTATCTTTTTCAATTATGTTATTTGTCCACACGTCCAAGTCAATATTGGGAGATATCTTGTGAGGAAAATCAACACACAACGCACAAATTAAACACTGTACTCTACACATATATGACGTAAATTATTTATAATTTATTTCCTGAAAGGGAAGAAAAAAAATGACAGGAAAATCGGACGGTTTGTGACGTCATGCAAACCTTATGACATTGTAGTATTTCACCATTGCCGGAGAAAAAAGAACGACAATAACCGTATAATTTTGCACTTGCATTGTACCAATAAATACCAAAAGCATTACGTCTCTCAGCATTTTCTTGTTCATGTTCAAAACTTTCAAAATATCAAACTGAACTAAAGGTTTTTTAATTTTTTTGATTGTGATTCAAGCACTCCCTTCATATCGGGAACCTCCAATCCAAGCGAGTTTAAACTTGACACTGCAATGTCCGTTTCGTGGACTGACATGTGTAGCGAATATCAACTTCGTACAATGGACAGTTGTCGGGTTATCTCGGTGTGCGAACACACAAAAACACACATCTTTCTCAAATCATAAGGAGAATTACGGAGTTTCATTTAAGTTCAACAAATCGAATGTTATTTCTACTCCTACGTCATCAAAAAAGTCGTTCACGTAAAGCTCGGCGGAATGTCTCCGTTTTGTTTGGTTATATTTTATATATATATATATATATATATATATATATATATATATATATATATATATATATATATATATATATATATAAATATATATATATATATATATATACACACACACACACACACACATATATATATATATATATATATATATAGGCTTCTGGCTTTTTCAACTTTAATGTCCTGGCTCTCAAAATTTACAAATAACTTCCTATTTACCATTGGACACTTATGGAGTTTTATCTATCAAGCTAAAGATAACATGAAATCCTATTTCTGTGTCACCCGGATAGTCAACTCCATAAGGATGGGCAGTTCTCACATATCTATGTAATGGACACTTGTGGCGACGTACAAAATTGTTACACACAAAAATACGTGGATACATATTGCGTTTTATGAACATAGTTAACTGATTTGTTTTCTGGAACCCTTAAAAGATCGACAATGGCTCAAGATCTTACACTTCATTGGTATTTTGTTTAGCAAAACAAATGTTAAAATTTTAATTGTTGTTTATTGGACACTAATCGCGTTGGATATTCAAGTTCTTGTGAGATTTCCAAGGTTGAACGACGTCGAGCCTAGTCGTAACTAAGACCTTTCACTTATACGGAAACAAGGTTCGATATTGATTAAAGGTACAAAGAAACCAATTTGTAAACAAATCTGAGGAAGTTGTCCAAATTTCTTGGAGGAAGCATTTTCATGATTATTGATGTTCACGGTCATCAATCTTTCTTTTGGGTGATGCCAACTGACTTCAGATTGGCATTGCAAACACAACTGTCTTGGCATACCAGGTGCCGTACGTAGCAACAAGATTATTCTGCAGCCGTCTCAGCCTATGCTCTGCTGTCGAATAACTGACTGCGCACCCACTCTGTGGGGGACACATGATAGGGTGCTCACTTAGGAGTCGACATTCTCGTATCGGGTAGCAGCAATTCACATACTAGCAACGGCTTCAGCCACCCCAGCTTTGGCTCAACATATCACAATTTTACTACGGCCCGTTTGCGATATGTGGGATAGACTTCGAGGCGACCATCACCCAAAATAACGTCATTTAATTCACCCTGGGCTATTTTACCGATAGCTGGAGGGAGAGATGGATTCATGGCTCTCCCAAAGACATTAGTACGAAGTGAACAAAGACAGCCCCAGTCAGAGCTATTCGTTCGGCCATCCCCCACCTCTAATTGTTTGTTAGCCTTGTGAACATTTTATGATTTTATAATAATCTCTGTACATCGTGTAAATGAATCACCATAGCTGGCGCGTGAACTAGAACTAATCATCAAAAATTATCTGAAAAAGAATATCTTTCAACCATAATTATCTATTAAACAAAAAAAAATTAAAAAACACCAGCACAAGATTTGAACACTGGTGGTCGAAAATAGCCTTAAAGATCTCCCAAATTCACTTTTTTTGAAAAAAAATAACTAAATAAACAAATAAGACGTTTTCAGATGGTGTCTAGTGGTTCAATCATGCAAATTTTCAAGGTTGTGGCCCTCCAATATGTGTCCAGGACCGACCGGAGACACACACTACTTAGATGGTTGGTTGGGCAGACCATTTTAGGGGCTACAGCGATTCGATTAGGGTGAAAGACCGAGTAATGCCAAACCTTCAGTGAATTTTTTACGAAAAGTCTTTCTTGGAATGGTGTACGTCCTCTGGGGAAACAATACTAGCAGTTCAGAAAATGGTAGCTAACCATTCTCAAGATGAGCTAAACACGTGGAAGACATTGACAGGGAGTAGCAAAACAAAAGGAAAAGAACTTTAATTGTGATCTATGAACCCAGGAGTGACCTAGAGAAAAAAACAGCTGGCCAGATAACTTGTGAATTCGGCGAACAGTGGCCTGTAAGTTTTAAGCCAGGGTAAAAAAAAATACAACCGCCATTAAACTTTAAATAACTCCAATAACAATCGAGCAAATCGAGTGAAATTTTATCTCAATATTTTGTAGACCTTCCTTAAGCTAATTTGACTGTTTTGATACGATTTTGCATTGATTTGAATTGATTATCGATAACTGGTTGATCCACGTTTTTTTCCATTCCCCTAACAATATTCTTCACAGATTTGTAATTGGCGTAGCTCTTGTCGATTTTCCAAGTAAATTTCTCTCAAGATACTGAATATGTTCCATAGAATCAGGGCCTCTCTAGAAGCAGTCTCATCAGAGGCCACTGTACGTATCACGGATTTTACGGGTAGTCAATCAGATATGAAGAAGATCAAAGTCTTTCTGTCTCACATGAGTCTTGAAGATGAACAGTTATTCATCCTGATATTCAGACAAGTATATAC
The DNA here is from genome assembly GCA_963457665.1 of Thysanoteuthis rhombus. Taxonomy (NCBI): domain Eukaryota; kingdom Metazoa; phylum Mollusca; class Cephalopoda; order Oegopsida; family Thysanoteuthidae; genus Thysanoteuthis; species Thysanoteuthis major. The sequence continues at coordinate 18,854,145 of OY735225.1, read as the reverse complement.
GAGAGTACATCAAAAGGTTCGCAGCCAGAGACAGTTGAATTTTGATCTGAAATTTTCTCTGTATAACGTCGGATGTATGAGACTGATATTCACCAATGCCTTGAGTGCATTGGTAATTATGAAGATTATGATGAAAAATATATTTGTAGCGTGAAATAAAGGCATTTTTTATCATTGGGCTATGGAATTGAATTACCAACGTTCATTATATTCATTAGAAGCTGTCAAAAATGCTGCCAAAATAGTTAAAATTTTAAGCATTTACTCATTTTGTCTTGGAAAGAAAACAGCTTTTCTTTTCACCCCTTCGTAATTAGTGTAGGGGGATCAGTTCATGGCCGGCAGCGTTCGTGCCTCTTTTTTTTTTCTTTTAATTTTTAAAATTCGATTTTTCAGTGATTACGGCTCAGCGATAGGCGAAAGATCAAAATTATTCATTGATCACCATTTTTACCATTTCTTTTACTGATCACTCCCTACACGGTATGCTGCCAAAAACGATGGTCACGTGACAGTTTCTATCGAGTGACTAACCAGACAAATTGTTAGAGTTCGTTTCGTTTTTGTTTTTGTTTTTTTTTTTTGTTGTTGTTGTTGTTGTTGCTGTTTTTTCTCTTCTTAGTATTTTTTGACGTTTTCCTTCAAAGCGGGGCGACGTGCCCGATATTCAACCCTTCACCCTGGGGAAAGATGTTGGGGGTATGAATCAGTGACCGAGATGACCATTTATTTGTATGGAATGGCGGACTAGTTTTCTTGTCGTCAACCCGGCAATGGTAACCGAAAGTGACAGCTGCTGTTCCTCGACCTAAATCCCTGTGAATAAGGAAATCCTAGAGGAGCAAACAGGTGAATCGCTTAACCAGTGGTTGCGAGGCTGGGGTCCGTCAGATAACGCTCTTGAGCCGGCTGTTGGAAATTTAAGTCATTACTATGAATTTAGAATTAAGATAACTGAGGCCGACAAAGTACTAGAGGCTAAACTGAATAGAAGATTATCGCTTGAGAATTGATGTCAAATATCGAACCTAACATTGCAAACCTCGTGGCAGAGGAACATTATCAACCAACGCACACCAATCGAAAAGAATAATTTTTGTTCACAGGCGTCTACCATACATTAGGATTCGAATACATGTAATCCATTTAGAACATAATGATTTTTAAATGTCAGAAGTTGCTTATTGTTGTACTCAAGTTCTGATAAAAACTAAATGCTAAACATAGAGCCCGATGGAATATCCCTTTCATAGAAGGGGTACTCGAGTTGTCAAACACTGGCGATTCTGAGCGTGGGGCGCACGTAACACAAGTGGGCGATATGAATATTTGGGGGTTGAATTTGGAGTTAGAATATGAGAAGCAAAAAGTTATGTGGCTCAAAGCTGAGTCGTGTTTACCATTAATTGATTAGTTCTTATTGATATAGCCGCGTTAATTTCTAATTACACAATAGTATTAATTACTAATTTTACTGTTGATTCCACTTGTAACCAATGCTTAACTCATTAACTTTGTGAGGAATAAAAACGATTAGTTAATTACATTGTTGTTACTAAACTTTACACAATAAAGAAATTATGAATTTCGTTACTGCTTAAAAGTACGTATATCTTATAAAGAATTTGCCACATGATATATGATTAAATCTTTTTTTTTTTTGTTTTTTGTAGTTAGACATGGGAGCTTTCGAGGTCGGGGCTTAGAGTGAAAAAGGTCAAGAACCACTGGCTTTAATCTCAAGCGTACGGGATCTCTTTGGTATAGATGGACAGAGGGCTTAATTCACCCAAAATTTTTACACACATCAAAAATGCAAGTACTAACCTCCAATAAAAAGTCTTTTCTAGGCATCAATAGTACACAGATCGTACAAATCACACAACAAAAAACTTGGCTGGATTTGGGGAGGGGCTAGATGTCCCCTGGCTCGTACGCCCATGGCTTAATTGTCCCCCTCACAAGAGGAAAGTTAGAAACCGTCAACCAAAACTGTTAATATGTTGTTTCTTTGGACATCTTTCTTTACCATTAGAGAGTTCCTCACATGGAACGATTAGCAAGATGGATTCATAGATCACTACTGGTGAGTTTAATCCTTACTTGGTGCCCCACTCTGATGGCCTTGCGCTAGAAGAACGTGAGTTTAGAATTTAGAGCAGTTCACTGAGGAGTAGAGGTTAACAAACTAGTCTCATAGATCATTACTGGAGAGTTCGATCCTCACTGTTCTGTATACGTGAGGTCTCGTGCCCCCCTCCCCCCAAAAAACAAGCTCAGCTCAGTACTTAGGGCACCTCCTTGTGTACAGGTTATTAGTGCAAACCCAAAGAGAGTGTGGTTAAAGAGAGATAGACAACGTTCGAAACAAAGGAAGAAAGTTGTTATCTTAATAAAAGGAGGATAATAAGAGAGAGAGAGAGGAAGAGAAGAGAGAGAGAGAGAAGGCGTTTGTGATCATTGAAAGATACGATGCAAAGAGTGGGTAAAGGAAGGAATATTTTTATCCTTTACGTCACACAACGTCACATAATGCCTTCTTTGAAAACCAATTCTCGAGTTAGAAAATTGAAGGTACAAGAAAGAAAGAAGACTATGGAGTCTTCATAACTAATGTATATATTTCATATATATGTATATGTATAACCTTTTCGTCTCCCAATGAATTATATTGCATTTCGGACGGTATTTTTCGTTTTGTTTTTGATACAATGGTTTTTCACATTTGTTATGGATGTTTTACTGGGGATCAACTTGAAAAATCAAACAGTTTTATTACGGAAACAATTGTAGACAAATATTGCCAAATGGTGTCAAAATTGTATATACAGCGTCGTGATTTCTTCAACATTCTCCTATTACATCAAAATCGGCACTGATCAAAACCACACTATTCATGGTATTGGTGTAGTGTACTAACAGATCCTCAGTGGGATGCCCCCATAAATGTGGTATTATACCAAAACAGCTACGCTTAGTAAATGACTACATTAATCATGATGGATAATTTGGAGGCTGAGATACTTACTTCCCCACTGGAACCAACGGACGGTTTTCGAACGCAGGTAAAAGCAAGGATTTGATCAAACTCCAGCTCATTTCAAGAGTCGACTTTCTTTAATCGTAACAACAAGAATAATCCTCACCAAATTCAGAGGAGTAAACTCTTCACCGTCTGTCCCGTCACTTGAAACCAAACCGATGTATAAAATCAACATTCCTCTGCCGTGACTCGAAATCACGAACATCTGATTGGTAAATCGCTCTCTTACCAACTGAGCTAAATTTAGTCCTACATATTTCCACGAAAAAATATGTTTGAAACGGTTTATTTCTTTTGGATGGATACATTTATAGAATTGATATTTCCCTATGGTGATTTGAAATCACGATCAAGTGATTGGTTGGTGGCTCTCTTATCGACTGACTCGAATTGACAAGTCTTACATATTTACGAAAATGTATCTTACAAATGCGCAATATCTTATTTCATTCTAATAAATAAACACATTTATACAATACACACACACACACACACACACACACATATATATATATATATATATATATATATATATATATATATATATATATATATATATATCCTGACCACAATTTTGCCACTGACGCTAGCTTTACCATCATAGAAAAAATAGAAAAAACTACTCCAATTGACATAACTAAAGTTCTAGAGAAACACGAAGACGTGTGGATCAACAAACTTAAAACCCTATATCCTAATGGATTAAACACTAAACTGAACAACCCCATCACACAGAACCCTAATACACAAAACTCCTACCATTAATATCCCCACACCCACATCTAAGACACATTCAATAATGGAAGCTTCAAAGTCACCCAGACCCCTAAGAAAAATTTCACCTTAGCCAGTTATAACCTCTGTCCAAATCATAGCCAAAACATTTTCAGTAACTTTTAAGGTTGATACCTATGTAGCTCCTTGACCTCACCACCCCTCCATCTACACTACCCCAAACATACCAAAAAATCTTAGTCCACATCACTCCCCCCCTACCTTGACACACTCTGCCCTCCCCAAGACCAACTGCTGCTGCTTTACCAAAGACCTACTGGACATTCTCCCACTCAGCAGGAGGCCTCCAGCAGCCCTGACAACACAATTTACCCACAATGCATAGCTCCTGGCAGTGGACTCTGGTTCCACATGGTACATTTTAATACACACTCACACAGCACACACCACTGATGATGGGAAGAATCCCGGAACATGTATGGACAATTTACTTATAAGGATTAATAAACCTTACCCCCAAACACCTCACTCCTGAGTCTGTCTCACTCTGTACAGTACACATTTTTTATATATATATATATATATATATATATATATATATTGTAGTAATCATATTCAGTCGGAATAGAAGTTGGAGAGGTGCTTGACCCTGCAGCAGCCATGATTGTCGAATGTTGATTTCGAAGCAGTCAAGACAACCGGGCATGGGAGATTGGCGTGGGACAATCTTCCTGGCCCCTATTTCCATTCGCTCCTCATTTAGTACTATACTGAGGACCACAATAATGATTATCAAGTGATACGTTATATCTTGATTGATATACTCGCGTATTTTTCACTGGTGTTCCAGCACAGGTAAAAAGCCAGTATTTCGAATGCAGATTTTCAAAACAGGTGATCTGTACCCACTGGAAAGATCGACAACTTTTTTGAGGGAGTTCCTGAACTGTGACTCCCCCCTACGCGGTCATAGTGACCCATTGATCCCCAGCCCGTGTACTAACTTTCAGCCCCCCCAGCCTGACACAGAGGAGGGCAAATGTTCTGTTTACATCCCCGACTGACGCCAATGCTCAATGATAACAGCCCGAAATATGTATTGTATAATAAAAAATACTTAATCTCAGATTTTTAGATAACCCAATACATTAAGAGTATAAACTAAAATATTTAGAGAATAATAAAAATGCGTCATCTCAGAACTTCAGTAAAACCCAATACATTAAGATTATTATTGTCTGAAATATTTAGAGAATAATGAAACTTCAGAAAACTCAATACTTGAAGATAATAGAATGATATCTTCAGAATGACGAAGCATTTTGTCAAAAACTTCTGAAAAGTCTGTCGCATGTCCATATGGCCAGCGATCTAAACATAAGTTGCTTCTTGACTTCTCTGGGGAAGAATTTTGTCCTGATTTCGAATAGATTCCTTTCTCCGTTTGTAAATTCAATTTCGTGGTAAACGACCTGATCAAAAAGATCAAAAAGATCAAAACGGAAGGAAATATGAGGGGAATATATGAAAAGGAGTCAGATTTCCGGTCATGTCGTGCAATCGTCACTACTCAACTGTTAATAGGTCATTCCAAAACGATGTTGATAGCGACACACACTGAACAAGACCAAAACATTTACAAGCACCCCCGTTATAACGCGGGTATTGGGATCAAAGAAAGCCAATGCGTTATAACTGGGTCGCGATGTACTTTAGCTATTTTGGAACAAAATCTGGCTAATTTGAAGTTAGATCTAGCTATTTTCTCGGGGGGAGACACACACACACACACTATATATATATATATATATATATATATATATATATATATATATATAAATGCGCATTTTATAGAAAGTTATCGAAGTTAGGACATAGTTTTTTATTGCTCCCATCTGAAATGACAAATGACAAATAAGACATTAAGATATCTCCCCGTTTTATGTTTCAATATCGAAGATAAATACAGGTCTGGTTGGTCATTCAATAGAAACCGCCACGTGACCAATGTCTCTTAGCTGCATACTATGTAGGGGATGTACAATTGAAAAGTTTGAAAAGGGGGTGATCAATGAATAAATCACTCCTCTCGATTTTTGTTGGATTGTAATCATTAAAAAAACCCAAATTTCAAAAACAAGCGTGAATGCCGCCGGACACAAGCTAAGAGACCACTATAGCGTAGATTTACACCCATACTATAAAAAAAAACAATGGGGGATTTTCCAAAAACAAACAAGAAAATGTTCAGCCCTATAGCTCCATTGGTGCAACCGGTAGGTCCAGCTAGTCTCACTCCAAAACCGAAAGAAATCTTGGTGACAGTTTTGATTGACGGTCTCAAAGATAGATACATATTTTTCTATTAAACACTTCACGCTTAGAATTTAAAAAAAAAGGCCGACTGAATATTTAGAAGATACGGAGGTTCATAATTGTCGGGGAAGCACAGTTTTTTTTATAATAGATGATAGTATCAAGATGTAGGGAAGAGGTTCGATCCCGCAGGAGAAGGATGTGTGGGTCCGGGTCAAATGTAAGTCTCAGTTCGGGATAATACGCGAGATGCCTGGGGACAAAGGAAATGAAAGTTTTCTCTGACTCTTGATTGCGGTAAGTCACCGTTTTAATCCCGTACCTCATTAGCCTCAACCCCCTTCCCCTCCCTGGGGGTGGAGCAAAGCTAACGGTGAACTCATTACCCTCACTTATGAATTACATACTCAACCCCGGAGGATGGATTGAATTGACCTGAAGGAAAAGACAGCGTTCTACCAAGAGTGGGAGTAGTTTTCTCATGATATGCTTGCACTACGCAGACGACGACGATAATATGAATTGCTTTTTCTTTTCTTTTTTTTTAATCGACGTCGTGGAGCCATGTCTATTCACGATCATCTACAAAACTATATCATCAAAGGATACGCGTGATTTACCGTGGGGGAGAACATTTTAATTAGAGAAAAGTTTCTGTACTCATTCATGACTCAAGCTCTCCAAAGTTCGAACATGCAGGCTTGCAAAATGAGTTATTTTTCTTCATTTTAAAAAAGTCATTCATTCCCCTAGACAGGCCCATCGCTAGGATTAAGTGAAAGATAGGACATCGATTAAAGGTGAAGTGTTCAGCGTAGCTGAAGTATTAATAGTAACCCAAAAACAAAAAGGCCTACAAAAGACTCATAACGGTCAAAACATGCTAAAAATAGCCAAAACGTTTAAGTATCACATTGTATCATATTGTATTATATTTAACTGCATGGCTTGACCACAGGTCCAAGGAGTGTTTTCAAAAAGACACGTCAGTTTCACTTGTGGTCAAATGACAGCAAAACAAATGATTTAGTCATGTGGTTTATATCTTTTAACCATGAAAACTTTTAAAACAGCAACCAGCTAGCCACAGATGTCAACATCAGGTAACTAGCAATTGTAAACTAGAGTCAGATTTCATTCAATGATCTGAAATAAGGAAACCTCATCCCTGACTCGACCTCTCATTGTCTCTGACCGATATACTAAAAATAGCAAGAACCATCAATCACAATGACAGAATCCTTTCAAAAAAAAAGTTCATGTTTTATAATTTCTTCCTTAGATCACAACTTAATGTCATTAGAGTTCAAGTGTTTCAATGAACAAAAAATAAAAGAATTCATCAATGATTATCCACAAGTAGTTTCAATAAATTTTTTGTAGATATGATTTTAGCATATATGGAGGCCATTATGCAATAATCAACCCCCCCCCCCGAATATTCACAGCTTATGTGTACCAATTTCTTCAGGCCATTTTAGATAATTATCTAGTGGTCTAAGTTTTGTGATTTTACGTCCATTTGGACAGCCATACAATGGAATAGAGGAACATTATCTTCCACTGTCATCACATAACACTTGTAAAAAGCCTGTGAGACAACCTAACTTATACATATACAGACTTCAAATACAACTCAGTAATATGTACCCCTCAAAACATTAGTCATTCAATACACTTACAGATATATAAATCCAGATACAAGCACACACATAACTCAACACATACATAGAGAGTGCCCTAGAAAAGTCTTTTCACATTTTGTTTGTTAATAACCATTCTGGTTCTTACCTGAGAGTTAATTAAACCCTTCCATAAGAATGACTAGAGTATCCGTAATATGTGTGTGTACCAATATTCGTCATCTCAAAAATTATCTAGATAAAATAGATCCTCAACTAAATTGTTTAAAAGCATCGAAAAACATCTAAAATAAATATCGACACAAGATTAGGGTATTGTTGGTTCATAATGACCATAGAGACCCCACTGGAAAAAAAAATCAAACAAAAAATGTTTTTATCAAGGTTATAGCCTCAAAAATGTGACCAGGAGTGCCCAGAGACACACCCGCACACGGACGGAGAGAAAAATGTGATGCCCATTTGGCCTGTTGGCCATCCATTTGTGGAGCTACTGCGATCCATTTCAAAATTTATTTCTTCTTATGGAAGGGTTTAACTAAAAGCAGCTATTATCAAACAAAATGTGCATAATTTTTTCACGGACACTCTGTATAATAACAACAACAAAGGAGAAGATAATCTTTACAATTTTGATATCATTTATTTAATCCAGCATTAATTATGTACAAAACATTGAAAAAGCACATGGGAACAAAATAAAAATACAATCAAGCCATTGTCAACGGGGTTGCTTAAAGACCCCATAAATCTAGAAATGACATTCCTTTGTATGAATGTGCATGTATGTGCAATTATAACAAAGTTTCATCTTTTTGATAACGGTGTAACATTGTCTTATATGATCTGAAATCATAACCGCATACCTCTCAATTTTCAGAATACGTGAGAGTTGATGGAGTAAACCAAACAACGATTATATGTTGTGTACTCGTTATTTGAAATGTCTGACACCAGAAGTATTTAAGATTTTGGAATATCAGCATGTACATAATGAGATATGCATTATCTTTTCACATCAGTTGAACAGGTCTATCTTCTCTATTTTCCGTTTGATATTTTCAGCTCAATTGACTGCAACGTAAGATGAGGATGGGACAAGACAATGTAACCAGTAGTGGTTCATGATGATCTTGGATGGGATTTTAAGCAGGGCAACACCAGATGACCTTGCTGCTCAACTGAGATTGTCAAGCTCCAGCTCATGACCACTTTCTCACATAGACAATATCACTACCCTCTCTCTCTACACAGACAGAGACAGACACACACACACAGAGGTGGATCAATAAGCCTATAGCTTGACACAGTTATTGGCTACATTTGGATCAGAATTTTTCACTGTATAATGTTCGATCTATGTGAATAATGGGTAAAGTATCTTGACAAGGAAGGAAATTATGTCGGAACATGAATATTTGTCGTAAAATGAATGCTTTTTTTCATCATTAAGCTACAGACCTCTCAAGTTACCTAAACATAAAAAAATAATATATATATATATATATATATATATTTTTATATATATATACACATACATACACACGTGTGTGTTACATCAATTAGCGAAATTACTTACTTTGTAAAAAAAAGTTTTATTTCTCTCTAATTACATGAACTTTTGATTGTAAAAAAAAAAAAAAAAATGGTCGTTTAATAACCTTGTTTTGATTTAATAAACTTTCAGTCAAATTGAAACCATGAATATATTTTTTGTAAAAAAAGATTGATTTCACTTTTTATTACATAAACTTTTGATTGCAAGATGATATTTGTTTTATATCCTTGTTTTGCTTGGATAAATGTTTGAACAAATTAAAACTACATACTTATTTATTTTTTAAAACTTTGCCAATTAGGTATTCCCACCAATTTGGCATTATATATATATATATATATATATATATATATATATATATATATATATTACACCCGTAATTTGCGCACATATTTCTTGTATGTTATGAAATACGTCCTTATGTCTATTATGGTTTTTATTAATACACTTCACTGTAGCTTTCTTCTTCATCTGCTTCAGGTTTCTCATCTGCCTCTTCCATTTCCTGCAAGATCAAGGGGGAAAAAATCAAAACTTACAAAATCACAAAGCATAGAAATGTGTTGTTAATTATATCCTTCAGGAGGCAGGAATTTTACTAAAAAACAAAAACAAAACTGTGATGGATCATTTGAATCAGCCCACTGACGTATTTTTTTCCTTAATCTCAATTCTCAGAATACGTGAGAGTTACTGAAGATTACCAAACAACAATTACACGTTGATTACCCGTTATCCGAAATGTCTGACACCAGAAGTACATCGGATTTTGGAATATTAGCATATACGTAATGAGATATACTAAAGAAACCCAAGATTTCTCGCCTTACATTACAAGTCCAATCCTCAAAATATTATCTCCCTTTAATTGGAGTGTTTACAATTTTTTTTTGTTTTTTTTGTGAATCAAAAAAAAAAGGCGGCGATTGGGACTTGTTTCATTTTTCACCGTACGTGATATAAATAGATATGGCAATTGACACTTACCACATCACTAAGTCTTTCTTCCTCTTCCTCAGACATCACTTCGTCTTCATCTTCTGGAGCTGGTTCCTCTTGAGCTGGTGGAGATGGTGCATTCTGTTGGGAACGGATCTCCTCTCCCTGCAAAAAGAGACATACAAATATCATTCATAGATATGCGGGTGAACTGTACAAGGTATTTACAATCATTCTTCCCTTTGTGTATTACAGACGCAGGGGAGAAAATGACTAATATTCAGAATAGAGTAAATCCTCAAACAAACTAATAGCGGGGGGGGGGGGGTTAATGTCAAAAGTTCATTAAATCTAAATGTAAGCTTGGAGGCCATTTTTTCCCCCCATTTTTTTTTTTTTTTTACATCTACCAACGATGTTGGAGAGTTATATGTATTTGGCCGTGTCCATCTTTGTTTTTTGTCTGTCTGTATACGGGGACATTTCTGTGAACTTTCAAACGAAATTTTCGAGACAATATGTGTTGAATAAAATTTTATCTCTAAAGCAGAATAGTATAAAAGATCATACTACTTGAGATGGCTAGGGAGCCATTATATTGTTTGTTAAATCAAGAGTTCACTATATTATTTGAAATGATTTTCTCAATATAGTAGTCATTCTTAGAAAATAACAACAAAATTAATGATTCATTCAAGGGATAGAATTTTACTGACCATTAAATCTCTGTTTTTAAGAATTCCAACAAAATAGCCTTCTTCACATTTATTAATGGACAGCATCTCTTTGACTCTCAGCATTAGTTGTTCCAGGCTTTTCTTCACTAATGGAATTTGGTTGATAAGGATCAAACTCTTCACGATCTATAAAGGAATGTAATAATAATAATGATTATAATGATTGATTAGTCACTTTGAAATATCATGTTACAAAAAAAAGCATTTAATCCTTTGGGACTTTTCTGATGTTTCTCTATCACTCAATAATATATAATATTGGGAGAATTTTCAATTGTTATCAGAGTGATCCCCCCTTGTCAGGAGCTTCAGTTTACCGTGGTCAACTCCAGAAAAGAAGAATTTGTAAGTTTTACTTAATGGTCCAAAAGTGCAGGAGTAGTGATACTAGCAAATATTAATAATAAACTGATTTCCCAAACAGCCTGCACAATTACATTATTATGTATTTTCATGTAAACTTTTGAGTTGAGTTTCCTTTCAAGCTTTGAAACACAATTTTCCTGACTTTAGGTAAAATGACAAAGAATTTGAAATTTGTAGAAGATATGTGGAAAACACATTCAATTTTTCTTACAGAATTCTCCATTAGAAAAATGATAATTCTATTATGGGGAAAAACATGGCTGAATATAAAATGCATGTTAGACACTGTTTACTTCTTCGACCTAATCTGGGGAAAAAGTGCAGCCGAAGCCAAGAAACCAAAGCTTATAACAATGAGGCTGTAGGCATAAGCATGTGTTGGGAAATGTTTGCACAGGACAATTAACGCTCAAGAAATCCTCAATTTTGAAAACTGATGAATTAGAGGAAATTTTGAAGACAAGAGTCCAGAATTTAACAGAAAAGTCTTTAAAATTCCTAGAGGGCAACGTTTAAAGACTGATTAAAATTTCTATGACGATTGAAATAAAGAATTTCGAATGACAATATCAGAAGTCATAATTCAAGTAGTAAAGACATTAAAATTTAAAAAAAAACGTAGTAGTTGAGGTCTTGACATGGGGGACAACTCGAGAATATATACAAGGGAGATAACTCACTTTAGAATGTCCACAAATATGGTGAAGAGACCTTGTGCTCAATTGCATGCTTTTTAACAATGCCTGAATATTCTCATATTGGTTTCGGTACATCTGATCTAACAACGGCATTGCTTGAACAGTAAAAGCATCCACAAAGACGCGGCCAGTCTGTTGATAGAAAAAGATTGCATTAACAATAATTCAAATGCTGCAATTTTTCAGTAATGGGGTAATATGTATAATATAATTGCACCACTCAATTCCAGCAACCTTGGGGCCTAGCAATTGCAAGACCACAGAAAATGCAAGAAAAACATTTTTTTGTGAGTGTATGGAAAATAGAATGATATATTTTTTAATATAAATTATATTATAATGAATGGAAATTATCTATGTTTGCTAATGTTTGATTGTTGGGGTCAAAAATGATTTATAAGATTTTTTTATACGTATAAATATGTCTAGTTTCATGTCAAAATAAATATCAAAAGTTGTCAAGTCTAGAGTTCTTCAATTCAGTTTCAAGCAGCAGTTATGTTTCCATACATTCGGTTCAACAAGTGAGTTCATAAACCATTAAATTATGGTTCAAACTGTGGTTTGAAACTGAATCAAAGAACTATAGTGGCAGGTCCATCAATTCATCATCATCATCAGTCTTTTAGCGTCCGTCGTTGGACATAGACCTTCCCCAGGATTTGCCACACTTCTCTATCATGGGCGTCACGGAGCCAGTACTTCCTGAACTTGTCTAGCTCATCTCTCCATCTAATATTCTGCCGGCCTCGGTTGCGCATATGGTCTCGGGGAATCCATGTTGTGAGTCGTGATGTCCATCGATTGTCAGCCATTCTTGCAACATGGCCAGCCCACCGCCATTTGAGATTTTTTATGGATTCTATGATGTCTCTAACTCTTGTCTTTTCCCGGATGTGTTGTGCTGTTTTGTGGTCTCTCCATGTGAGGCCCAGCATTATTCTTTCATGTGCACGTTGCATGGTTCTCAGCTTACGGGTCTGTTTCTTGGTTAAGTTCCATGTTTCAGCTCCATAAGTGACTATTGGGAGGATGCATTGGTTATACACCCTTCTCTTTAGGATTAATGGGATCTTGTTATTTTTGAAGGTTGAGCTAGCTCTGCCAAAGGCTTGCCATCCTAGTGTGATTCTTCGCTTGATTTCTTCTTCTTTCGAGGGTCTCATGGAGATTCGTTGCCCTAGGTAGATGTAGTGGTCTACTTTCTCGAGTTCTGTGTCCTCGATTTCGATCTTGCATAAAAAGGATTATTATCAGCAGAGATAATCAACAAGAGACAGAAAACAGATCACTCACCTTCAAGGCTGTTCCTAAGTTTGGCAGAGCATCAAATTTCTGAGGAAAGAAATTATTAGATGATTACAAATAATATTCATTGTTTAAAATCTTAAATTTCAAGAAAAATTTGTGAACAGCATTCAGTGTTTTCAAAAATTAAACAACAATACTTATTCCATTCATTATTGGATATTTTATAATCATCAGAATGACACTTGAGAAATAAGAGCTTTGCTAATCAGTCTTCAACAGTTGGTACCGTATCACTCTCACACACAAGTACACATAAACAATAGAATATCTAATAACAGTTCTTTCCAATTTCATAAATACCATACTACAGTGATCAACTAAGTCTTGCATCTCAAATAAACAACAAAAAATACATGACATCAATTTTATTCAACTTGGGTTGGCGGTAGAGAAGAATTAGATACAATACAAAATAATAGATTCTGGCCTTGATTTCAACTCAAGTTGCTAACCTTTTTTCAGTTCCACACATTCACTCAATAATCACAATAGTATTTTTTTAATCTCATAAATGAGTACAATTTGAGTTATTGTTCTTGTAATCAAACAGAAATTGACCAGTCAGCATTCACACTCAAGTTCTTGCTTGCCTTTTTGGGAGGTCAGAAATCGTCAGACAATTTGAAATGATCAAACTTATTTGAGAGATGATTTGTGTTAAGAGAAAACCTTGTCCCCTGTTCAATCTCACTTTGAAGCAAGGCCTCCCAATACAGAAATGTGAGTGTTGTTTTTCTACTACAGTCACTTCAACAGAAGATCATTGACCATCAAATCTCTATTATTATATTGATGCATATTTTATTACATAAAAGTCTTGAGTTGTATTTCCGGTTCTGCCAGTGAACACTGACAGCATTTTTATTCATATAGATAAATAAAGAAAACTATTACATACTTTCAAGAATGTTATCAACACATGGAAGATGCGCACGGCCCAATTCCACTGAAAGATTTTCTCTTTTCTAACCTGGAATAAAGAATTTTTAAAAAAAAAATAAATCAAGCATTTTCTGGAACAAAATGGTTTCCACAAGCATCTTATTACATTGAACAATAATAATAACCTATATGTTGGTAAAACTATGCAAATATTACTCTGCATCCAATGTGCTGATAATATGACTAAGAGGCTATCTAGTAAGCAATAGTCCTCTAAATACCATTGTAAACCATTTCTCTTATAGTATTTATATATCAATTTATGATAATACTGTGCTTAGTGTGCTCATTTCAGAGGCAATTGTGAGTAATTTCCATCTACCTCAAGGATCCTACAAATATAACATGGTGACAAAATTGGCCAAGGATAACAAATATCAATATTAAACAAAATTCAACTGTAAATATGCTCAACTGTTTGGAAAGACAAAGCTGTACATCAACACAGATTCATCGATATCACTTGCTTCCATAGAATTTACCAACTTTTGTTCAGACAATCTAACCTCTTCCTCTTCTTCCCATCTTTGATGTTGAAACAACACCTTGCCCAATTCATTCTACAGCCTTCACCAGGTATAATATATTACCGTAACGAAAGAGAGTCCTCTCTATCGGTAATAGATATTCTTATAGGCAATTTTGTCGGTTATAGTAATAGACAATCCATTGAATTAGTGATGAAAAAACACAGAATTTTAAACTGGTCCAAATCACTGCATTAAATAGGATACATAGCACAGATCTAAAATTAGCCAACAATGTTAGAACTACTTAATCTGATATTGATATCAACTAGGCTGAACTTAACACAGTACAAACCCACGAGTGTGAAGCAACCAGGAGAGATTGGACTCACATAAAGAGTAATATTTTAAACAGAGGTTTCAAAACTTAGAAAACTCAAGGACACCTTCTATAAAAGGAAACATTCTGATGGATCCCAATTTTCATTATTTAGTTTTTCGACTAATTAATGAACTACAATGAAAAGCAATTTTCAAACTTTAAAATACATCTATTTGAAGTGAATCATATTTATTCGAATTCTAATATATGGTACAGGTCTGTGTAAAATGATGTTTTTTGACAGCTGTGAAATGGATGATGATGTTTCTCTGCCACAAGATTCGCTATGTCAGGTTTAGAGAGAACACTGCTGCAGACCCCAAGCATCACTTTACCCATTTTTCTAAGTCTACAAAACTACCTTGCAAACCCCAGCCACCCATTAATCTTATATCAATTTTAAAAGACTGAAAAAAAAAAAAAACTCACTTCATACGATTCATTTTTTTTGCCAGCAGAAATCGTTTTAACATTAGCCACCAGCTCTGCAAACAACACGCGATAGAACATAGAGAAAGAGGATCTGTAAAGAAAAGGAAAATGATAAGGTTATTTAAATTCAGATTTTATAAGCACAACAGGATGTCATTCGCAAATCCCTCAGCATTTAGACGAGAAGTCTTCAAACTACAGACCACAGGCCACATCCAGCACACCAAATTTTATCCAGCCTGCAGCAACTAGAAATATTCATCATAAACTAAGCTCAAACTTTGGCTGAGACAGTTTGCTTTCATTTTGCACTAATGCCCTTGGGAGAGGCCTGAATCCATCTCTTCCCCTCTCCCCGGCTATGGGTAAATAGCAGAGCAGACTGGGCTTTTTAGCCTTAGTTAACAACCAGTCAAGGAGATAGACAACTTGGAATTCAAACCAGAAATGTCGAACCCTCATTTAATGCCATGAGAGGCTGGCACTGGACAGGGTAGGGAACGTGTTCAAGAAATAATGGTTAACAGGGCTTGGTGAGGTTTTGAGAGGTCTAGCAAAGCAGAAGTGGATTGTAATAAATCACTCTAGTAAAATAAAGGAGAAAAAAAAACAGACAGATAGAATAACATAACCAACATCTCCACCCCACCACCCCTAGGACGTCTCAAGTACAAGTGGAAGAATGGAGAAAAAATTTGAAAAAACAATTGACGTACCACTATATTTCATTCACCAGTGAAAATAGAAGGAGTCTAAGATCCAAGATTTGTAGATAGAACAATTATAAAAGAAAGAAATATTGCTTACAAAGTTAATGTTGGATACATGTCTGAGGCTTTTCGACTCGAATCCAACAACTCAGGAATGGCTTCGTTTGTCAATTTTCCAATTGCATCCAGTGGGTTATTAGAGAAGGATATAAAATATCTGTAATAAGACAATAAAAATTGTTAAACCAGAAAACAATGTCTTTCAGGATGTGTTCATCTGAGCGCCACTTTGCAGAGTCACCTTTGTACCAACAATTAAGCTTAAGTTTGATAAATCGACATACAATATTTATTTAGATAAATGTAAACAATTTTTTTTTATAAGATAAAGCATTGTCAATCATTATTAATTTTTTACTAGGATTTCTTCCATCTTAATTTTAGTTGCTTTTCATCACAACTACCCAGACTGCCAGTCTATGGATGTTAGTAAATAAGAATAAAAGTGTGGAGAACGCAGTGAAAACTAAACTTTTAACAGTAGTAATCTTGGTAGTCACCACTCCATGGCAAGGTACCTAGAAATATTTATATTTCAGTCTTTATTTCCCTTGGCCAAAATCCAATAAGAATTGTAAGATGGAGTAGACAATGAAAATAAATGTAATAAGTAGACGAAGGCATTTATGATGACGTACTTCAGAATGATTTGAACCTGGGCATTGAATTTGGCTCCTTTCTCTGGCTGTCCATTGCTATTCAACCAAGTTCTTCTTAGAAACATCTCAGCTAATTCCGCTGTAAACAGAATCAAAACAAACAAACAAACAATGAGATCAATCACATCAAGTAAAAATTGTATGAGGAATCAAATCATTATTATTCATTTTTGACATGTGTTTTCTTTCATCTTAATCTTTTAGTTGTCTTTTTTTTTATTACAACTTTTTATCACAATAAAGATTTATTAAATATCCTGTAGTGCATATCAGCTGATCTGTATGAAAATAAAACCATTTTAAATATGCAATAAAGTCATCCTATTTAGGTCAATTTTCTACGAGAAAAACCAGGCACAGGAATTAATTTTAAAATACATAAAGTATAATCCTGTTACTACGGCATCCTCAGGGATTTAAGAGTACCGTTATAGCGAATTTGCAGTTATGACAGGTGGATTTTTTAAAAAGTTAATTGATAATGAGAAATGAAAAAGTAGACAAAATTCATTTTAAGAGTTTATTTAAAATTATGCACCCAAATCTTCGTGTGCAGTTGCTGCAAACTAATCTCTAATCTTACATGAATATAAAAATAAACTTGCCGTTAGAACATGTGTTCTTAAATAGAGCCAATACAATGAGTGTTTACAGGGCTTGGCAGTGAGCAGATTGAAAAAGCAAACATTCCACTTTGATGTGACTATTTCTAAAAACAAACCTGGCTGCTGCCAGATCAAAATCTCATATTGTATACCTAATGAATACATAATAAATAAAATAATTACAAAAATTTTTTTTTTTCAGTATAAATGTATTCATTCACTAGAATGAAATAAACCCTAGCATATCTGTAAGATAAATTTTGCTGTTAAGGCAGGTTAGCTCAGTCAGTAAGACACCTGCCTTCCAATCAGTTGTGATTTCATATGACAATAAGGGAATTGTTAATTTCATAGACGTATTTATTCATTAGAATGTAATAAGCCATTGCATATCTATAACATAAATTTTGGTAGATATGTAAAACTTATCATTTGATAAGAGACATGACTACCAATCAGTTGATCGTGATTTCAAATCAGGGTAGGGGCATTTAAATTTCTACTTCCCTAACTTTGTTGAAGATTGTTCTTGTTGTCCTTGTTACAGTAGAAAAACAGAGCCAACTCTTTGATTGGACTGGACTTTGACAATATTAAGCAGTTAGGAAACCGAGTTAAATGTTATGTTTTTTCAAATGTCCACTCACCTGGTTTGTGGTTTTGTTCAGTAGATCTTTTCTCGGTCAACGTGACAAGCAATTCTGTCAGTTTGACAGCCGCCTGGATGTTTGGGACGGTATTTCCAAAATTGTACATGTAATTCATTGTCAGACTGGACAGAAAACATAACAAAAATCATTTAAGTTTCATTTGTAACCAGGCAATGTTAGGTCATGTCACAAGTTCATCAGAGAAGTGAATACATTCACAATACAAGGTGTACCAAGAAAGTATCTAGCCATTTTGAATATCTAGAGCACCGGTCACATGGCCTTGACCTACCTTGACAGCCAATCAGAGGACATCTTATCGCATATGCCTGAAGAGACACTCTTTCGTGGGGTCAGTTGGCAGTGAGACGTCATTGTGTGAGCTTGTGTACTGTGTGATTATTGCAATCATAATGAATAAGCCAGCCCTTTCTTCACATCTCATGCATATTTTTTTTTTTTTCGTTCTGTCTTCAATTGCAGCAGTCAGGTGTACCAGTCATCCACAATCCAGATTTGACTCTTTGTAACACCTGGCTTTTCCAAAAGAGATTTCAGATCACTAACGAGATAATGGAGAATACAACAAAGCAGCTAACGGTGATCTAAATCAAAGATTTTGTTGACTGTTTTAAAAAGTGGAGGGGACACTGGGTAAATGTGTGAGGTCCCAAGGAGAGAACTCTGAAGAGGACTAAGGCTACATTGCCCCAGGTAGGCTATTTTTTCCCTTAATATTAGATAGCTGTATACTTCTATGACAAACCTCACAAGCAACATAGTAAAATGAAAATACTGAAAACATCTTGATTCATATTGGCTACTTTGCAATTATCGTAGGTTGTTGTAAGCCAACATTACTATAGCCAGTATTGTAATTTTTTCATCATCAACCAGTATTAAATATAATTTCTGAGCATGAAAAATATATCAACTTTTGATTCTGGCTGGCTTACCAATCTGTCATAAGTCTTTATCAACAGAAAGAGAACTATTCAATTGGAAAAAGAAATACTTACTTGAAGCTTTCCTGCAAAGGTAAGTCACTGTTTGTGCTACCTTTAATTCGAGATGCAATCACAGACAAAATAGATTTCATCAAGGCACTGTTAGCAGGAAGTGTTAAATCTTTCCTGAAATAAAATGAAATTGAAATCAATCATTTGAGCTGACAGAAAACCTCTGCATAACATCAACAGATGAAGGGTTCTCAACAACTTGCCAGTTCAAAATTCCCAACACTTTTCAAATCCCCCCGACAATAGATAAGTCAACAAAGATGTAATTGATGGCCTCCTACCTCCTATTCAGTTACCCCAAGACATCTTTTTATTCAAATATTTAAAAAACATCGAAAATGTCATCAAATCAAACTATAATTCTGCAAAATATGCTTTAAAAAAATTTTTTTTAAAAAAACCAAAACAACAATATGCTTTTTTGAAAGGTTTTTATTTTCTTTAAAAGACAAAAAAATGTACTGAGCTAATTTTTCCCAGACAATATACAAAATTCCCTATTTTGAATAATTTTTGGAAATCTCAAAAACTCTGACTATTTATAAAATTCCCTGACATTTCCCTGACCCTGAGAAATTCATTTTTTCCCTGACAAGTGAGAAACCTGAGATGAAATGCATTACCTAAACAACAAAAGTAAAATATAAAAATATAATGTTATTCCATCTACAAAACACATTCCTGTCAAAAACACACACAGAAAAATTGTCACCCCCTTCTTATTTCTTTCCCTTCCTTCTATATATGTCTTAAGTGGCCTGACTTTCAGGCTTGTTTCAACTACTGTTTACAACAATTCCTTCCAAACTGCTGGCTGTACAGCTTGTCCTCTAGGTGTTCAGTCACCAATTCATATTACCAGTGTATTCAATCATATAAAAGTAAAATACAGTGCTGTTTTACAAGGGTATTTTTTTTGCTCACTACAACTCCTCCTAAACCCCTGGATATACAGTGCATTTAGTTTTATAAAAGTAACTTTACAGCTACAGAATTTGGCAGTCAGCTTCCCAGTCAAAGAGCTTTGTAGACAGTCAAATACACCAAGTTGATACAAGAATCCTGAAGGTTAACATGTAGAAAAAAGTAAATGATAAAAAATACCATATATGTCAGTAAGACAGGCATTTACCTTTTTTTTCTAAACTATGCAAATAATGCACTGTGCCAATATGCTGGTATTATGACTAGGGAGGTTGCCTACCAAAGCTTGATAGTGACTGTCAGGGTAGCCAATATAGATGTTCGTTTTTATTTTATGAATTAGTGACTTCAGCATTCTTGAATTTTATTTTTTTCTTAAATTTTTCAAGTTTAGTACTGATTCCCATTGAAAAAATAACATCCAAGTAGGCAACACTTTCTGGACAATTATGGGGTTTGGGTGAGTTGCAGTTCATCAAATACCCTTGTTAACTATTCGTCCTATAGTCTAGCATAAACTGTAATGCTATTCATCTGTACTAAGCAACTTAAACAGAACACATATAATATTAAAATTCTCATCAAAAAACTTTCATAGCGGATATAAGATTCAACAGATGGAAAGCTTAAAAACTTTACTGAATAATGAAACAAAAAATAAAACACACATTTGCATTAAATGAACCTACCAAGAGAATAGGGAATGGAAAATTTCTATCAACAACTGGAAGCATAAAGCAGCTCTCTGAAATTCAGGTGATGTATGTCCAGGTCCATCTAACATTCCATCATTACTGGCAATCAAAGCCTGGAATGAGAAGGCAAATAGAAATTTTTTAAGAGATAAAAATCTGACACAAAATCACATACAAATTGAATTACAAAGGAAGCCACTAATTGTAATCACTTTGGGACTGGGTATTTTAGATTAGAATTGTTGCATATGCAAATTAGATACCCAGTCAGAACCACTTATAAGTAGCAATGTTGGTCCCTGTAAATATAGGGAAACTGCAAACATTGTAATGATCTGTGAACATCGGAACGCAAACATTAGCAAACACAACATGGTGTCAGAAGTGGGATTCAAACACACACCCACATTTGGCTGTTAAAAAAGTGAAGGATATAAAAATTTGAACAGTTTTTTGTTACGTTATTAAAATTTTTTTCATAAACAACTTTACATTGTAAAAACTAAATAATCTAATATAATTTTTAATTTGTTTTAAATAAAGTGTTTGTGGACAACTGATTTTAGATAACAATAAATATTTGATAACATTATCTGTGATGATAATAAATTGATTCCCCTGTATTATTATTATTATAATAACAATGAGTGAATCACCTGGAAGAAAGCACTAGAACCCTCCAACTGCTGACACAAGGCAGGTAACAATGTAATTATTTTCTGAATGATTTCAGTGGGACTTTTCTGATTTAATAAGGTGAAGCCAATATCTTTTTTTGCTGATACCTAGAAATAGAAAGAGACATGATAAATTAGTTTGAGATTTGTTATTAATAGACAACGTTTGTTTTTAAGAATCATCTTCATATACATTGGTCTTCTTTTTCCTTTTTGTACCAGACTATTCTCTTTTTCAAGAGGATTTTTCTGTGTATAGTGTACATGCTGGATTATAAGACAAATGGTTTACAAAACTCAACCAGGCCCCATAACTCACCATTTCAAGCTACAGTAGTAGGCCACATCGTCATAATACCTGCACATTCAACGCAGCATAATATTTACCAAATTTTTGTCATTAGTTTAATGTCTGTCTTATATACTGGCTTATATATTTGCTACCATTTTTTTTCTATTTGCTACTACTTTTGTTGTTTGTATTACCAAGAAACAAAAGATCCGTCCCCCTCATTTTAGATGCAGATACACCCCGCCAAAAATGCCCAGAGAATTTACTGGCTGAAATTTAGTAGCAACCAAAAAAGAATGAGGTTGATAGTCCAAATAAGACTTGGAATGAAAATGATCCGTCTCAAAATTATAGAAGATATTTCTTCCTTCGGATGTGTTTCAGAGACCTTTCTAACAGCTATAAACTCTTCATTTTGCACTCAGCTCCACTCATAGGACCACCAATCTTTGGGTTTTATTGCCACAACCCATAGGCCTCCATGCAACCATAACTACGTTCCCTTCCAAACACAAAACAAAAGTGTCCAGTCTCTTATGTAACAACTCCCAATCCAGTATGGTGGTTGGTGACAAAGTCCTAGTTTTTTCCTATCAGTTTAGTGATCCTTGCAAGTCTCAAGTCTGGGCGAGATCAGGACTTTATTCCAACAAGTTTTCATGATGGCCCTCAGGACGAAAGCCCACTTAATGGATACCTCAACCCTAATCACACAGCTTACGGAGTACTCAATTAGCTGCTGAGTGCACACAGAAATTCAAGGAGTTTCTTACACTCTTCATTCGTACTGGGAATCAAACCTAGGACTGTCTGTCTGTGAGGCAGACATTAACCATACACTATCCAAGCCGACCTCCAGTATACTCCAATGGTAGTAAGGGTCTTGAGAGACAGACACTTCACCTTCCAGACACAATATAGATAGTATGAATATTTTGATTGTAATAAAGGTTTATGTATTTTCTCTCTCTCTCTCTCATTTGGTTACATAAGACAGACTTATTCTTGGAGTGCAAGCAGAGAATGTTGGGAAAAAATTGCAATGGAAAAATAATAACACAAAAACAAAAAAAAATGGAATAAACAAAAATATCTTTACTTTGTATAAATCAATCACCGTAACCTGCTAGTTTACCAGAACTAATTATCTTGGAAAAAAATTTTTTTTTTAAAATAGATCTTTTAACTAATAAATTATCAAAGAAATGCCAGCACAAGATTTGGGCAATGTTAGCCCAAAATAACTATAGAGACCCCTAAAAGCACATTTTGAAAAAGCAAAAACACATTTTTAGATGACTAGTTGTGTAGACATACAAATTTTCAAGGTTGTAACCCAAAAAATATAACCATGAGCACCAGTAAGCACACACACACACACAGATGAGGAAAGAGAGAAGAATCTGTAGTCCACTTGTAGTTTATTTGGCAGGCCATTTGTAAGGCTACGGGGATTCAATTATAAAAAATAATCTTACTCTGCCAAAACAAGACCTTCTAACTGATGTTGGAAGAGAATGCTTTAATTTTCTGTTCAAGTCTTTGAGCAGGAATTCCACTTGGGGCGGTTGCACCGTCACATCTTGGAGAGACTGAAAAACAGAAGAAAGAAAGGATTCATTAAAGATGCAAATGAAAATCTTTACACAATTTTGTGATACAACAATGATTTTCCAGACATTAAGATTTAATATTCAATGTACTCAAGGAATTTTAACATTCCAGGGGCCATATACAAAATATCCCATACCTTGCCATATGGTCACAGTTATATTAGATAAAACTGTTGTTTTCTTAGAGCTTCAAAAATGACATCCATTTTCTTTTCAAATGAATAACAGATAAATAACAAAACTTGCCATTATAATCAATAACTGGATAACCATAGCATCAAAATTTGAAGTCATGTAAAAAAATTCCATCAAAGAATAAATTTGGTCAGAATAAATTCTATTTATGACATCACTGGCATTTTCCACTGGAAAATATCTGAAAATAAAGTAAAGAAACATCAAGATTCAGGAGAATCTAGATGTTACCAATAAACCAGACAGAATAAGGTCTCAAAAATGTAAAAAAGCTTTTTTTCCACAGGAAAATATCAGGAATAGAGTAAAGAAACCTCAAGATTCAGGTGAATCTAGATGTCATCAATAAACCAGACAGAATAAGGCCCCAAAGAGGTCAAAAAGCTTTTTTTCCACTGGAGAATATCTGGAATGGAGTAAAGAAACATCAAGATTCAGGAGAATCTAGAGATTATCAATAAATCAGTCAGAATCAGGCCCCAAAGAGGTCAAAAAGTTGTTTTTCCAAAAATAAAAATATTTTTAGAAGGGGTCTAGTGGAGTAACGATGTCAATTTTGAAGTCTATAGACAAAAAGCTATGGCCAGGGGTACTGGAAAACATTAAAAAAAAAAACATGCACACAAATATGAAAAAAGGATAGATCCCTACGCCATCTTTAATCACTACAGGTGTTCAATAATCACCTAATATCTGCTAAAAGCCCATTACCATACACAAATCCATAGACACAGATACACAACTATCAAATACATTGAAGTAAAAACATATTCATTTTTCAATAAACTGACCTCAGTATTCATCTGTGTGTCAAGAGACTTGCTTGTGATTGGTCCCACCAACAGGATGTCCATTACATTGATGTCAAGCTCTCTAAAAATTATAAATAAAAGGTTAAGATAGTCACTCAATAGAAACATCTTTTGGCAGCATGCCTTTTTGGAGTGAGCAATCAAAAAATTGGAATAAAGGGTGACCAATAGATCAGTTACTTTTCTTGCCACTTATTGAAAAGTTTAAAACTAGTGACCAATTTGGCATAAACTTACATTGTTAATTGAAGCACATACTAAAATCCTGGGAAGCTCAAATGTTTTTTTTAGACAGATAAAGGAGTAAATGTTTAAAATCTCAGCCCTCCAGCTCCATTGGTGAGGTCTGTATGCATGATACATGCACACATAGCCAGCCAGACCAACTTGAATACTGAAGAAATCTATATTGATAGTTTTGGTTGATGTTTTTCCAAAGTCAACTCATTACAAGCAACAGATCTTAAAATCAGTCATAGTGGATCCAGGGGCGGAAAGTCAGACACATAGGAAGAAAACTCACGGACTAGGAGGGGAGTTGACATACTAGGAGGAGGCACTCAGGCACAAGTCACCAGAAGATAGACCAATCAGAGACCAACACACCAAAGAATCAACAATGGGAGTTTGGGATAATAACAAAAAGTCTGAGAAGTTATTGATTAGAGGTAAAAAGATGTTATTTCCTTTTCTCTCTTGGACATTTAACATATCTAATAGATGGTACTCATGATTGCACTGGTTACATAAACAATTAGTAGAAAATAATGAATGATACTGCATTTTTCTTCTAGTGGAAAAGATGCTTTAATTATGTTACCTGAAATACTGGCTGTAGTTGTCCAAATTAACTCCCACTTCAGAAGTCTCTTTTGTAACTTCACTGTTTACTTCAGTGTTATCCTGAACAACAGAAGAGATATATACATACAAGTCAATTTCAAAACCACATCAAATGAATCTAAATTTCCTTGTTCTATGGTGTATACAATAAAATTAACTCCTACCTTATAGAAAGACACTTTAGAATTGATGGCCTAAGATGACTATCAAAAGGCGACCCCTAAAGGTCATTTGAGGTCACCTGAGGTCATTTCTAGATAATATCTCTGGTTCTAAGCAGTGAAAACAAATCAGTTTTATATCAGAATTTTCTCCAATCATTATTCTATAGAATGGTACAAAGATTTGTTACAAATATATTCATGTCTGAAAAGTATCCAGCACAAAACAAGCAATGCGAAAATTGGTCATGTGTATAAATGGATATGTGTGCATAAGCGTGTGTCTGTACCTAGGTATATATACAGTCTTGTCAGCAAGGTTGTGAGAAAAGGGTTCAAGGGAGACGTATTTGGGAGGG
Organism: Thysanoteuthis rhombus; assembly: GCA_963457665.1. NCBI lineage: Eukaryota > Metazoa > Mollusca > Cephalopoda > Oegopsida > Thysanoteuthidae > Thysanoteuthis > Thysanoteuthis major. Next base: position 18,828,302 of record OY735225.1, on the reverse strand, counting down.
AAAACATAGTGTGGTCAATAGCATATGGAGTTTTTTTAATGTGGGGAGGCCCTACTGTAGGGATGAGGATACGCATAGCGGCCCTCTTTGATTGAATGAAATCTCTATAAAACATCATTTACTCTCCTGTCTTGTGCAAATTGGAGTTTTTTCTAGTGTGTGCAAGCCTGATCAGGTTTTTAAGGAGGGTATACTCCAATTTTTTTAATTCTAGGAAATCTTTATAAAATATCTATCTGGCAGTGATAATGCAGTTATGGCTTTGGGGTCTTGATGATGCAACAATATTCAGTTAAATGATAATGTAATGTTATTTTGTTTCTGCTTATATGTTAGATGTAGTCTACATGCAACCGCAAAGATATTTCGGCTTTATTTGATGACTTGTGTAAGCGAGAATATTGTGTTACCAGCAAATAAGCGTATATAGATGCTTAAAACCATACAAAATTACTCACTAAATCTGCCAAGGTATTATCGCAAGTTTCTTCTGATTCTTTGTCACCTTTTTTCCTGGAATATAAAGACATTAAAAATAACCTGCGGAAACTGATTTGAACATCACCATAAATAAAAAAAATACAGTCTACTCATATGATATGTCATGTTTATGTCTATAATTCTTTCTATAACATTTGTCAAGGGAGATAGCTATTAAATGCTAATTATAGAGTAGTTTCCCTTACTTTTTGCAAATTTGTAAAAATCCAGGTTCATTCTGGTTGAACATAAACAAGAAAATGGAGAGAATGTTTTTTGATATTTTTCAAGTACTATGAAATCGCAAAAATATCTAAATACTGCTGTCATTATCCGACAGCAGGGATTAAGTAGTAGTAAAATGAAAAAGAATTCAGTTCACCTTTTTGTAGGTTTTTTTCCCCGCTTTCCTGTTGATGAAGACGTTGGTGCATCAGAGGTGGGTGGAACTATCTCTGCTTCATCCACATCAAAACAAGCAATAGGTGGCACATAGCCAGGTGTAGCTAAAAGAAGAAAAAAACATCAAACAAACTTGCAGGGATTTTAATTCCACTAGTATTTAGTTTGTAAGTGCAACTGAAACTATATATATATATATATATATATATATATATATATATATATATATATATATATACACACACACACAAAGAATCCAAATACAGACATGTTTATTATTTAATTTTTTTTCACCTACAAGTGTAATGATCAGAGTGAATGAAAACTCGCCATTACAGTCAATAAATGAACAACTGTAGCATCAAAATTTGAGGTCATTTAATACGATTCCATCAAAGATCAAATATGGTCAGAATAAATTCTATTCATGACATCACAGGTATTTTCCACTGGGAAACCTCTAGATTCTCCAGAATCTAGATGTTATTGATGAAACCGTCGAAAAAAGACCAAAAAAGATTTTTATAAGGGCTCTATTGGATTACTTATGCTGATTTTCAAACCTGTAGAAAAAGCAGTATGGCTAGGGGTACTTGGACATACGAATTTGCGCAAATTTAAAAGAGGATAGAACCTTTCACCATTTTTGATGGCTACGGTTATTCAATTTTGAAATGGGTTGCCAAAACAGTTGATAAAATAAAGCCATAACCTGAATTGAGAAAAATAACTCTGCTTATGATGTTCTCGGAATGTGGAAAAAAATTTTTAAAATAAGGGAGATAAATCAACTAGAAAGAAGAGAGTGGAGATATTTTCATTTTTCTTTAGAAAAAGAACTCACCAGCCAGACATTTCTCCAGATTGCTAAGCACATCTGTTATGTGTTGTAACCTCATTATCACTTTCACCAGGACTTCAGGCTCCTTTTGTAAACAGAACATGTTGATCACCTAGAGATGAAACAATCCATATAGAAACAATCACTATTATCATCATCATCATCAACACCACATAGTCAAGGTTCAATAACTATTATATCACCAAGACAAGTTTTGATGATTATTTTTTTTATTTATGTTTGATAATTGTTATATTTCATAGACAAATTTAAACAATAGATATATATCTACACCTCATGAATGAATCAACATAGTTCGCGCATATACCAGAAGTAATTTTCTAAAAAAAATTATCTAAAACAAATTGATCTAAAATCTTTTTTTTTAAATACAGCACAAGATTTGAGTATTGTTGGTTCAAAACGACCGTAAAGACTAAAAAAATGAAAAAACGTTTTACGATGGTGCCAAGAGGTGTACTCATGCAAATTCTCAAGGTTGTACCCCCAAGTGTAGACACAGACACTCAAAGAGAGAATTTTTGGTAGAGTGAATGTTTCAAGATAGTCTGATCATAAGAATTACTGAAAAAACCTTTTAACATATCAAAATTTTACCTTTTTTGTCACTAAATAATGTATCCTTATAGTCAAGGTCATTTAAGGAGAGTGAAAATACTCATAATATTCATATCTAAATTATTACTAGTCAGTTGGCTTGTTCACCTTTTACAGGAATGTATTTTTATGACTACATATATTTTTTCTATTATTGATGATACTTTTGTTTATTTACCATTTTATACAAAGCGTAATTTTTTTATACATTGGTGGTGTGATTAGCACAGTGAGTGATGGAGAGGACAATGGAAACGGCAATCCGAGTTAAAAATCCTGCCTTGGCTGGTTAGGTTCATTTCGCACTAGTACATTTGGAAAAGGCATGAATCCATCTCCTCTGCCTCCAACTATGGGCAAAATAGCAAGGCAAAATGGGCTCTCTAGCCTTGAGAAGGCAACCAGTCACGGAGGAGAACTCTGATTCAAAACCGAGAGAGGAATCCCCTTAAGGCAGTTTGACACCCTATTTGGAGTCTTTTCGACAGCCAAGCTGATGCCAAACGTATTACTCTCTCTGCTTTCCACTGGACTATATCAGCAAGGCCAGTGGGGGTGGCTCTGACAATTGGGCATTTCAGGATCTCCACACGATTCACCCAGGCATGCACCCCAGGCATCGAATTCCATCACCAGTTGAGAACAAAATGGGGGCTATTCAATTCTTACAATTCACCCAAAGGTCATATACAGCAGTCCAGATCACTGTCTAACACAGATTACCTTCCACTGGAATGAGAATAGGTCTCTGAAAAGAAATGACTTTCGGCTTGAAGGACACAGGCTTATTTTGAGAAAAAAATTACATCTCCAATACCAGGAAATACAGTACATCTCTTCAACACTATTAATAACTAAATGAGTCCAAACCAAATTAAATAAATTTGTTCATTTTCCTGCCAAATTTGAAATTAAGCCTCGAGTATAACAGACTAAACGATACTTCTGTCATCTCTGCATGAGGAAAATGTTTGTGAGAACTTACTTCTCTAAACCAATTGAGGGTGTAGAACAAACCAGCACAAACTGCCTCTTTCTCGCCTCTGGACAAAGAATCAAACTTGTCAAAAACATGTGACTTCATAATGCAGACAGGGCAGCCTGGAAATTCAAAGGGCAATATATAACACAGCATGATCAACATGTAACAAAGAAAAAAAATCGATCCTTGTTAACAGTTATTTAGTGAACAGGACTGGTCTATCATCTCTGCAGAATAGGGTGGACTATATTTTAAAATTCATAATTTAAGTCAACTGAATCTTTAGAGTAAGTAAGTATAATGATTGAATTCAACCAAGGAACAATTTTTACTTTTTCTGAAACTTCAATTAAAGAAAGGATTAGTTGTTTCTGGCAACATTGCATTATTACCTTCTATATTTAAGTAAATGTTATGCAATGTTGACAGATACAGCAAACAATTATTCTATTACTACCATGGAAACAAACAAAAATGACAATTAACATTTTTGCTTCATTATGGTAATGAACCAACAAATATACAGAATTTGGATATTTCAGTAAATTCAAACCAAAAGTTACAGAGCAAAAGCAGGAACAATGTCCATTTTGGTGTTTGTGTTATATTTTCAAATTTGCTGTGCGAAGAAGACAAAATATACAATTGATTTTAGCTACAAAAAAATGGGGTTGCATTGTACTCAAGAAAACATGGTAATAAAAATCAAATTAATGAAATCAAATATTAAATTGCTAAATATTTTGTAACCCATTGTATGCTTTTTCAATCGACCTCTACTTTGCTTGTCAAAATGATCTACGATTTCCAGTGACATATTTTTATTAAATTAGTTTGCCAGTCTAGTAACTTTCGCTGCTTTGATATCCACCCCCCTTATTTAATGGGACTGAATGACAACACTCCAGGCTTGAAATCGTACTCGTTTCATCTCTGTAGTGAGAGCTCATGTGTACGTCATCTGTTTAGTGAGATCAATGTCAGGTGATCAAATTGCAGTTACACTAGTTTTTCTTAATTTTATATATCAGTTTTGAATAGCCTGACAGGTGAACTGACATTTGCTCAAAAAAAAGTGACAATGGTATTTATATTTATAATATAGAAATATAGAAATTTCTTTTATCCTGTAAAATATCGATGATCAAGTTTTAGCTGTGTGTCCTTTAGCTAAATAGTATAATCAAACAATTTCGAATAAGATTTGTTTGTGAAACTATAGAGAAATACATTTATGACAGATATCATTGTTTTTGCTCAAAATATCATACATACCTAATAATGCCATGATGTCGTCAAGAGTTGCGTCCCTTTGAGATTCGCACAAAGCGAGAAGCCGAAAAGTTGGTACAAGACACAAAGGGGAGATAATACCACTGTAAACACAAGATACTCCAGTGAATGCATTTAGTTGCTGAGAAATCAACTTCATCAGATTCAAAATCAAGGACATCACTTTGTTTAAATCATCTGTGATTTTTCATGAGCAAAACTGACGTTTTTCTCATATTAAAAGCGAAATTCGTTTTCACCTGATTCTACTGCCTTATTGCTTTAAGAGTATTGAAAAACAGAAAATATGAAAAATTGTAGAAAATCGACAGAAATATAAATTTGTTTGATGCTTACATTTTTGTTTGCATTAAATACATTTATACTGATACAAAAATTTGCACAATTTATCCATATGTAAATAATCCCGTCATTTTTTACAGATACTACACTAGTACTTCATAATCCCACAAGCTTTATCAAACAAAAGAGTGCCAGAAATCAGAATATACATTTGAGAACAAAAGAAAATTTAAGGTAAAATGTACAGAATGAAAAAAATCCGTGTCAAACCTGTCATCGTCATCTTCGAAAATATTTTTTGTTTGCCTTCCATGTACATTCTCAAGAAGGGGGATAATATTAAGGGCAATATTTTCTCCGACATCTTCATCCAGGCCGTATTGAAAGTCCAAAGGTAGGAAAGAATCTCTTAAAAAGAGGGAAAAACAATTGAAAACAATTTGTCAACAATAGAAACATCCAAAAAAATTTCTAAGGCCACCCCCCCATCTAAACATATTTAATGCATCCGTGTGTATATGTATATATATATATATATATATATATATATATATATATATATATTGTGTCATCCACAGATAGCTGTTTCGTTGTATTACAACTCTTCAGTGGCTATAGACTATCCATTATCCCACCCAGTACCATGAGGTAGGATCGAAACCTTCGCTTCAGACCCAGAAGCTAGCATCTTACCTCTGCCCCATGGAACTGGACAGTCGGTAAGGTTGAATTTAAGCGATATATTTACTCATGCCTATATTCCCCATCCACCAAAGTGCTCTATTCCTACATCGGAAGATATATATATATATACATATATATATATATATATATATATATATATACATTTTGTGTATGTAACTCAAAGATGTTATATCAGATATTACTAAGCAATTAATATGTGATAATAACGATTCAAGAATGAAAACATTTTTTATTTGTGTCATGCTTTTTAGTGAGCACACAAATACTACATTCTGATCCATATTTATTTGCTTCCCCACAAGAGCAAGATGTGACACAATGTTATTTTTAATGTGGAGTTCCAGTAATGAGAAAGCTGCAAAAATTGCTCCAGTCCCCACAACTAGCGTTGTGAAGGCATCAGGAAAGCCCAACCCATCGATTTTAGTGCGATGGGACGGTGCTGGGCTCAGTTATTTTCAGAAGCCACCAGACAAATCCTAAGCCTCTTGCACCAAGGACTACCAAACGTCTGAAGCCATCATTGCAAAGCAACCAAAGAGTGTACTAGGAACAGATATTACACTCTGATCAAAGGCAGATGGCTAGGGAGCAACACTTTGATCCTAAGCAGAAAGCACAGATACTCTGATGCTAGGCAAAAGTTCCTCAAAAGATTGGTATTGAACCTCTGCTTTCAGATTCATTCAATTTCCAAATTCAACATTATACATTATTCCAATGCCTGTGTTGGCTAAGTCCCAGGGATAAAGCTCAGATTATCTCCCCTTGTAGCCAAATATGGCAACCGTTCTGTTCAAGCCTTTATTAGAAAACATGAAAATTCTGAAACAGAAAATAAAGTCAATTTCTTTTACTATTTTCCAAATAGGGAATCAGAAGTAAATACTGACCTGTCGAGAAATTTTTTATCTAAATCCACAACATAATTATCTTGAAAATCATTGATCACTTTGTCACAGAGCCATTCCTGAAAAGAGGAAAAAAAACTCCTGAACTGAGAACAAAACCAAAGAATTTCCTTCCAAAATTAGATTCGTCAAAACTGATGAAGAAAACAATAAGAATTCAGTCTACATATGTACACCAATAAGTCGCAGCCTAAAGATGGATGAAGCATCTATTTTACGCAACAAATACTCATTTAAAATGATCTCCTCTCTTGTCAATGCACTAAATGCAGTGATTTATCTTTCATCACATAGATTTAACAATATACAGTGATAATCTCAGATCAAAATTCAGCTAACACGACATGTCAGGCTACTGACTTATTGATACACCCTCATATATACAAATATGTATCTAAAGAGCGTCACAAAAGTAACGTCTGATTTTCCAGTTCTAAGGGAAGTAACTAGGTGCTTCGTTATATACTGGTGTAAAATTGGGATGAATTCTTCACTTGTCTGGTACATTAAATACCTAGTTACTTCCCTTAAAACTGGGAAATCAAGCATTACTTTTGTGACACCCTTCTAAAACAGGGCTATGGTAAAACAGCTGATGAACTCCATAATAAAGAATAAAATAATAAATACAACAGAATGACAAACACCAAGATCCTAAAATCAAATAGAAAATGTAGTCATGAGATAACACATTGAAATAACACTGATGGGAATGTGGACACTTTGGGTCTATAAAAAAAATTGACTAATAAAATTTTCCTTTTGTGTTATCTTTTAAATCTAAAAAAAAAAAAAGTTGACATGACAATATATATTATCAAGAAATGGATATATAATCTGACAAAATAATTATAAATGCATCATATTACTCTGAAACTATTCAAAATGATCTTCCACTACTACACAATGAACATATCATTTGGCAAAGACAGTGTTAAAAGAATAAACAATAGTGTATTCTAGACGGCCTTAATAGAATAATTGATTGTTCATTCTATTCATATTGAATCAGCCAAAAAGTGCTTAAAATATGAAGAAATAAAGGATTTGCTACACAAACACAATAATGTTTCTGCCCAGAGTAAATTCATCACATATATATATCTATCACTAGCAGTGATACTGGGTGTTGTCCAGGAAAAGTATAACTTCAAATTTGACAACACAGTGAAAAATGTTCTTTAATATATTCCTTCTTACACAATAAAAATGGAAAAAAAGATCATTAACAGCAATCCTTTTTCTTCTGATTTGCTTTCTTACGGACATAGATTGAAGGTTTCAGATGATTTGTGATTAAAAAAAACTAAAAAGTCCAGATGACAGTACATAGTAGCCAAAAGTTAAGAATAATGGATTACAATGTTTCACACAATGAAAAATAGATAATAGAATAAGTAGTTTCAATTTTCTTATCCTAACAATGATCTGTTTCATCAGTGCTGGTGGCATTGGTAATGTACACAGCCATATCTATGCTTTAAGCCCCACCTCCTTACTCTCTCAATGATTTGATTTAAGCTAAATATTGTCATTGAGAAGGAAAAAAAGGTAATGAGTAAAACACAAACATACCTGGACCACAGCTAAGGCTGAGTTTGTTGTAATACTTTTTTTTACAGCTACACAAATATTTCAATAACAAAAAAATGATATGTGAAAGGGAAAAGAACTTGTATTAAAATTGATTTTATTGTAAAGTTTCTGAGAATGAAGAATGATTAATGAAAATTCTGATATAAAAATCATTTGTTTCCAAGGTACAGAATCAATGACTGAATAGAAATGACCTCATCGAGACTTCTGGAGATATTGTGTCATGAATGGCCAGGTAAATGTATAGAAAGGAAAAAAAAAAGGAAAAATATCTCTCAACTATAAAACATTCCTAAATCCATCCCAAAATTTGACCAATTCTTCCTTCTCCGATTGCCCATCCTGCCACAAGATTTCATTGAAATTTATTGAGTACTTTCAAAGATATCATGTGGACAGATGGAAAAATGGACATGATCAAAGTACACGTACAGATATACTTTGGTTAGTATTGATAATTTGTCTCAGAATTTTCCATATCGTTCAAGGTCCTATCATGACTTCATGTTTTTGTTTACAGTTTATACTTTGTTACATTAACTTGTACAGCAATACAACAACAATACTACATTAAAACCTTAATTTCACAAAAGCGCTCAATTCAAGGTATTCTGACACCACCCCAACATTGTTGGCAGAGTTAATAAAGAGACACAGCAATACTTACCAGTACTTTTGGATGTAAAGTTGACTGGTTGATCAGACTGGATAGTTCATCCATGAAAAGTGAATGAGCTTTGGGCATATTCTTGCTGCTGGTGTTCATCAATTCCAAAAGGCCAAGGACATCATTCAAGATCTCTGGTGTCACACTGGGGTCGCTGCTGGAAAGATGCAACTAGCATTAAACAGAAGAATACAATACCCAGTTTAAACTACAGGTAGATGAGGATGCATCAATGCCAGCAACCTTACATGTATTGTATTTTAAAGGCATTTTTTCAAGAACCCCATATTTGTTTTCTAGAAAAGTCTCTAAAGGTAAACAGAATCTCCATTGTCTAGAATTTGAGGTAGACTTGAAAGATTCAGTGTTAAATGAGGAGAATTCACGGAAATGCATATTTTTCTCAATATTCCCTGCAGGAACAGGGGTGTCATAATAACTTGTTTTTTTCTTTGAATTTCTAAGATGAAGAATTATTGATAAGTTAGCTGATTCACTCTGATAGTGTCCTCATCTTGGTTCTTGTAGAAATAATGTTTTAGCTGTTACATCATACCAGGTGGTTGAGAGTTCAATCCTTGTGTCAGATGTATACAATTTGCTTTTTTTTTCAAGTCAACATTTCTGATCAGGCAATAAATCAAAAACATTTCAGTGCTGGGGATCTTATTCCCAAACTGCATTTCTCCATTGCACTTAAAATAAAGAGTCAGGGTATTCCTGCTGCCTGCTGTTTGCCCAACATAGCTCAGCCATAATCCACAGTAAACAAGTGACATTGTGTTTAATTTTGAATCATACGGGAATGCAAAATGAACATTTACTGAAATGGCAAAACTTACCTTGAAGAAATAACACTTTTAATCAACATGATAGCACCAATGATTCCATTCTGTTTATACCTAAAATAACACAAACCAAGTGTATAAAGACACAAAAAGGTGCGTTATAATAAACATTTATAGATGGAGACAACAACAAATAGTAGTAGTAGTATAAATAGTTAGTCAATGCCAACAGTAGCATAAATTTGTCATTCAAACAAAAAATGAAGAGAGAAAAAAGATCAAACAAGGGACAAGGTTTCCTTAATTTAAATGATCTAGTTCAAGCAAATGTCAAAGTTTTCTTATTTGCCAAATTGTCAGACTACTTTCAGCCCTCCAAAAAGACATGATCTTCTATGAATGCTTTATTGGTTGCATTTATATAAGCATTACTCAGCCAAATCCACATCAGCTCTTGACGAGTATGTATTTAATAGGTTAAGTGAATTATGATGCGTCTTGTCTTTCTTTATTCTCACAAGGTTACAGAATATGAGGGATAGGTCCTTGATCACGCCAGTCATGAACCTCTTTGGTTATGTCAATGAATATAAGCTTTGAAATATAGATGAAAATATTTCCTTATATTCTACAGTACAACTTACCGTAATTTATTACTCATTAACTGTTTTCGAATAACCATGTGAAGTTCATTCTGATAAAAAAAAAGAGAGAGGGACATTATTACTATTCGCAGTAACAAAACAAGAAAGATTATTTTAACTCTTACATTCATACACTGAAATAGAATTTGAATTTCAAAGGAAAAATTTTTGATTAAAATTACTTCCCTTAGACTATTTGGTGAATTTTCCATTTCTATCTATTCAATTCACAGAGGAGTTCCTCTATTTTTCATGCTATTTATCCAAGAGTTCCACAGTCGGTTTCAAGCGGTTTATGAATTTAAGAGTTGAAAACAGTGTTGAAAATGATGAACAAAAAAAAGTGAATCGTTGTTTTATTGGGTTGGCCCCAAAAGTTTGTTCAGTTTATCAAGTAAAATGAAAGGAATTTTTTTATATTTAACATTAACTTTACTGAGCAATATTCCACTTGCTTGCATCATTTTTCAGGCAACTTCATTTCAACCTCCTAGAATTTTTTTACCTTTCTCAGCAAAGAACAGCACTAGGTGCCTTTTACAGTCTTCTGGAGAGTAGAATTTTTTTTTCATTAAAACCCTTTCAAAGTTCTTAATCCCTGAATCAAAATGTTCTGGTAAACTACTAAAATAGATATACAGGTCATATATATCCCAGCAATCATAGAAACCTCAAGATATATAAGTCTAGGGAGTTTTAAGAGGATAAGAAAATTCTGTAAAGACCAGAATAAGTGGTAATTCAAAGGTGCAATATCTGGAGAATATGGCAGATGAGCTTATATTCTTCCATCTTCCATCTTGGAATTAGTAAACAAAAATTTGCTAATTTTAGCAATTTTTCTTCAAAATGTACAAATAAGATAACTGTCACAAGACAATGAAAAGTGATCTCTTTGAATGAAGTTAATTAAAATCAAATACTCTTAATTTCAACTTATAACAAAAAGAGAATAAACTTTTTAGTCAACCCAATTTTTACTCAGTGTAGAAAATTTCTCTTCTCAACCATTTAGCAATAATTTAGTGTATGCTGGTATATAAAATTTTTTTTTTTTTCAAAACTATGCAAATAACACTGTGTCCAATGTACTGATACTGTGACTAAGGGGCCATATACTGAAACTTGATATAAAACATTATGGAGCTTGGATGAGTTGCAATGAACAATAGTCCTCCAAGTACCTTTATACACATTCATCTTACATTGTGGCATATATGGTAGGTAAAAAACATTAGGATTAATTTGATTTTTAAAAAGAAAACAAGTAAAACAATTAGACTAACCTTTGTTCGTCCTCCATCTTTGTCTGAATGAAAAGCTAGTTTGCTAATAGCAAAATAGACCTTCCTAATTTGAGACATTTTCAGACGATCTGTATAATCCAGTAAACCCTGAAATTAACATTTATAGAATATGACTGACTTAATATTTTCATATTTTGTTTCAAAAGTTATATTCAAAATGTTCTATCACTAAAAATAGAACACCAAATTTTTATTATCTGGTATTCACTCATCACCAAAAATTATACACTGAAAAATTACCTAAAAATAATCAATGTAACAGATTTAAATTAAAACAGGAATGTTACAAAGTGATATGGTGTCTAACCTGGGATTTCACAATATTCAAATAAATAAATACTTCAATTTTTCTTTGCATTTCAGTTCTAAAATATTGACAAAAACATTTTAGAACATACATGGTGAATTTGTGAATTCAATAAAAATCCATGTTACTTATAATGATTAAACTAAAATGGTCCCGAGTGGTTATCCAGAATAAAAGTTGGTTCTTTTGCAATGTGACATCATCCAATAATTAGCTTTAAGAAATCAAGAAAAAAAGCATCATACAGATTCTTTTTAAATGCAACCTGAAGATAATCAGAGATGTTGTTGATCAAAACATTACATTCAAATAAAGAGTGATTTAAGCACGAAACCTTGTAAAAAAAGATCTCGAGAACTAAAAATACTTTTCAAATGAGTTAAAAATGTTGAAATATAAAAAAAAAAAAAGCTTACTTGAGGCCAGATATCAGTTTGAGAATAATAATAGGATTACAAAAATAAAATAAAATGATACGTTTTTTTTTTCTATTCAAATGTTAATATTTAAAGCTAGGATCTTAACTCTGCTACTTTCAAGCAAGCAAGCAATGGCTGTTTCAAATGAAAATATTACTTTGAAGTGTTAGAATTAATGCAATAACTGCTTACTTTTACAAAGATGGCAAAGGGAGCAATAAGGTCTAAACAAGATTCAGACAGATCAGCTAGAATATCCAGTGCTGTGTCCATCTCTTGTGCCATTCCGGAACCAATATGCGTTACCAGATTGCCAACAATTTCCTGTTAAAAAATGAAAATACAAATTATTTCACAAATGTTTCATACAAAACTTATGAAAATAGAAGATTCAAAAACCAGACACAGAGGAAACTGTTTCTTGTGATCCCTTTGGGACAAGATGATTTAGATAACAATAAACAGCTGATAACATTAACCAAAGGAGATCAAAATTGGAACAATTTACACTTATTGTTATAAACAACTTTACTTTATGAATTAATAATTAAATATTTTCTTATGATTTTTTTATTTATTTTGAATAAAATGTTCAGGACCAACTGACTGATAACATTATTCATGATTAGGGTAAATAAATGGCTTCCTCTGGATAAACAAAACTGAAACGTTTTACAGTAAATACTTTAGAAAAATTGTTTCATCAGCAATATTCTAATTATGAATTACTTGACTGAAGTTATCAAGAAATGCATGTTTTTGAATAAGGTATACCATTACATATATATATATACACAAATGACAAAAAGGATTCGTTTTTTTAACATTATCCCTGTTCTTGTCAGTGCACTTAACCTAACACTTTCCATTAATAACATTATAGTGAAAATTTCAGATCAATATCCAGCTAATAACTGTGTCAGGCAACGGACTTCTTGATCCAGACTAATAAATCTTCACTCAATATTCCTGTGACTTACATACAATGTCTGCCTAGCCATTTAATAATAACAAAATAGTCTACCAAGGGCAATGACACCTTAGTCCCCTTCGAACCTAGCAGATTTGTCCCAGCATCCTTTCCACTTTTCAAAAGTGTTTGGAAAGTCCTCTTCTGAGATTTCCTTAATCTCATCCATAATCTGGAATCTTCCTTCCAATGGCGATTTTAACTTTAGGTGAAGCTCGAAATCATAGGGAGCCATATTAAGGCTACAGGAGGCTCACAGACCTGGATGATAATGTTTTGTCAAAAAGAACCTGCACCAAACACGAAGGATGAGCATTATTAACGCAATGGTCAAACGGTAAACAATGGCATCTCACTAGCAATTTGATAAACACATAGGAGAGTGTCTGTCCACACATGGGCAATAAGGCCCTCTCTTGTTGCCCAGTTACATCAAGGCCATGCATCCAGTACACAAGATATTCAAAGCGGTTGGGTTTTTTCCAGACTGATCTCTCATACCGACTGGCTCGGTTCAATCCCAGCAACATAAGCTTCACAGATTATATCATTCACAACCAACCATTTATCACAACTGATTCTAATTATACAATGGATGAATTGTTGATTTTCATTTACCCTTCACTACACTGCCTTCTTTTTCAAGGGTGCCAAAATTTTGTGCACTCAGTGACTTCAAAAGTCTGTAATTTGTAAGTCTGTTCATATATGACTGAAATTGATATGAAACTGACACCAAAACACGTCCACAAAATTCAAACACACCGTTCAGCAATCAAAGTCGCTATCAGTGGTGGGACAAACTTTTTGCTCAAAGTCACCTACGTTAACATTAGAATGCACATAAGATCGGTTCGCCGTGATTTGTAAGACGGAGTTACTTCCCTTACATCGGGCGATGAATTAAAAAAAAAAAAAAGAGACGCCTGGCGTTTGACATGGTCTTTTTTGAGATAAACAACTGCTTCACGTTGTTAAGATTGGAGGACGATTTGGAATGAGGACTAAAGCATTAACAATCCACAGAGTGCTAACGGTCAGAAAAAAGTAAATGTTCATGAACGTGATATAAATACCTGTCAAACTTACCTGTCTGCAGAATCGGTCTAAATTCTCAAAGGCATTTTTGTAGAGAATGCAAGCGAAATGTTGGATGGAAGTCTCTGGAGAGCACATGAAAGCCAAGGCCAACGAGAGGACACTGTCGAAATATTCTAGCATAACACTGGCATGACGGGAAAAGGCATACTTGAGTAATTTTTCTGTGAAGTCACCAGATCGGATTTTGTTACGGAACAGACTTTCCACGGCTTTCGTGTGTTTCAATGAATGAATGATCAACAAGAGGAAGACGTCAACAACTTTGTGTTCTTTTGAACCGTGAACCTGCTCCAATACCTGGCAAATAAAGTAGGGAAATAAACAGATAGTATTAGGTTATCAGAGACTACAAAGGTTCATTCACAAAACCATCTCAGAAAAGTGGGTTTGATATTCAGCATATACCTACATACATTTATATAAGAATATTACTCATTTTATTGGAATCAAAAACATCCATGAAAAGAGCATGTGTCAGATTAATAGATACAATGGACCAGAATAAACAGACAGAGAGCAGTGGGGATGGACAGGGAGAGGTTGGAACAAATGGAAAATTCAATGATGAAGATTCGGGTTTCTATTTAATGAACAGGGAGTGAAAAATACAATTCATCGGAGTTGTTTTTCCAAAATGAATGATAAAGATTCAGGTTTCTACTTAATAAAGATGTTGAGGAACATAAATAAAAATAAAGAGAAAAACAAGTTAAGCTGCGCAAGGGTCAAACTCCCTTATTTCATTAAAATCTAAAAGGTAAACAAAACAGAATTCATCTCTCCACAAAATATTATTCCGCAACGTGTCCCATTTCAACTCTATTTAGTTCCTGTAAATGAGATTTGCAAACTTCATCAAAACAAGTCAATTGGAGTTGGGCTTTAGAAGTAGGTGTGAATTCGTCATCAGTTTTTGCATATGCCACTGTGTCAATGTTATTCATGCACGACGTCACTGGTTTTTGGTCAGGTCATTGTCATCCATTATTGTTGTTTCATATAAAAATAAAGTCAAAAACTTACTTTTATCCAAGGAGCAACCAAAGATTTCTGGAACTGGAGACAAGAATGGATGGATTTCATTGTCAATAATTCTAAGGCCAGGATCTCATTGTTCTGTTTGTTATCACTGAAAAGACAGAAAATTGTTATTGTTGTTGTTGTTGTTATTAATACAACTACTACTGCTGCTGCTACTCTTCTCATGGATTATAAAATGCGTTATTTTATATGAAAACTCATTTGAAATTATTTCCCGTCATTAATAACGCAATCTATAATTCATTCTGTCAGACCAAATGTTTATTTCTTAAATACATACTCTACTTATATAAATACATCAAGGAGACTATAGCCTAATGATGAAAAGGCCTTGATTTTACAAAAATACTTATTTTTTTTATATGATCTTGTTTCTTGTCTATGCACCTAATTCAGTATTAATCACATAGATCGAACTTTATACAGTGAAAAATTCAGATCAAAATTCAGCTACCCACATATCAGGCTACAGACTTATTGTTCCACCCTCATATGTGCACGTGTCATGGATACTAATATCCATTCACTATACATATCATACTCAAGACACAGGGCACAACAACGTGTGAAAATATGTGAAAATATGAATAATTCTGAAAACTAATAGAATATAAACAAACCAGCCAGCAATTAGAATGGAGACGGGTTAGGGATGTTATTCTGTCTACCATACCGGCCTTGGTAGCTCAATCGGTAAGAGCAGATTCGGCTAAAGAGCACTCCCATTAGGATGCAGGTTAGAATCCAACCTAAGGCTCATTCATTATTTTTCAATCAAAATCGTTCAATCACTACTGAAAGTAAATTGATTCAAGCAAACAATTAGTTCCAAAATTGTTAATTTCATAATCATGTTGTTGGATACTAATATCCATATGATACTAAACCACTACCCAACAACCCTGACATCTTATGAACTCTCCAAGACCTACTATTGCTACTACTATTATATCTTGCCACAGACCAACACAGACTTTACCACAGATAAAACAACATCCCACACATCATGTTGACTCTAAAGGAATCTTTTTCCTTCCTTCTTTCCACTTATCGCTTTCAAAGCAA
This sequence comes from Thysanoteuthis rhombus, assembly GCA_963457665.1. Taxonomy (NCBI): domain Eukaryota; kingdom Metazoa; phylum Mollusca; class Cephalopoda; order Oegopsida; family Thysanoteuthidae; genus Thysanoteuthis; species Thysanoteuthis major. The sequence goes on along the minus strand of OY735225.1, from coordinate 18,811,883 downwards.
AACATCTGAATGTAAATTTTTTTTTATGGAAACCTCTTAACAACTGAAAGGTACATACACACACACACACGACTGAATATGGAAAAACCCCCAAAACATGTAAAGTACACAATTAATTAATTTATGGATTAACTAATTAATAAACCAAATCTCCATACACTCTTACTCCTGAGTCTGTCTCACTTCCTATTGTTCACATATATATATATGGTTGATTAGGTTACTATAATCATTGCTATTTCTACATCTGTAAATCAATAAGTCAATGGTCTAAATAAAGCATTTGATTTATACTGAAAATATTCCTTTTCTTCATATAATCTTACTACTGACAAGGCAGTAAGTTATGGGGGAGTAGTTTGCTCACTCCCTCATTTTTTTATCAATCAACAATCGTGATATGCCAGTGACGAGACATTTTGTCAAGATATCTGGGAATGGGGCACACCACAGACAGAAATGGATTCATGCCTTTTCTATTCCAAGTCATAACCTGGATAAACCAAAAAGTCTATAAAAATGAGTCTCATAAAACGTGACTTACTTGATTGATTTTGAAGATCCAGGCATAGGTGTTGAAGTAATGATGGGTTCAAGAGTGACATCAAATTCTAGAGAAGTTCTCATTTCATTGAAGACCTTTGGAAACAAATTAAAATATAAATAAAATGAACACTCAGTAGAAACCGTCAGATGACCAATAAAAAAAATTGGAAAAAGGGGTGATCAAAGAATAGGCTACTTCTCTCAACTTTTGTTGGATCACGAAAAAGTCTGAATTTTCAAGAAACAAGCGGGCACAAACTGGGGAGCAATTTAGCATAAACTTACACTGCAAATCGAACCCCCAACTAAAAACCTATTTTAAATAGGAATTTTCAAGATAACGTTTTCACTGAACATAATAAGGAATAAACGCTTATATTTTCATCCCTCTAGCTTCATTGGCGTAGCCTGTATGCATGATACATACATACATACATAATCAACCAGACCAACTTGAAAACTAGAGAAACTTATTTTTATAGTTTTGGTTGACAGTTGTAATTGGAATTACCTAAATATACTGAGTACATATATTGTTATATAAGACTCATTTCTCCGTCCTGAGGTAGATTCAGTAAATACAATCGTTCTGAGTTGAATTCTAGACGACTTGAATCAAATTCAACCATCTACAATTTGAATCACTAGGGCAAACCCATTCAAAATCTGCATGTTTGGAAAGGGCCAGATTCAATGTGTGTGGAGCAGCCTACCATATTTGTCATCCATCATACGGAATTACAGCCTCCATATTTTTCAGTTGGTTCTCTTCAGCACTGTCAGTTCAACTAGTAAAATAACCTTTAGATGAGAGAATATTTTCTCATTAAATTTAGATCTATAAATGAATAAACATAAAATATCTAAATTTACAACACTGAAAAGAAGTAGCCGAAATACTTTGAAGCTGTAGTTTTGTACAACAGATGGAAAATCATTTCATATGACAATTATGGCAGGCTGCACCAAAACCCATAGAGTACAGCTTTTTCCAAATATGCACCTTCTGAACGGGTATGCGCTAGTATTAATAAATTAAAAGAAATTAATCAAATTTGAGCCAAATACTAAAAAACGAGTTGAAAAAATATAACAGTTGGATAAGTGGAAAATAAAAGAATATGATGACTCTAATAGCAACAACTACTTCAGAAATGTCATCATTGATAGTAATAACAATCAAAACAGAATTTTTTTTAAAATGTCAATATACCATATAAACTACAATTTAATCTTGTTCTATAGAAAAACTCCCTCTCAATGCTGTTACATCGTCTATCTAGAAACCCATACTTGTGAACCGTGGTGACACATGGGCAAAAAACTATATCCATTCCGAAAAAAAATTTTCTGCAAGTCAAGCACACCCACATATCAAGAACCATAAATCCAAACAACTTCAAACTTGACACTGCAATGTCCAGTGCACAAACCAACATATCTGGCGAATATCAACTTCATACATGGCCAGTTATCGGGATGCATATACGTATTTCCCAAGTTATGGTTAGATAAGATTTCAAAAGACCATCTTTTCAATTCTGAAAATGCTATACAGAGAAAGCTGCTTATTGAAGTCACTTTACGACACGGTCTTTTAGATAACAATAACTAGCTGATAACAGTAAGCAAGGGTATAAAAATTGCTACAATTTTAATTCATTGTTATAAACAATTTCACATTATAAAAATTAATATGTAATTTAATTACTTATTGTTAAATGGATTTTTAATTCATTTTAAATTTGGTGTCTGCGACTGACTGCATACAATACTACCAAGGACTTGGCTGCATAATTTTCTGCTATTATAATCCCTTTTAACGCCTGCTACAGAACGAAGATTAGCAATTCAGTCTTTAATAACACTAAGTATATTTGATTTGGTTTCTCCCATTTCTAGTACTGCAATTGGTTCAAGGTAGGTAAACCAAGAAGTCACTTGGAATGTCACAAGCATATAAGATTTCCGGAGTCGCTTCCCCTGACCGAGTCGACTATTACAGAGAAACATCCAGTACTTGGTGGCAAATATGTCACTTATAGGTCAACCTTTCAAGATTGCATGAACCCTTGAAATAACTTTCATATCTCGAGGAACCGTTGCATAAATATATTTTCTAAGCAATTTCCATGGGAAAAGAGTGCTACTTAAATAGCAGGAAATATGCCAAGTCACTTACCCCAACGGCATCTTTTGCATTTACTGAATGTAAAATGAACTTCACAACAACGGGCAGGTCCTCCATTTTGCAAGAAGGCAATGTCTTTAGAACAGATGCCAAAACCTAAAATAGAAATTGCATAGAGTGGAAAATAGTCTGAACAATTCTTTGGATAGTATCTACCTGTTCAAATTTCTTAGATGAAGTATTTTCATTATCAATTTCAAACTAGTTTACCAAACAACTTATTTTTATTGCTTTTTTTCACACCACCTAAGTTGTTTTATATCCTATGATCACAAAGTAAGCGGCCCAAATTGGGAAACAAAGTTTGACTGATAATCCATTTATTTTGTAATTAAAGAAATCTATCTAAATTACAAAGGATATAAACACAAATAACTATAAGACTTCATTTCACACATCAATGTTTTACTGCAATAAAAAGACAATAAAAAGGAAGGATGAAGAAATAACAGTAGATTCCCAGAACTCGTTCATAAAATGGAAACCATTCCTGTGAGCCTTAAAACGAATTATCTCCCCCTTGGGAGAAAATCAAATTTTAATTATTTTGAAAAAGAATAAAATCATTTTTATTTGAGTGCTAATTCCAACATTGAGTCAACGAGTGTGTGAAACATTAAAGGTTTCTTTGGAAATGAGGTTGTTATTTATTTTAACTGTTATTTTTAAGAAGGGAGATAATTCATATTTCATTTTAAAGCTAACAGGAGTCTCCATTTTACAAACGGATTCAAGGAATCAATCCAAAACCCAACTAACTTTATTGCAGAAAAAAACAATTAACAAAGATCAAGAAATACAAACGGGAAAACATGATAAGACTCAAAATACAGAAGAAGCCATTTATTATAACCATGGATAATCTTATCAAACACTCATTGTTATCAAAATCAGTTGGTCCCAAACACTTCATTCAAAATTAATCAAAAAAATTTGAAAATGAATTTCATATTGATTTTTTATAATGAAAAGTTCTTGATAAGGATTAATTTTAATAACAAACCAATGGATTTATAACAATGACTGTAAATTTTTCCAATTTTTATATCCTTTGCTTTATGTTATCTTTCAGTTATTGTTATCTAAAAGACCCTGTCCCACAGTGATCACAATAAAGGACTCTCTGTGTATATTCAAAACAAAGCCCTGAAATGGTTGTTCAGATAAAAATATGGAAGCCTGATAAATAGAAACTTTTAACACGAATTACTCCAGTGATATTACCAGAAGATTGGATTCCAAAGAAATAACTTACTTCAGTCAATAAGTCTTTGTTGAGGACAAGATTGGACATTGTATCCAGAATTAGAATGGTCAGCACAGGACTCTGTTCAAAGAGTTCTCTGAATTAAGAAAAGAATTAGAAAATCTGTCGTTTGATACATTGATACATCAATAAATATGTAGCCTAATAATGACAAAAACATTTATTTAAACAAATATTCGACTTTTTATTAGATGAAGTATTGTAAATCTTTATTATTCATTTTTTGCTACTATTTACTTTCATCTTAATTATTGTTGCTTATTATCTTGACTAAACTCAGGCTGGGTACCCTTCGGCAAATATTTATTTTTCAACATAATCTTCTTCCTTATCAATGCATATAATTCAGCAGTGAATATTTTCATCAAGATAAAACGTTACTATCAATTTTTATGATGACTTTATACCTCCATCTAATTTTTTAAGTATTTTTTTTTATTCTTTTGACTGACATGATCAAAAGGCAAATAATTTAAGATGAAATTTCTTTGTTGAGAGCTTTGATACTTTTTTCTTGGCATGGATTCAAACACTTTTCCCAAGAATGGAAGGAAAAGTATATAAATTCGTGAAGGGAAGAATAAGAATGTAAATCCATGAAGGGAAGAAAAAGTATCGAAAGCATTGTTAAAAATGATTGGTAGTAAGTAAAAAAGATACTTACTTAAGAACTCCAACAACTTGTTCATGTTCTGCGACATCCATTATTTCTGGTAAACAGGAAATGATCTCTCGTTGGACATCCAATGATGTTACCATAAGAATCTCTAACAGTTTTTCCCGAAGGGCCTACAAGTAAAGGAATTATGCAAATTGTAACAAAAGAAATACCAAAAACTCAGGATTCAGAACAGGTTTGAAATAAGAACTAAACAATCTACAATTTACTCAGTGAACAATAAATATAAGGTTGACACAAAAGTAACCTTGATTTTCAAGGGATAAAATCTTTTATTCATATATATTCACAGCATCATTATTCAGTCATCAAAGTATTTTCCCTAGCTTTCAAAGACCAAAAAACAGATGGAGGAAATAACTTTGTCAGCATCTCAACTTCCTCACAACACTTTGAGTAGAAAAAATTTTTTTCAAATGTATGTATATATATCAGGTACACCTTAACAGAGCAAAGAAATGATAAACAGTAAAAAGTGAACATATTATAGGTCATTCTTACAGTCATGTCTTCAATATGATCAAGCCACTGTAACTGTGCCAGAACTTGGCGTGGTATGTTCATGTTCTCGTCACATTCAAATAAAGGTCTGAAAATAGGAAACATATTTTGGTTAATCAACTTTCATCAAGAATATCACAAAAATTATGATGCAGTGTAATCATTAATTTTTGACTAGTTTTTCATTCATCCAATTTTTGTTGCTTCTTACCACAACACTCAGATCATTTTTACCTTCTACATTCATCAAGTAAGTAGCATGCATTAGAAAATAAAACATTATCCATGGACAATTCTGTATCTTTAGGAACCTATCTGACTGGAACAGGATCTTACTGATTAGTTTACTGAAGTCAACTAGTAGACATCATTTGAACCTAGTCATACAGCTACATTTTTCCTTATCTAATTACAGGCCTGCCATATTGTTTGTTTAGACCTAGTAGCAGTAAACATAACAGTCTCAAGTTACCTGAATTTCTTTGATGAAGTATTATCCTTATCACTAACTAGGTTTTCTTTCATCTTACTTTTGTTGCTTTTTGTCAAGAAATTGTCAATCCAAGCTATTTACTTAACAGTCACAGAATGTAAAAACAGTCTATGTGTTGTGATATAACTTTATTAATGTGACTAATTTTCATTAACAGATGTTCTCCTTTCAAAAATGCTATTGTCAAATCTACTTTTGAAATTAATGATTTCAAGAAAAAAAATTGAAAGAAAAATTACTTGAGAAAACAGAACCAGATCATAAAAGAATTCAATGTTCTTTTAATAGAATTTTTGGTACTCTTGTAATAGTGGAGTCCAACATGCAATACGTGTAAAAAGATGAAATATTTTTTCAATTTGAGAGTCCAGACATACACTAATAAATCCCTATGGAACAAACTATAACTTTATTTAAAAAAAAGACAAAAAATCAATAATTGAATCTAATACAAAACAATTTGATAACAATAATTTGATACACAATTTCATTCAATGTTAATCAATAATTTATTTGAATAGTTTATTTTGGCACAATGATGCAAGGGGAAAAACTCTTGGTCTTTTACAAATATTACACTCCAGACTTGACTTTTACAAGAGTACCAAATTTTTATACAAAATCATATTAAAAAAAAAAATCAGCATTTTTTTTTCAGAGATTCATAATTAACATGTAAGCAGCTATCAATGTAATTTCTTATCAACTTTGAACACAGCATTCAAAACTTTTGTTTTTTTTTTTCAATTATTGCATGTATGTTACTTACTCATCATCCATAAATTCTGGTAATTTCTCAAGTAAAATAGTGATCAGTTTGGACTGAAAGATGAAGAAAACTTTGCTTTGAAACTTTTGTATACTTTATTCAAAAAGGGTTCAAATTTCAGATGCAATTACAAATGAAAGAGATTAAGCAATAATTTAATGGTTTTTTTTTTCTGAATTCACTCATTTCTCATGTCACAGACTTTCAAAAATATGTTCATGATTTTAAACAACTAAATAATTTATGATATATTATTATGTGAGAAATGGAAGAAATCATTTACTGAAGTTAAAGCCCGGTTTAACTTTGTATCTCAACAGTACATAAAAGATGAAGTTTATAAAAACGAGACTCACCTGAAGCAGATCAATATTCAACAATAAACGTATGAAACATGGAGGTTGTTTGTTTCTTGAACTGAAAATAAATGGAGAGACTCATAATAAAATTGCTTGCTTTTCTAAAATTTCAAATCAAATAATCCTTTTTGAGGTGATTTTTTTTATACAATGCATTATACTGGTTTATTCAGACTAGTTCCTCTATCTTTTTGGGGGAGGGGGGGAATTTACCAAGTTTCAGCTACAGGAACTAATGGTGCATTTTCAAATCTGATAGTTACAAGATCCAATCAGCATTAATATTCTGAGAAATGGGATGAACCTCAAGGCTTCCACTTATACAAACAGGCATTAATAGGAAAATCAAAGTTTATATCTAATTAGAAAGCAAAGTAAAAAAACAAAATATTTTCATCTGAAAACTTTCTAGACTCATTGTATTGCTTCATTTGGGCTAATTTCTTTGGCTTGTTTTTTATCACAGAAGAAAAATATTATAACAGGCCTGATTGATCACTCAAAGAAATTGTCACAAAAACATGTCTTTTGGCAGCATACAGAGTTGGTGATGATCAATTGAAAAATTGCAAAAAAGGGTGATCAATGAATAAGTTACTTCTCTCACCTTTTGTTTGGGCAGTGATGACTAAAAATGTCCAAATTTGTAAAAAAAAAAACAAGTGTGAATGTTGCCAGTTACAAAGTAAGGGATCAATTTAGTATAAACTTTAATTGCAAATTGAGCCTACCACTAAAAATCTATCAGGAGGTGTCCAAAAAGAAACGTTTTTTTATAGATATAATAAAGAATAAATGATTTAATTTTCAGTTCTCTTGCTACAACCTGTGGAAATGATCCTCCATAGCCAGCCTGGCAGACAAATTTGAAAACTGAAGACAATTTTGGTTGACAGCTTCTAACAATGCTGTGAAACGCTTTGGAAATGTTTTTTTTTAATTTTTTGGAATTATGAGATTAACTAAAAAACAAATTGATCTTTTTTTCATTTTCATTCATTTATGACTGTAAAAGCTTTGAGAGGAATTTACCTATCTTCTGGAACAACACAAGGTAGCAATCCTTGTTTGAATCTGTAAACAAAAGAAAATAAAAACTTTAAAAGATTTAGATAAAGGAAATTATTCAGACAATTTCAAAACATAGAATTGTGAAAAACATACCTCTTAATATTTGATTAAGAAACTAGATCATCAATATAATTTGAAATTAGTTACCTTTTATTTTTCCATCAAATATTTATTACATAAAAGTATAATTTTTGTACCGAATCACCATAGCCCCACAAGATTTATATCTAGTATCTAGGAGCTTATTTGTAGACAGACAGACATTTGGTGAATTATAGTGAGATAATTTATTCATCCCAAATATCATATTACATTATTCATTTGTTTATTTATAATTATACACAATTTAGAAAGTAATTAGTAGATTATAAATCATTCACAAGGTTATCATTAAAGTTTTAAGGGTCTAATATTCTCATTTGCTACAAATTACTGATATCCCATAGGGTTCAATTATTCACTAAACAAATTTCCATCTAAGAAGACGTTTTATGGAACGGATTATCCTCGTTAAGAGAGGTACTACTGTATTACACATATTGCAGATATAAAGATAGCTAAGTACAAAGCAGCATAATAATAAATGGATTGTTTTGGATACTAAAAATACATCATTATAGTTGTGCAGTATGGTAAGGTAATCACTGGGAGGTGCAAATGGCCTAATGGTTAACAGCAAAGAGTATTGAATTGGTGAACAGAGTTCAAACTCTGGCTGAAACACTAATGCCTATGGAAAAGGCATGAATCCATCGCTTCACTCCTCAGCTGTAGGTAAATAAGAAGGCAGACTGGGCTCTCTGGCAACCAACAATGTTCCTCCAATTTTTAGTCAGCAAATTTTCTTCCAGTAACATAAGAATGTGTGCACATTTGAACTATATGTAGTGAATCAATATTTTTCAATAAAAACTCAGTAAGCTATACACAGAATTTGGAATCTTTTGTGCGCACAATTCCCTTTGTGCCCTAGTTGCAGAACATGAGTATATTTGCATATCAACAATGGCAACCAGTCTAAGAGATGGACAATTCAGGTTTCAAACCAGGGAGTAAAGCCCCTTCAAGACAGCTGGATGCCTACTTTGATTTCATTTCGGCAGCGTCTGCAACCAAGCTGATGTCAAACGTGTCAGTCCACTTTCCTTTGGACTACATCAGAGAGAGTGGATTCTATCGACTGGTTAGCCCTGAAGAGGTCACTTCAGTGATGCACCATTATCTACTTGAGATAGAAGGAGGCTTTTTTCTAAGGTATTCAGTTATATTCATATTGATTTTTTTCTAAAAACCTGATAAATTTACCTGTTTTTGTCTTCAATATACTGCTGAAAACCTTCTAGAAAGTCATCTACCACCTGCAATGAAAAATTAATATTATCCATGTAGGAGAGAAACTTTGCTCAACAAATATTGAGATGTCATATGAAGACAATTGTTTCATGTAAACTTTATCTATTTCATCTAATTGTTCATGTATTTATAATAAGGTATGATATTTAAGAGTAAGGTGGTTATGAAATATTTTTGCTTGCATTAAACAAATCCCCTTTTAATAAAAGATAAAATCAAAGCCAAGACTTGCAGATTTTGCAATTCTTTTGAAAAGTATGGAGGCCAGCCAAAAATCTCCTACTTGACTACTGATGACTTTATTAACTATGCAAAATTATAACCATGTTCTTTTAGCAACATTTCATACAGAATGAACTAATGTATCCCCATAGCTCCACAAATGGCCTGCCCAACTAACCAGCCAAGTGGGCTACAGATTCTTCTCTCTTTGTTTGTCTGTATCTATGCATGAGTGTCTCTGGGCGCTCCAGGTCACATTTTGGGAGTTACAACCTTGAAAATGTGAATTAACACACCAGAATCTGTAACCCGCTAGGCTTGTTGGTTGGGTTATTTGTGGGGCACCGGAGATTCCGTATAAAATTAATATTTTGTTACTTCCTTACTAACACCAACTGTATGAAATGAATGAAATAAAAATATTTCAATAGTCAATGAACAAAACTTTCATATAAGCATCTCATCACCTCCCTTTCCTTTCCTTTCCAGACAAAAAATAAATATACAATTATACTTCATACATTAAAGTAGATATAAATATTCCAAGACCAAATAGCGAAGAACTGAGAGGGCGGCTTCTAAAACAATATTGCTATACATACCTGAGGATAATTTTCATGTCGTTTCAAGTGAATGGTGATTTTCTTATAGAATTCAATAGGTTCCATACCTACATGAAGAAATCACTGAAAAATCAGTATTACCGCAATATGATGAAGAAATTGAAAGAAAGAATATACCAAAAACCAAGGGAGTTGAATTTCAATCTATAATGATTTTTCAAGGGTTCAGAATAGCTAACATCTGTTGCACAGTCCATTATGGCTGTTGCAGCTAAAAAAAAAAAACTAGGGAGAGAAGGGAGAAGAGAGGCAAAGGGCTGCGTATGAATATGCACACATACAAAACAAAAGGACACAGCTGTGAATGAAATACCCACACCATGAAACTGTGAGTTGTTCCATATGACAAAAACTTTGCGTTACGGACGAAAATGCACGATACACCTGTTAACAAAAAATAGACGTCAACGAAAAATACCAATATGTGGAGAGAGAAAAGCGAACACTATCCTCTCTGGGAAGAAGTTCATATCGTAGATGGTGAACACTGATGGAAACTGAGGAAATTCAAAGAAGCGGCACTTATCAATATGTCAACTGAGTGAATGAGTCAGACAAGTGCGGAATTGAACCAGATATGGTTTTCGCTACTCAACAGAGACCAGGTATAGAAATTCAGGCCTAATAAAGAAAGAAAAAGGAAAAGGCATCACCCGAATCCAATGTTGTAGTGTTGCTATCATTGGAAAAATTCTGTTTATCATCATCACATTTGGATAATACACCTGAAGAAGGCCGTAGAATGGATTGGAACGAGGAATTCAATCGCCCCAAAAATCTCTTTGAATGAAATACCAATACGTGTTGCCAATCATCTCCAGAGATAACCTCTTGAAGATTCCAGTGCATCGTGACAAAGATGAGCTGCTGTGGACAAAATTGCACGTCAAATGAAAGATATCCACATACACAAAAACTGAACACACTGTGTAGAAAAATGAACATCTTGCTTTTATTATTTTGATTCTTGTGACAGGGACACTTTTTGTTTACAGACAAGGTGGATGCATTGTAATGAAACAGTGAAATGCAAGGAGCTAAGTATGGGCATGTTCAGCTTGCTTACAGAATCTGTTTCTTCCCTTGTCTAGCTTTATGTGTCCTTGTTGTCCTGTTTACATTCTGTAACTACATTGACAAAAAGCTTTTGGCTCTTGGCGCTCTCTCTCTTTCTCTTTGAATACATCTGACTCCTCGGCTGCTAATAGCTAACCGCTGGCCCCTCCTCTGACTAACTAATGACCAAAATGGACTAAAATTCAACAGCTTTCTTCCCAAATGTTCTGTTGAGAACAGTTTGATAGAGGTTTACCATTCAACCCACTTGAAGACATTCAATATTCCAGATACCAATCCTGGCCAAAGCCACTGGTAAAAACAACAAACTTTCATCAGTCACCTTGACTTTACAAAAAAAAAAAAAATTTAATTTACTCACTAAGTTCATTACTGTGATTGCTGGCTTTTAAGTTGACACCGGCCTTTTTCAAAAGGTTACAAAACACACTACCATCATCATAAACCTCAATAGTTTCATTCCCATTCTGTTGATTTGGGGGCACATCACCTGTGAAAAATTTAAACAGACATATTTTAAACTTGTGAAATCAGACTATCTACTGACAGGGCCAACCTTAGGAGCTGCTGAGCCCCATTGGAAACATTTTTTTCCAGGGTCCCTGGTTAACAGTCAATGTCTGTACAATCTTTAGAAATATAAATAAACTTTATATCTCTATGATACAATGGAAAGCTATCAAAATGTGGACCTGAAATTTCACAAAAAAATTTTTACGTTCTTCTATAACTGATTAACATAATTTAATTCATGTGTAATAAAGAAAAAATTAAATTAAAAATATAAAGTGCAAACAAACGCTATTGAATCTTCAAGAATTAATTTAGAAGAAAATTAATATTGTTGCTGTTCTCTGTAAATCAGCTTGTTCATCTGCAATGTGGTATTGTGTGTATTTAAGACTAGAATATATCCATGCACTAGAAGCAATTGGTTCAATTGGCTTAAAGCCAGCCCTGTATACTGAGTAGTGATCAGGATTTGTATCTGAATAGCTTATAAACAAACTCAACATCTTCAGCTCCAATGATTTTTTCATTGACATGTGTAGGCTGAGAATAGAACAATGGGGATTCCATAGAGATTAAATAGCATCACTGGAAAGCAGGTATTAATCACAACAATGTACAGAAGACAAGGCATGATTTCAAAAAGAGGGATGTTGAATGTGTTAATACATGCATGTTTACTTAGTTGATTCCAAGTCCAAATGGATGGAAATAGAGGAATCAGAAGATTATGTTGCACCAATCTTCCAAGTGGGAAGGATTTATTTACAATATTCTCCTGATATAGAGTTTATAAATCATGGGTGTTAGCAGAAAAATTTGCCAAGACTGAAACTCAATGTTGCCAACTCAAAAACTATTTTCATGCTAGTTTGAGCACTAAAGAGCACTGAACCAAAAAGATGCTAAATATGGTAAAAAAAATGGCCAAAATGTTCAAGCACTATGCACTAATTTAGCAATTTTTGCACTGCCAATTTTTTAATTTAACATCTAAGGGTCACAGCTTTCCAAATGGTGGTAACTGAATTTCATGTTGTTTGAATTAATGTATAGTGAGGTTTGCCATTATATACATGAATTGTACATAAGAGACTCTAGGTATTGAATAAAAATGAATGAAAGTCAACTTACTTTTCTCCTGCAATGTGGAATTTTTACTTTTAGAGCCTAGTTTCATCTTTCTGGACAACATCTCAGCAAAATTTTTAAAAACAATACAACCTGCACAATGGAAAAGTTTTGGATAATAAATTGAAAACACGTTTTATCATAAAACATTTCTGGTACTTCTTTGTAATCTTTAGGGTAATCATAACCCCCAACTCAAACCTGTTCTTCTCCAACCAATGCTTAGGACAAAGGAGATGTCTGTTCCCTTTCCTAAGTGGGAAAATGTGCTACCCAACAGGAAATTATAGAAAAGGAAGGAGGACATCAAGATGAAGTTGTACTTCAGCAGGTTGAATCCACTGATCTGATCTTGTGATTTGACGAAAAAACCCAACAAGAACTTAGTTGGATAAAGAAACCTGGAGTTAAGCTTAAGTATCGATTTTTTCAACATTACTGAAATTTTTAAAAGGGCATCTTATAACTTCCAAAACAAATATTTGAATCAGACACTCAATAAAACAGGTCTAGTTAGTCACTCATGTGACCAACATCTTTAGACACCATGCTGTGTTTGGGTGATCGATTAAAAAATTAGGAAAAGGACAGATCAATGAATAAGTTACTTCTCTTGCTTTATGTTGGGCAGTGATCTCAGAAAAAAGTCTGAATTTTCAAGGAGCATGAATGCCTTCAGCCACAAACTAAGGCATTAATTCAGCAAAAACTTACATTATAAATTGAATACCCCCACTAAAAACCTATTTATTCATATTTTCTACAATAACAAAAAAATTTTTTCTAAACCTAGAAAATGCATACATAGCCAGCGAATCTAACTTAAGAACTGAAGAACAGTTTTTGTTGACCATTTCTGATATTTAAACACTGATCAATACATAATATATATTTTTTAAATCGAATGCAAAATGCGATAAGACTTCTTCATCTAACCTGACCTGGAAATTCACATATATCTGTACCTCTTATAAATGAATTACCATAACCCACATGAGTACCAGAACCAATTATCTAAAAAAAAAAAAAATCTTTTATCCAAAATTATCTAAAAAAAATAAATCTTTCACTTGAAATTATCTAAAAAATACCAATAGAAGATTTGGGTATCGTTGGCCCCCAAATCACCATACAGATCCAAAAAAGTAAATTTTGAAAGAACATTTTCAGAGAGTGCCCACTGGTGTACTCATGCAAATTTTTAAGATTGTGAAAAATGGGATTAAGAGCAATCACAGACACACACACACTGATAGATAGATAGATAGATAGATAGATAGAGACACTGTCACCTATTTGGCTGGTTGGTTGGGCGATTTGTGAGGCTATGGTGATTTGATGGGATGAATAAATTCATTTATAATTTTAGTTCCCATAACTTCTAACATGAAAATTATTTCGAACTAGGAAATACTTACAGAGCCACTAAAAACTGAATGAAAATCATTTTATATTCATCTACGATGTGGGGGAGGTAACTGTGAGAAATCCATCAAACTGCCCTAAAATTTAATCAATTCTTTTTTAGCCCGGGTTCCACTCTTCCACAAAAAGTCCTTGGAATTCATTGAGAATTTTCAGAGATGTTCTGAGAATGAACACGAGTGTTAAACATGAATGAATGGAGAAAAAAATGGAAAATATCTCTCGATTGAAATTCTTAGATGTGTCCCAAAATTCCAACCAATTATTGCTAATCTCATGACCTAACCTTCCCGAGAACTTTCGGAAATATCGTGTGGACATATAGCTACGATCCAGAAGAGGTAACTGTGAGAAAGATTCCTAGATCTGCCCCAAAATTTAATTATTTCTTCAACACATGGGCCAGGTTTCCACAAAATTTCAACGAATCAATTGAGAAGATGGAAATATTAAATGCACAAACGCCAGCGCTTGTTTAATTCATTGAACTCAAATTTGACTCGTTTAAAAGTTTTTTTTCTGTTCCAGGAGTTGTCAATTATATAAAATTTATTACTAATTAATTTCTCCTACAGATATAAACAATTCAATTAATTCATATGAGCATCAGTTTAGAGTTTTCCATTCATGAATTTTCCACTCAGTTATTATTCACTCGATGAATGTGCGCCGTTTTTAACATCGAGTGAGCGAATGTGAGGAACTTTACAATTTACAGTCGGGACCGCCTTTTCTATTTTGTGCCTTTTCTTTTCAACAAAATAAATACCTAGATTTAATTTAATTAAAACAATCGAAATCACCAGGTGTAACAGAATAAGAGACCTTTTGAAACAAGTTGAATTTGGGTCCAATTAAACAGCCGGAGATTTTCTTAAAGAACAAACACGGTGGAAATTTTCAATCTAAAGCAAAAAGCAAACTTTTGAAATAATTTGAACTCGTCTCTTTGAATCTAGTTCCCTTTGAAACAAGAAGTTTGAAATAATGAAACTAAATTCAATCGTAAATGATTTTTGAGATCTGTTTTTAAGATAACATCTCTGAAATATTGACTTGGACGGAATGTATCTAAATCCCAAAATTTGAAATAAACTAAAATTTGAGTTTGACAATAAATAGCCGGGGCTTTGAAACAGACACTGTAAATAAAAACAAAAACAAACGTTGTTATGTAAGGTTTGACCAGAATTCAGGATTCTTCCTCATAATTATTTTCAAAATAAACTCATTGTTGCTGGAGATTACTTCGCTACAATCGTTTCAATCAATAATGTATTATAGAAGTAACTGAACTTATTTCTGTGTGTGCGTTTTTAGTGCTTTTTCAATAAACTTGTTGAACAAATTATCAAGAGAAGAGAAAACAAACTAGTTGTCAATCAGTCTAACAAGTGCTAAGTTTGTAAAGTTTCGTTCGTGTGATTCTTGGGAGATTTAAAGGTTAAATAAAGTATAATAAGAGAATCAATTTGTTGTTTTTTTTTCCAATTTCAATTCTGGGCGAGAAAAAAAAAACATATGCAACAATCATTGACAAATATGTTAGGAAACTCACGTAGTTGTCCGAAACTTATGTGAATGAGCGAAGAACCAATATTCCCGCCACGTGACGTAACATTCAGCGCGGACCTGATATGTCATTTTTTTCTGTTTTTCTTTCAAGGACTGTAATAAGGAACTATGTGCATAACTTTTTAGAATTAAGTTTTTAGTTTTTAGACAATTCTTTACAAATATGGTGATTTGGGACGTATATTTTGAAGCATACTCAAAGTATTTATTATATATGAGTTACTCCCCCTGCATTCTGTTTCCCTAAAATGTAATGAGTCTTTGAAATCCATTTTTAGGTTTTTCTTTCTTTAAAGAATAATAAACCTGTATTTTTTTCCTAATATAAGTATAAAAAAATTTCATTACGTGGAGACTTACTGCTCCAAATTTGATGTTCAATTAAATTCAAATTCAATGTGATTTTAGAAAATAATTTAATTCGAAATGATGCAACCGCCAGGAAAGTGCATATTTTTCTAATCTCCGTTGACTTCTTTTTATTGCTAGGTGAGAAAATATAGAGGAGGTAAATTCATAATTCGTCAAATCTTTTACGCGTCAAAATATCCGCCCCAAATCCTGTTTGCCTCAATGTCTTTTATTGATAACACGGACGGTCCCTATTCTAGATTAAGCGATCCGTTGAAAACATTACAGGAAGTATAGAGCAGAAAAAAAAACAAGTATTATTTTTTGTGAGGTTATATGAACCGTAAATATCAGTTGGATTTGTTTGTCGGGGGGGGGGAGTCTACATTTCGCTTGAACACACCCCTTCGAAATTAACGTTCAATTTATCCTAAATTGTGGAAATTTGATTTTGGAATTTGTTCACAGCCAATCGCCAAAAAAAGTCAGAACACAAAGCTAGAAACTGAAGTCAGCTATATATATATATATATATATATATATATATATATATATATATATAAGAACAACGAGAAACCAACTATGTCTACAGTCTATCAAGAAAACTGCAGTGGTTTTCCCGTCGACGGACGTAATGAGTGATGTTTCGATCCGGTATATTAAGCAAAACGGGACATTTTTGAATGGTGACCGTAATACTACTCTACTTTGGCATTGCTCTTTACTATATAACAAGCAGCATGATTCTTAAAGTTTAAGTGTTCTTTCGATTAGCATTCGTTTTTATGATTTGCTCTTTATGTAAAGTTATCTAATTAGGCTATAAATTGACTGATTAGTTCAAAATAACATTAACTGAAAATAATGAAACGAGTCAGATTTTTATTTTGGTGGATAAAAATCATATTACACCGCTTTGCAAATGTAAACACAAACGTTCAATTGAAATAATGGCGGTAAAACTGGAAGGTGAGTTCGTTGAACGTTTGTGAAACTCTTTCAAGCACCATTCTTCCTTCTGCTGTTTGCTTTTGGCTATGTTTACTCTCAAACAACCAGAGTAATTCTCAATTTGACCTTGCATAAAAAGAATTATTAAATAATGTACGATGAATTGGACCGTGCTCGGAAAACCGTTAAGACGTCCGATATATGTGCCAAGACTAGAACTGTTTTAGTTTTATTTCATCTCCATCAGGACGAAAGCATTTGTGATTTGATTGAAATATGTTCATGTTAGGAGAACAGAATGTAGTTTCTGTTAACTTGTCGGTTCCTGGTAGATGCAGATCTGTCTGAAAAGAGATGCTTTCTGACACCCAGTGGCTGTTTTGATTTGCTGCTTCTTGCTGGGGATTCCCTTCTGTCTTTCGAGTACAGTTAGTCACCGACTTACGAACAACTTGTACTTACGAACGGACTGTCAGGATTCATTTATTTTTTATTGTGTTACAGACAAACAAATTTTCAAATCGGGTGAATTTTGGGCTAACAATTTCCAATGAAAATTTTTACTGTATCGATTTTATATTGTTCACAAATAATTTTTTTACGGGAAAACAGATTTAAAAGTTATACCGGTGTTAGCCGAAAAAAGTATCTTATTTATGAAAAAGATTTTTATCTATTATATTTTATCTGTTTTCAACATGAGCACACGCATCCTCTTTGGTTACATTACTATAATTATTGTAATAACATTGAAAAACTCGATGGTCGCTTTTCAGAGTTTCATTTAATCAATCGTTTAAAGTCGTTTAGTTTAGCAGTTCAAGTATCGGACTTCTTGCCGAATAACGTTTCTCCGACGACAGTTTCGGCATACTGATGTTTTTTCTTAAAGATAGTTATTATTTAGAAATTTCGTTCTTGAGCTTGCAAGAAGGAAAAGAAAAATCTTGTCCAAATGAACGGAGAATAGGGGTTAAGATTCGTTCTCTCTACATATACAGTTCTCCTGGAAGATTTTTTTTTTCTTCTTTCAATTTTAGGTGCTTTCAATCCATTAGACCCCAGAACCATCTTCGTGAGTTTTTTTTTTAAACGATTTTTACCGACAATAGCATTATAGTTTCATTGTAAATAGAACCCAGCTCATCACTTGTAAAACTTCGCGGGGAAACTAACAAATATCCAGATGGTTATAATCGATTAAAAGCACCTAAATGAAAAAAATGAATCTTCCTTCAGAAAATCGAATCAAAAAAGAAAACTAATCTGTAAGTTTCATTTGCTAATTCATCAAATAACTGTCCATCATCAACTAGGGGTCAAGTAAACCAACTTGAGCCTTGACTTTGACTCTTATTCTACTTTAAACTTGATGATTAATGAAAATTTGTTTTTCGTTTTGTTAGACAACAATTTGAGGGGTTTTCTTTCTAGCAAAGCTAAAAAAAAAAAAAAATGAAATTCTAAAATTTCAGTTAATTACAGTGCGGGCGTTGATCAGCAAGAGAAGACTATAATAAAAATTTGAATAGCATAAAATCTACTTTAAATCAACATATGTTCAAGTTTATTTATTGCGATATAAATTGCGTTTCATCTCACAGCAATGAGTAAACACTCTTAGTCTAAATTTCTGATAGTGTCTGAGTCAAAGTTGTGGTAAAAAGCAACTAAAAATTAAGGAGGTAAAAACTTGTCAAAATTGAAAATGAAGTAATCATTATTATATTATTGTCTCTTCAATGTTTTTTGTTTATTTTTCAAGGAAAGTACTATGTACTAAGTTTAAGTTAGACATACATTTGACTACCTGACGTTGGATATGCATTGTACGTGACTGTTCTGACTTACAAACAGACCTAAGGACGGAACTTGTTCGTATCCCGGGGACTGCCTGTATTGATCTCTGCCTATCCAAATGAGATATCTTGTCAAATGAATACATTTTTCATTCAATTTTTTCAGATGTATTATAAATAGTTATAAATCTTTACAACTCCTTTATACCTTTCAGCTTAATTTTTCAGTTGATTTTTATTTTTTTAACTGGTCTGAATAAAATAAAAGTTACGATAGACCCAGTTCCTTTCCATCCATGTAAGGTAAGTTTTGAAAAAGTAAATAAATCATCTATTTACTTTTTCAAATTTCTATTCGTGTCTTCCAGGCATAACAAAACATTACCTCAAGGAGATTTTGAAAGTTGTAAACCGACCAAAAGAAGGAAATGTATATATAAAACTTTCTAACTGGCCCGAATGAAAGTTATGACAGAATCACTTCCCTCAGTGTATGGGGAGGTTTGAAAATAAATCATTTATTTACTTCTTCAAATTTCTATTCACATGTTCCCTGTATAGATCATCTGAAAAGCTTTAAACGGACCAATGGAAATAAAATCTTTTTAACGGGCCTGCTGAATAGAAGATAGAAGGAAAGTTTTGAAAAAGTAAATAAATCATATATTTACTCTTTTTAATCCCTTTCTACATCTTTCATGCAAAAAATATTACTTCATGTATATTTGAATGCTTTAATCTGACGAAGGGAAATATTATTAAACGGCCTAAGTAAGAGTTACGATAGAATCACTTCCCTTCGACGGCTTTCCCTCCATTCCATATTTCATTTTACATACCCAGTTATCTCCCTTGGATTGGTAGAAGGGCATTTTTCCCGTCCATGGGTGGACAGAAAGTTGGGGGGATGTCCTCTTCCAACTGTGCAAGGGGAATTTTTTTTATCGTAACTTTTATTCAGATTAAATCTGTAGAAAGAAACTTGTTCTATCCTAATTTATACACTAACTGGTTGAAAAAATTTTATATTTTTTCTTCCCTTCATTTGTTTAAAGCTTTCAAAATCTACTTAAATTTAATGCTTTTTTTTATACACAGGAGACGTGAATAGAAATTAGAAAAACTAAATAGATGATTTATTCGCTTCTTCAAAACTTCCCTTCCGTCCATGGAAGGGAAATGCTTTTATCATAATTTTATTCTGGCCATTTGAAAAAGAAAACCATCTAAAAAAAATTGAGCTGGAAGGTAAAAAAAAGGTCATGAAAATTAACAATGATCTATAATACATCAGATAGAATTAAATGAAAAATATCATTTGACCAACCAAGTTATCTCCCTTGCACCAGCAGAAGGGAATTCTCGAAGGGCTGAAGGGAATATAAATTATAACCAGTATTGGTTCTGATCTCAATGGCTGTTGCATGATTTTTATCTGGACAGATATTGCTTTTACGGAGTTAGGGTTAATGGTATTATCTAAGTAACTGGAATACTCTAATTCTTATAATAATTTTGTATCTTTTATGGTTAGTATCGGGATGATGTTGAGGAACGTAACCAAAATAAATGATTCATGTGGGCCACATCTTCATAAAAATGGCAGGGGGGGGGGGAATTTCATGGAAGGTTATTTTTGGAAGTCTGGGAACGCTCAAAAATATTCTCCATGAAAATTGTTTGTTTTTTTCATTTCTCACAATTTCATCTTTAAAAGCTTTGTAAGAACACTGTACTTTTATTTGGGGGGTGGGATGAATCTTGTACTGTGATTAGACATCTATTATAGATATAAAAATGCTACGAAAAAAGGTTTTTTTTTACTAAATTCCAAGTATTTGTTGATACAAAACTACCTAGTCACTCCACTTTCAAGATCTTAATTTGATAAAAATGAATCTCAACTCTGTTTTATTATGGTTTGTAAGTCATCACATAATAATGGATCATTGGAAGTATCCCAGTTTTTATGTACATCGTGGGTCCATGTTGTTTAGTTATAAAGTTTTTTATTACTATGAGCAGCAGGTACCATGAACTAGTTAATCAATATCTATGATGATTTTCTATATTGTTTTAACCTGGTTGATAAACTTGTTAATCTGTTCATAATCATAAGTAGATTTCAAATCATTACTGTTCTGGTTACAAAAGCAAAATTTGAAAGAAATAATTTACATTTTCTATACTTTTTTGACATAAACAATCAGAAAATAACACCAATTACTCTGGAACAAAAAAAAAGTTGCACACGTAATCTGAAGCAGTCAGTGTCTTTTGTCTGTAATTCATTACTAAGATGACACTGCACATCGATTCGGATATCAAGTACCATTCAGGTGATTTTAGATGAGGCTGGATTCATATTCCTCACACCATGAGCTTCATTTTCATACTTGCACTATTTTGATAGCTTATGTGGTTGCAAAGATATGGAACATTTTGTTTCAGGTCTTGGAAAAAATTTCTGACCAAAGTTTTGGAGAAGTATATTAGTATACATTATTTCTAGTGATGCGATCCCAGAAAAACTCATTGAAACATGTTTGGGATTACTAAACGTCTACGTTTCCAATGAGAATAATGAGATAAGTTATTTATGAAGCCATTTTTAATAAAATCCAAAAATCTCCCAAAATGACCTGCATTTGAAACAGGCCCATGCAATTTGATACCCGATTCAAAGCACAGGGGTCGTATATGCTTAGGAAGAGAGATTTCAAAAGACGGTACAACCTTATAAAATATGAATACAGTAAACCCTCAGTTTAATGGACTAGTAGGAGCAAACGGGTGTCTGTTGAAGCCAAAAGTCTGTTGAATTAAATATTACCTGAGAAAGGTCATTTTTTACCTTTCCTTTTTTTTTCTTTATTCTTTTTATATATTTTAATGCAAAAGTAGCTTCAATACAATAAAGAATATAAATTTATTGAATTATAAAGCAGACCAAGTCGGTAAAGTTTATGAGAAGGAAGCGTCTTGTTTGCCACTCTGATATTGTTTCTGATCTATGATTGTTCTGAACTGCCAAAAATGTTCATTGTAAGAGATTATTTTTCAATCAACTTTCATTTCTGTGCCAAATTCAAGTTCATGCGCTTTCTTTTAACTTTCATATCAGTTGATGCTATTTTGAGTTGTAAGGATTGCAAAACTATTTAATAAATAAAATAAACATTCATTCGCAGATTATAACAGGAATTCTAAGTGAAGCAAGCCGCATTGCCAACTTTTTTGACATTTTTACATCCAAAACTGAGGCAAAAGGAATCCCCAAATATGTAGTTGTTACTGAAAATAATCTAAAAAATTATCCAAAATTGAAGTAAAAATATCTAGATATTCCAGGAAATTATACAGAAATAATCTAAATATACACCACATATTATGAGGCTTTTATTCGCTACTTGCTATATCAAAATATTCTGAAAAATCAAGTAAAAACATAAAAGTTGTTTTTTTTTATGTTTTGTATGATTATGACCTCTGTTTCATCAGCAAATCTTTCATTTTTAAGAAATATCAAGTTTTGAATTCATGTCTGAGTACAGTTATTTAAAAACAATTAAAGATAAGCTGAACCTCAAAAAAAATGGCGGTAAGTAAGTAAGTGCCCAGTTCTGCCTTATAGTTACATTGTAAGTAGAACCACACCACATAAAACCTTTTTTTTTTTTTTTTCAAGACTAGGGGGTTCTAGGATCTAAATAGATTGAAAGCATCTAAAATTGAAAGAAAAAAATTCTCCTACAAGAACTGCGAGGTTAGAAAAAAAAGACTTATCTTAACCAAAAATTTTAACCCTAATCCACCACATTTGGTACAGATTTAAAACATTGAAAAAAAAAAAAAGGATTAAAAATTGAAGAGACTGATATTTATACCAAAAATCAAGTGTATCTATTTCTAAACAATAAAATGGAATTTGTTTCATAGGAAACATATTGCTATTAAATGAATGTGCCTGCCATCATCTAATTAACCGACACTAAGAGCCCAGGTAGAACCATAATTTTGAAAAACGTTTTTCATTTCGGCATTCATAACTTAGTGTTTCTTTGAATTTTTGAGATGAGATTTTATTATTATTTCGATTATTATTTGGACTATCCTCAAGATGAGGATAGTGCGAATAATAATCGAAATAAATTCATAACTTAATCGAGATATTGGTAGTATACGATATATTTTAGCAGCCAATGCATCTATGTGCTTCTAAAATCTAAAATGCCTACAAGATATATCTAGCTAGCTTGCAATCTTCAAAGATTTTTGACTTTGTTTTTCTTGCACTATTTCACTTGTTAGATGTTGATTCAATACTCTATTTTATAAAAGTTAATGTGCTATTTGAGGTTGGGGGGGGCTGTTTTGGTTGGGGGGGGGGCATCGATAAACTTTGTGTAGGGGAGCTTTACACCTTTATTTCAAGAATCCAAATCCAAAATGTCTGAAGGAAAAAAGTAACTTTTCCAGATAGAAAGATTTCATGAAAAATGACCAAATAACCTCTGAATTATTCTTAACATAACACAGACTAAAGAAAAAACACTTTAAAGTACTCAGAGAGCACATACTTCTTGCTAAAAACTGAATCGGTTCATATATAGCTACAATGCAGAGAAGATAACTTTAAGTTTTTATTTTCTATATTTCAGATTTGATGTATGAGAAAAATCTCTCAATATAAAAAAAAAATGGATCTGCCCCCAAATTTAATCAACTTTTCCTCTGCTTATCTTTTCACAAAATGCTATTCTAAATCATTGAGAACTTTTGGAGATATTGTGTGGATATACAGACAAAAATGAGTGAATACATATACCTCTTTCAACTTCATTGACAGGAGTAGAAAATGAAAATCAAATTGGCTTTTGTTATTGTAATAATATTCTTTTAAAATTTTTTTTACCATTATCTGAACAATCATGGTATTAAGTTGCTTTTATTCTTTTTTTGTACTGTTTAGTCAAACTCTTGAAAAATAATCTTTATTAAATATAGATTACTATAAATGCCATAAATTTTATGCTTGTAATAAATCTCTATCTCTCTTTTCTTATCTTTCTCTCTCTTTTTTTTTTTCTTTTTTAAAAAGAGACTTTTATGTCTTTCTTGTCTAAACTGGAAGATGACAACTCCCCCCTGGCCAGCAGCTTGCATGTAGAACGCACGACTCTGATGCGACTGCAACAACAGGTGTTACAGCTGTGCCAGCAAAGAGATCGTATCAAGCAACAGTTGGAAGAGAGCACCAAACAGGTGGGTTAAATAAACACTCACAGACATATCTCACTATACACACCTGCACGCACGCAATGACGGGAACAAGGATATCTGGCTAATGTTACAAGTTATTCCTAATGTACAGGTATACATTGATCAGTGCGGTTAAATCGTTCCAAAATTTTTCGTACAGTTTAAAACTGCACTGTTCAATGTCTCATCTTAATTTAATGTTTTCTTTTCCAGCTTCAACTTAGTTACATTAATTGGTAGAGCGATACCTCAGTCACATTACACCCAAACCCGCGCTATTCAAGGTATTGCTGTATAAACGTTGCTTTCTGTCTGTGTGAGCTTTATTTCTGATCCGTGCTGTTTACTTTGGCCGTTGACTTATGGTTTGTATGATTACGATTAAAAGCAACTTAATTGTAGATGAAACAAATACTTGTCAAAAAGTGATAACGTTGGACAGCACTTTATCTAATAAAAAAAAAATGAAATCATGATGATATTGCTGCTACTGATACAACAATAACAAATATGGTGCTGAGAGATCAGGGGGGGGGGAAACGAAGGGTAGGTTTAAAGGTTTGATTTGATTTTCTGCCTTCAAAAAAAAACTCTCCCTTTGGGACCTCACACACTTGTCACAGCGTTCCTTCCACTTTTCAAAACAATCTGCAAGGTCCTCTTTCAGGATCGCATTTAGCTGCCTCATCACATTCTCCTTTAATCTCACCCACAGTCTAAATTCTCCGCCTTTTCAATTTGATTTTTTTTTTCTTTCTTTTGTTCTTTTTTTTGTTCTTTTTTTTGTTCTTTTTTTCTTTTTTTGTTTTTTCTTTTTTTTTTTTTTCCCTTTTTTTTCCCCTTTTTTTCTTTTTTTGTTTTTTCTTTTCTTTTTTTCCCTTTTTTTTCCTTTTTCTTTTTTTTTAGTTTTGGGAAAAGTTGTAGGTCGAGGGAGCCAAATCTGACAGATATTGGTGATGTGATTTTTTTTTTTTTTTTTTTTTTTTTTTAAAGATAAAAAAAAATATAAAGAATAGACAGGCTCAGTCATTGTAAATGCAATGGCCACACAGTATACCAGCTCCCTCAATGGTATCTCACTGACTATATGCTCACACATGCACTGATTAGTTGCCAAGACTGTACCACTGGTTCTTGGGATCTTCAAAATGGCTGGATACTTTTTAGACTTCATATTGACAGCAATGGCTGACTACCAACAAACAACAGTTCAAGCATTTTCTGAAGATTCTCAGAAAAATTGTTCTCAGATGGACTGAATGGAATGTAGTTAAGCTTCCATAATCCAATTTCATTTTATTAGATTAAGTATTGTAAATCATTATTAATTTTTTTTCCTGCTATTTGCCTTCATCTTAATTGTTGATGTCTCTTGTTGATTTGTTGCTTTTTATTGCAACTAAACTCAGGCTGGTTTCCCTTCAGCGAGGAGTAAATAAATTAACAGCGCGGATCAGAATAAAGAATAAGATCCTGGTGAGAATCGAATTCAGACCCCTCTATGCCAGAGGTTGGCTCATTCAATTCTCACCTGACACTTAATCTTTATTTTGATCTGCACTGTCAATTTATTCACTCAGGCTAGTTTCTCTTCAGCAGTGAGTTCAGTTGTGTTAAAATGAAGGCAAATAGTGGCAAAAAATTAATAACTCTCCATCACAGTCAATAATTGAACAACTGTAACATGAAAATTTGACGTCATATTAAAGAAAAATGTCTTCGAAGAGTAAATACAGTCAGAATAGATTCTTCTTATGACATCACTCGCGTTTACCACTGGAAAACATCTAAAATAGATTTTAAATACAGAATCTAGATTTTATTGATAAACATTTCTAAATAAGGCCCCTAAAAGCTTCTTTTTTCCTAAAATAAATAAGTGGAAAAATATTTTTAGAAGGGGTTTAGTAGAGTGCTGATGCCAATTTTGAAGTGTAGACAAAATGGTATGGCTAGGAGTGCTGGGAAACAAACGCATGCAGGCACACAAGCGTGTGCACGTATAAAAAAAAAAAAAGATAGATCTGTTCACTACCTCTAACTACTACAGTTCAATAACATTATATTAACTTTTTCTCAATAGCAGGTATCTGAAATGTTACCTCTTATGAAATAATCCTTATAAGCATACATGTAAAAGTTAGTTAAAATGTTAGATTATGCAATGCATGATCCGATGAATAAGGAAAATCCAAAGAAGTTAGATGATCCAGAGCTTCTGTTATCTGCTTACTCCCTAACATGGGTGAGTGATTTTATGAAAAACTGATTTCACCAATACAGAGGAATGACTTTACATATGTGCACACCTGAAGCCAAGAGTATCAGGTGTTTTAACCTACCAATTTACTAACCTTGGTGTCCCGTGTGTGACATTGCTTTGTGTATTATAGAACAGCTGTTCTCTTTCATGCAATCTTGGTAGAGTTTAAAAGGGACATTGCTTTTAACCACTTGAGACAAGGATGTCATTTTTATCCCTTGAGGTTCGTAGGGTTGACCAACTAATGAGCAGAAGACATTTCCAATCACACAATGATAATGTCGAAAATAAAAATTCTTAAAATATAGTGTTTTTGTTTTTCTTATTCAATATGATTCTTGGTTAGTAAGGGATTCTTGGCAACTGATGTCACTGTTAAGCAGTAAGTGGAAGGGGTACCCCTTTGTGATAAGATGAAATGGACATACCCCTCAAACAACTAGACCTTAACAATACTAACCCCTTAACCCCCTCCTATTCCTTTTGTATAGTTTTGTTGGTTTTTTTTTTTATATTGCATTCTACAGACAATCATCTATTCTATTGTCCGATCATTCATTTTACGGCTTTCTATTTCATAAATTTTTTTTTTCAATTTATATATACTTACTCTCAACCACAATTTTTATTTTAATTGTAATCAAAATGTTTCTTAAAGAAAACAACCAAAAGAAATTAGTTGAAGGTTAATAGTAATAATAAATGATCAAGATTTTTCACCTGGTCTTGTATTCTACATATATATACTTTTTAAATTTCTTTTTTTTTTTTTTTCTGCAAACAAATATGAAAAAGTGATACCACATACAATTTGTTCTTTTTTCATTTCTCTTATATGACCTCAAAGTGCCATGATCAGTAAAGTAAAATACAAGAGACATCATTTGTGCATATAAAGTATGCAAATGAATAAGCTTTGAGGCATCTGTGAGCACCCCCCCCACCACTATCCCTGCTGGTATTTTGATTAGGGGCCCTTGTAAACACTTGGAAATAATATTTTCAGCATTTTCTTGGTACAAAACTTAAACACAACACAAATCCTTGCAGTTTTTGCTTTTAACTAAGGTAAAAATTTTGAAGTGAAAAAAAAGATATCAGAGCCTCCCTTCTCTCAATGAGATAATTCTTTTTAACACTGTATGTTCGTATTGTGGATGTGAGGTGATCCGACTAAATGTTGATGAAAGTGACAATTGGAAGGTGAGGAGAAAAAACTTGAAAGAAGAGCAGGTGTTACATCTCGAACATCTTTATTATATGGGCGTGTTTCAATGCATTTCAACAGATATCAGCCATCTTTTACAGCTATGCAGAGAAAATTGTGTGCTGCTTACATTTGAGGTTGAAGAAATATAACACTATGTATAAATTGAGAAATTTCAGTTATCTAATACTTCTGTTCAAGAAAAATATGAATGCCATGTGTGTTATATTCTCTTTATTAAATACCTGACCATTACATGTTTTCATCTATATAAGCAATTTACTTTTTCTGTTCAGTCCTAGAGTTGTTCAATTTTAAATATAGATTTTCCAAAATTGGTCTGACCCTACCTGAACATTTGAATCCTTATGAGGACAAGCCACTTTTTCTTGTACAATTTTTTTTGAGCTGATAAAATTGCTAAAAATTTGACTAAAATCTCGGCCATAACAGAGTGGCTTACATGAAGCAGTAGCCAAACTACCAAAGTATCATTCACTGCAAGAACAGTACAAAGAAAATATAGAGTTGTTGGCCAACCAATCCATCCCCAAGAGATGAATCAGAAATAAACTAATCTGGTCAAGTAAAAGAAATGTTCAACAATGCTTTTTGGCCTATAATTCTGGCAGTACAGATAAAAACTGTTTTTTCACTTTTGGTACAAAGAAAAACTTTGCGTCTTTATGTGGTAACAATCACTATCTCATGGATAGAACTTTCAAAATTGCATCATTTGTTTTACCAAATGCTTATGGCTCATGCAGTGTATCATGAGAATGTAACGCTGCTAGTTTGTGATAACTGCATTATGCAGCATGAGGTAGTCTTTCCATATGAAAAGATTTAGGAGTCTTTTCCATTTCAGCCATTACATCGGGAGGGGGATACAAAGCCTTAATTTAACTCAAAGCTTCATTGCCAGTGAGGACACAAGGTTATCCTGCAAATTTTGGTTGTATTAGCATTTGTTGCACAAGCTGACATATTTGATGCTATCGTGGATGATGTATCTGAGCAAGAATTTGTTGATTTAGTCTGCTTTTTTTTAAGACACTTGATTTGGCAGAGAAGTTCATAGGACTTTTAGAAACCCTATGTTCTCACCTGATGTCTAGAGTATCAGGGATTATTTTATCAATCATTTGCACTTACTAACAATTTGTTATAAGGGTGGAAAAGGGCCATGCAGTCAACCGTATACCATAACCACTCTACCATATGTAAATTAGTTGAAAACTTGAAACAAAGCCACACAGAAAATAAAACCCTTCGTCTCGACACTGAAATACAAGATCGGTACAAACATTGCAAATACATAAAAGCTGATGATACTATGAATGACTTTAGACTTGACTTCTTGCGGTCTATTTCATTCCACATTGAATTGCAAAAATAAGCAATAACAATGAAACTAGGACTAATGCCACATTGTCTTATGACTTTTTTTTTTATTTTTGTCATGAATATTTTTTTTAAATTATACAGTTGGACAAAAGATACATCTTCATTCACTGACATTTTATTCACAAGTTTCAAGAATTTGAATAATTTTGTTGTGTAAAATTAGTATTTTCTATCATGTATATAAAGTCATCGGAATATAAGTCCAATTCTTTCTCTCTTTTTTTTCCCCTTTCTTTTTTTTCCCCTTTCTTTTTTATCCCTCTTTCTTTTTTCCCTCTTTCTTTTTTCCCTCTTTTTTTCTTTTTCTTTTCCCCCTCTTTTTTCTTTCTTTCTTTTCTCTTTCTTTTCTCTTTTTTTCTTTCTTTCTTTAATTTTGAGTGCACTTTTTATCACAACCGGTTACAACCTGTCAAATTTGAAATTTAATCGCGCTGCCTTACTTCGCTGTGTACTGAAAGCACAAAAAATTACTTAAAAAAAAATGTTACTCTATCTTAGAATTTTCTTTTTCATTTAATTCCATTTCTTAGAACTTTGAGGTGAAATTTTTCAAATTTACCCTAGGTATAAGACATTCTTATTTACCAAAGTTGAAAAAAAAATAGTTGTTTTCACTTGACAAACCTGGTAAAATTTTTAAATCTATGTGTATTTGGGGCTAAATTTTTCTAATGCAAATTATTACAGTACAATTTTTATTTTACCAAGTGTCTACACTCCCATCCCTATCCTAATATTAGAGGGACTACTATTTAACTGCAGGTAATTGATATTTGATAACAAGAGTCATATTTAATTCTATTGATATTCATTGTTTATTCACATCATCCTGAGAAACTGCAGAGAAAGCTTCTCATTGTGATCCCTTTGGAACAGGGTCTTTTAGATAACAATAACCGGCTGATAACATTAGGAGAAGGATACAAAAATTGTTGTTATTAAATCCATTGTTATGAAAAAAAATTAACGTTAGTATGAAAATATTTTTTAATCTAAAAAAAAATTTAATTCATTTTGTATAAAGTGCATTTTCACTATTATTATTCATTACTAGTTGCAACCAAGCCATCGGCAAAATCACTCTTATCAAATTCATTAAGTCATTGCACTGCCCCATATCTCGGGAACTATTAAAGTTAGAAGCATGCAGTTTTTACCATTCAATAACGTGTTTTGAAGATTAATTTAATTTATATAATTTTAAAAACAACCTTGCCCATTCATCACACTTTTTTACCAATGGATGGCACATTATTTTAGAATTTATTACATATGTGGCAAGTGTTGTGACTTTTAGTTTTTGAAGAATTATGATAGTTTTTCTGAAGCAGATAACCCTAGCTTATACAGATGTAAAATACGATAGCAAATCACAGCATGCAAACTTTATTTTACATCTGTTGAAGAGAGGATTACCTTATTTTTAATCTATTATGAGAACCGATAAAGATTCTCTGAATGTCTTCCCCAAACAATAGAACATCAGAAAACAAGTGAAAATGATTTTACTAGTACTAAAACTTGACTATATAAAAGTGAAAAGTTTTTGTTTACATTCATTGTGTAAGTGAAGGAGCATTATATCCTCATTTTTCAAGAAGATACCTTAGTAGTTTAACTTGATTTTGATATTGTTACATTGTACCTTTTTCATATTTATTGGGGATGGAGGGTATTAGAAATTTGATTATGAAGCTCCTGTAAGCGATCATTTAGTTGGTTTATACATCAGACTGGCTCTGGTTTTCATTCCAATCACTGTACCCTCTGGCTTTCTTCAGTTAACTGTCACATTTAATAACCTTCCAGGGTTTCTCCATCTAATATTCCTTAAAGTTTGCTGATTGTGAAAAATAGCTTGGGAAGTTCAGGGAAATAAGGAGGCCAAAATGTTGACAGAAACTGGTTCAAATGAATCATTGTGTAAAAACTTGGTCCTATTTCTGTTCAATTTTTGATATTTGTTGCAGCTTGAATTTGTGAAGAGAAAATCAGGACTCATCAAGGAGGCGCCAAAGCTCAGGTTTGATCAGAAGCAGCAGCTTCTGAAGGAACTTTTAGACATCTATGGTCTAATGGGTAAGGAGTCATTATACCTTTCTATCCTCTGGGCATACCTCTGAGGTTAACTCTTAATTGATAGATGGCTTGTAATCAACAGTAGAACAATCAAAGAAAAAAAAATTTTCACTTCACCAAATGGTCAAAGTAAGATAACTTTAATCAAGAGCTATTTCACTTGATAATGATATTCAGATTTTTTTTTATATAGATTTAAGTGTTAAGACTTTGTATGAAGTTTTCTTGCAGAATATAAATAAGCTTTAATTCTTAGATTCATACCTGGATGGAATCTTCAGGGGTTTTTTTTGTTTTTGTTTTTTTTTTTCTACACAAGACGATTTCAGAAGTTTTGTGAATCTGATAGAGATAAACACCTTAGTTATTGTTCTTCATGTTCTGTGATTTTCTTTAGTCATTAAGCGTTTATTTTATCTGAACCAAGAACAATATGAACATGTCTTTGAGTGTCAGAATAACCACTGAATAGGATGAAAAAAAATGGAATTCTTTTGTGAATAAAACAGGGGAAACAAATTTAATTTCCAAAAAGTGCAAAAGAGGTAACTTCAATCAGAGGTTACCCCTTGATATGATTTGAATTTCTTAGTATGAATTTAAAAGTTGAATGATCAACTTTTTCAATTATATTTTAATTTTATATCTGCTCACACTCACTAAATGTACTGTATTATTTTCTGTGTCAATGTGTATTTCAGCTTTTCTTGACCTCTTTTTAGACTAGAGGAACCCTGGAAATAACTTTCATATTCCAAGGAACCCTTGCATAAAATATACATGTATAGCTAACAACAGATCAATGTGTTCAGAAATTTATATGTATTATAATCTGAAGACATCTGCATACAGACGAAATGCATCAGATCAAATGTCATCAAGGCAGGGACCACTACTTGTTTCCTTAGAAAAAAAAAAATCAAATGAAGCAAAAATTCCCTAACAACCTTTCATGGAATCTTAGGGTTCCATGGAACCCCAGTTGAGAAAGGCTGGTATATGTAATTGTTAGCGTGAATCAAAGTTCTGGTTTATTAGAAACTGTCAACTAAAACTGTTAACATAAACATCGGTTTCTTAAGTTTTTAAGTGGGTCTAGCTATATATGTCTCATGTTCACAAACCACTCCAATGGAGCTAGAGGTCCAAAAATTTGAATATTTGCCCTTTTTCTTCTTTCAAAATTTCCCCTCAAAATAAGTGTTAAATGGAGTTCAATTTGCAAGTTTGGTTTGTATCCGGGGTCATTCACACTTGTTTTGTTTTGTTTCTTTTATTCACTTAAATTCAGACTTTTTTAATGGTCATCACTCCACAAAGGGTAAGAGAAGTAACTAATCCCCCAAACACTGCATGCTGCCAAGAGATGTTGGTCATGTGACAGTTTCTATTGGGTGACTAACCAGACCTGTTTGTTTCATAAATGGTACCACAGATTACATAAAGTCTTGTATAAAACAATTTAAACAATTTTTTTTTTTCTAGTCCCATTTTGCAATATATGACATTAAAGCATTTCTTTATTTTCTCATTAGGTATACAAGTGTGCTACAGTGACAAAAAAAATGTGATTCTGAAATTTACTTCAACTAGTGATGGACTTTACCGATGTACATACAAATTGGAGATTCGTGTCACTGAGAACAAGATTGAAGCAGAAAGCTATGATTTGCCACCTTTCATCCCTTTGGACAAGATTTTAAGCAAAAAGAGCTTCAACTATAACGATGTCTGCAGTATTGCAAAAGAAATCTCAGACTATTTGTATGCCTATAATGTCAGAGACAAGGATGTACATGATATTCAGGTAGAAATTTCACTTTTTTCCTTTTCTTTTCTTTAAATTACTGTAATAATGCTGGTGTTGTGTTCCCAGGAAACCAACTGTATCCTAACCGAGCCACAATAAACATTTAGTCATTTTGGAGCTAGATTGATATTTTGGGACCCTTCATCCAACCACGTTATAATGAAGGGAGGCTTGTATAAGGTTGATGCCAAAGTTTATAACGCTATCTTTTGCGTAATCATAGTAAAATCCTTGCAACGTCTCTGAAGTTTACTCAACTGCATGTACGTACTTTCTAACCCTTTCAAGACTAACCTATAAGAGTGCTTAATGTCTGAATTACAATGTTCTAGTAGACTTCTTAAGGATATCCCCAGGATATACATATCCCAGCAGAGTGTTGCTCCCTGACCCTCTGCCTTAGGTCAGCAAATGCACCATCCTTGCCCCCCCCCCCAGCAGATGCCCATGACTAAAATATTGTGTAAAATAAACAACATAGATAAGGAAAGCTGTCCAAATAAATCACATGCAATGATTAAAACACCATTAACAAAACTGATAAGAATTCTTAATCACCACTAACCACAACAGATCAGTTTAATCACTGTTGCTG
Source organism: Thysanoteuthis rhombus (assembly GCA_963457665.1). NCBI lineage: Eukaryota > Metazoa > Mollusca > Cephalopoda > Oegopsida > Thysanoteuthidae > Thysanoteuthis > Thysanoteuthis major. Next base: position 18,778,367 of record OY735225.1, on the reverse strand, counting down.
GGTTTGGGTTATTCATTCGATTTGACATTCATATCTTTCTATCCAGACTTTGCCCAGCCGTAACCATTTATAGTAGAAACTCAAAATTTTTTCACACAGACACCCTTCGATGAGTAAGGAATTTTTTTAAAAATTACCCTCCCGAATACGTTTTCATTGAGGGGTTCATCTTAGAGAGAAAGTTTACACCAAATTAGTCCCTTAGTTTGCGTTCAGTGGCATCCATGCTTGGTTTTTAAAACTTTTACTCTTTAGTGATTATCACAGCCCTCCAAAAGGCAAGAAAAGTTATTTATTCATTGATCACCCCATCAAATAACTAACCAGACCTGTTTTTTTTTTGTTTTTTTTTATTTATTTTCTTACTGTTGGTAACTAAATTTTACCTCAACCGCAGCTTAATTAACAAGGAATATTTTATATATATATATATAGCAGTGATTCATGATTTCTTGTGGAATGCTAGTTTCTTATAAGCTCTGAAATTTTGAAGAACACGCATAAATACATCCATATGAAATTATTTTTTGTATAAAAGATCTACTTTATTTTTTCATCAATGCTTTTTTTTCCTCTTTTAAGGATCTCTATGGACCCAATATTCTGTCTGGTTTGCAATTTTCTTTTGCTCGAGAACTTGTATCTTTCAAATTGATGAAGCATGCCTGTGCTCTCGACTGTAAACTTTCATACCTTGATTTGTTGGCTGTTCAACCAGATGAGATATCAGTTCAGTGCACTGACTTAGGTAAGTAGTAAAAACATTTACCCTGTTCATAATCCTATCAATGCTGAACTCAAATAATACATTGAATTTTCCATAACAGGGCAAAGGAAATTACCAGCTGGATAAGGGTTCCTATTTCTGAATGAAACATTTAAAAACTAACAGCCAGTTCAACTCCATATCCAATACACCCAGTGTTGCCGACTCAAAGGAAATTTTCCCACTATATTGACCTTGAAATAGCAATTTGAAAAAAGCCAAAACATGTTTAAAAAAAAAAATTGTGCTTTCTTTATGGTTGTTTTTGTCAAAAAGTTGCTATAAAGTGGCTAAGACTTGGCTAGTATTGCTGAAAAATAGCACTATAAATTGGCTTAAAAAAATGTTTAATGGTAAAATTTCACGCTGCCAGAACAAAGAATGAGCTAAATTTAGCTACACTGAATACAGACACTCAGCTTCTAACACACACTACCTTTGTTGAGGTATTATATTGGTGCTGTGATTAATTTAGCCATTTTGGAACTGAATCCAGCTATTTTGAAGCTGGATTAATATTTTGGGGTCCAATATCCACCCACGTGATAATGTGGGAGGCCAATATAACTCAGTTTAGTCTAGGTATATTTTTTGGTAATTTGGATAAAGCTATTTTTTTCCCTGTCCAGGGTTCACTATAAGAAATTATATGGAACCACACCAAACCACAAACTAAACTTAAATAGCGCATTTGACATGTTATGGCCAAGATAACACTGGACTTCCTGCAAAGTTCTATCAACGCCATACCAAAATGCTTACAGAAATTGATGAACTATACCAAGGCCAACATTTAATTTTGACACATGCAAATTCTACCTTATGAACCAAAGTAAAGCTAGTTTGACTTTAATCGACCTATAAATAATATAGTTATTACCAATTTCCAATAGGGAGTTCTTTTCTCCCACACTGTATAATTATGTTGCTTGTGTCTTATTTGCCCTCACACCTTTTATTTTCAACAATAAACCATCAAAATGGTGCGAGAATCAAAATTGCTGCCCTTCAACATCAAGGCCACAATTTATTACAAAACCAATTTTAATTCAATTTTTACATTGAAATTCAACACTGATTGTTATTTGTTGCAAAAGTAGCCATTAGGGACACTTAACTGAAGATGCTAACATAGGTTTCTTCAGTTTCCAAGTTGATCTGGTTGGTTATGTATGTGTCGTGTATGCAGGCCAGACCTGCAGAGCTAAAGGGCTGAAAATTTAAACATTCAGTCCTTATTATGCTTAGAAAAGAACTTTGTTTTTTGTTTTGTTATTTTAAAATTCCCCCTCAAAATAGGTTTTTGGTAATGTTTTCAATTTACAGTGTAAGTTTATTCTAAATTTATCTCTTAGTTTGTGTCCAGCTGTGTTCATACTTGTTCTTTGGACAATCAGACTTTTTTAGTGATCACTGCCCCCCCCCCGAAAAGGGCCTAGAAACATTTTCTTCTTATAATGTGTAGAAAAAACAGTTTTTTGTTTACTGAAGATTCACCTCATAAATAGGTTTTTGGTAAGGGGTTCAATGTGCAATATAAGCTTATACTAAATTGGTCCCCGTTTTTGTGTCCACCAGCACTCCAGCTTGCTTTTTTCGGAAATCCGGAATTCTTTTAGTTGCTGATCACCACCCCAAAAAAGGACCGATAAGTAACTTATTCATTTATAACCCCTTTTTCCAAGTTTTTAATTGATCACCCTCGTGCTGCCAAAAGATATTGATCACGTGACAGTTTCTATTGATTATCTTTTCCAGATCTTCGATATTCAAGTGAATGGCTGCACCAGTTCCAGGAAAGCAGTGGAATGTCACTTGCCAAGATGAAGTTACCTTTGGCCATTAACTCCATCTTGCAGGCCCTCGATGTGGCTGCAGCCCAGTGTAATGCCTCCACCGAAATCGGCAGCAGTTCTGCCGAAAGTGAGGATTCCACATGAATAATTCCTGTCACAATTTTACAGTTCTTGAATTTACTAACAAAAAGAAAAGAAATAAAGAAAAACAAACCTGATTGCTGCAGGGTCAGACTCCACTCTCACTTCCATTGAACATGATCACTGCAACTTTTGTATTGTATATATAATAAATGAATTCATAAATTTGTAAGACTTGTCAGTTTTGCTCTATAGGTGAGAGAGAGAGTTGCCTACCAATCACTTGGTTGGGATTTCAAATCACGGTAAGGGAATATTAATTTCTTCTATCGGTTTGGTTTAACATGACGTGATAGACAAACAGTGAAGAGGTTACTACCCTGAGTTAAATGGAGATTGTTTCCTGTTCTTATTCTTGTTGCTACAGGGGAAAAAACAAAGTCAACTCCTACATAGACTTGAGTTTGAATAGAGGCAAATGAACAACCTATCAACAAAAAGACTGTGATGCACAGATATATTTAGACTAGTAGCCACACATGGGTTGTTGAAATCCATGGTATAGCCGAAAACGACTAAGATGAGAACTGTAGCCCAAATAGATCAGTGTATAATTGAATCACTTTAGCCACAATCTCTGACCCAACCTAACTATAAAAAACATAGATATTCTTCCCTTTTCCTTCGTCTGTCTATTCCTCCCTTTTCATTTTTCCCTTTGCACAACTTTTGGCGTGGAAAATTTCTATGTGAGGTCCAATAGCCACCTTCAAAAAACAGCTTCTCCATTTTTTTCGAAATTCAGCCTTCTTCATTTGTTCTTGGGGCTGCTAGATTTACAATAATAATCCATCATAAAAAATTGACACTTATTTCGTCACAGCTGCAATATAGCATTTATGATGTTCGGGTGTTTGTGGAAAAATTTGATTGGAATGAGGCAGAGAGAGTGAGTGAGTGACTGAAAGTGAACCTAAGTATTTGATTGAATTTTCTTTTCTTTTTTTTAATAAAAATTACATTTTTTTTTTGGGCTACTTCTTCTGTGAGATCTGTCCCCATTTGAAATTAACTACACTGAGTAGTTGTATATCAGCACTGACCTTGCAAATTTAATGCATTGCTCATGTAACCTAGTGTCACTGTCCAATTGGGTAGGCAGATTAGTAAAATCTTGGGGGATAGTGACAAAATTGAAGTAACTAGGCTACACTGATACATTTCTAAGCAGAGGTGGCAATACTATTCAATTATTCTATTTATTTGTATGTACGGATGTTATGTTTTCTGGTTATTCATTCTCATCATATCTTTCATTCTTTCTTTTCTCCTTCCACACACGCCTTTGTTAAGTGAGAATAAGAATGGAAGATCAAAGGAAGGTAATTTAAATCAGTAGTTATTTCATATGAATTTGAGAGTTAATAAAAGTTGGATTGAAGCTTACAACTTGAATCAGAGTGAAAGGAACTCAACCTTCATTGTAACCATCATTCATTTATTACTCTCCCCTCACAAGTCTGAAGCCTGAAATTGAGTTATTAGAAATAGTCAACCAAAAGTGTCAACAGAGGTTTCCTTAGTTTTTAAGTGATTCTGATTGGCTATGTATGTGTCAGGCACACAGGCCTTACTAAATTCCTCCTGAAATAAATTCTATGGGCAAGGTTGATTTACAATGTAAGTTCATGCTAAATCGGTCTATTTTCATGCTTGTTTTCTTAAAATTCAGATGTTTTAATGATCCAATGAAAGGCGAGAGAAGTAACTTTTTCATTGATCATCCCTTTTCTGAACATTTTTATTCAATACAGCATGCTGCCAATTTCTATTGAGTAATTAATCAAACTTGTTTCAAATATTTTCAAGTTTTTAAACGGATCAAGCATTATGGGTCTTTAGTGTTGTAGAAGACCTTGAGTGATAGCCAACATTCATCATCAGTTTTTTATTGTTTGTCATTGGAAATAGACCTTCCCCAGACTTCTCTACCATGGGCGTTGCGGACACAATACTTTCTGAACTTGTCTAGTTCGTCTCATCATCTTATATTCTGCTGGCCTTGGTTTCGCATGTAATTTCTAGGGATCCTCATTATGAGTTGTAATAGTCATCGGTTGTCTGCCATTCTTGCATCATGACCAGCCCATTGCCATTTGAGTTTTCTAATGGATTCTATTATGTCTCAGACTCCTATTTTTTCCCTAATATATTGTTCTGTCTTGTGGTTTTTCCACATGAGGTTGAGCATGATTCTTTCACGTTCATGTTGCATGGTTCTCAGTTTGAGGGTCAGTCTCTTGGTTAGGTTCCATGTTTCAGCGCCATATTTTATTGTAACAAATTGATTATTTTTAATTGTATTTCTTTAAAAAGAACTGTATATTTTAAGTGCTGTGGTTGTCAGAAGTCGATGAGTTTTGGGTCTTATCTAAACATACAGCACAAGAGAACACTCAACCTACTGTCAATACACCATTCCCAGTTTGTTTTTTTCAGTTCTAGAATGCATCCTGTAAGTCTTCTGAGGGATTATGTACAGTTTTTTTTCCTAATTTGGAGCAGGATTTCATATATGATGCTTTTCAAGATCCTTAATTATTCAATTTTGGAGGGAAAAAAACCAAAGCACCCTCATATTCACTCTGACATATGTAGCTCACATTCTAACCAACATAGCTTGATGCTGTTTCTTTTACAAAAGGTCCAGGTCAATGCTATATAACATTTTAGTCATGAGAATGCTAGAATATCTCTCTGGCACATTATCTTAAGAGTTTGGTTTTCTTATGGACCAACCTCATATATAGTTACTTACATGTGTGTGTTTTATGTAACAATTTTTTAAGGGATTTTTTTAAAAATTTTATATAAACATTCTTGCTTCTATGTGAGTAATAATAGGTCAGTAGATAGTGTATCCAAAAACTGTCTATTTGTTTTAGATTAATAAATTTATGGTTATTTAGACATCTATATTCATTTGTGAAATATAGCATTATCTACATCTATGTGTGTATCATTGTTCTCTCAAAGCTGTGTGCATGCACACATGTTTTCCAGTCAGTACACAAAAAGGTTTCAAATTCTGTAGATAGATTACTGAGTTTGTATTAAAAAATATTGATCCATTATGTCATATTCAAAAGTGTGCACTTTTGTCACTGGTGGAAAATTTGAACAGCATAAGATTTTTGTGCATACTGAATACTAAAAAATTAGTGGGAACATTGGTGCATGTGTATGTGTGTATTTAGGAAGCATTGTTCATTAGCCACTAAAACTGCTTGTAAATGATGGTCGAACCCTTCTGCAAATAGAATAAAAAATGATGAAATTCATTTGTGAATAGAGAAAAAAAAGAATTGATGTAAGGTTCAGAGGATGGTAACCTTTTTCAGAAGTAGATCATATTCAATTTTTTTTCTCATGAATTTAAGAGTTAATACAAGATTGATTATAGGCCACAGACAGATTTTTTTTTCAATTTTTTACTTTATCATTCTTACATCTATACAAGTGAATGTAGGTCCGTAGTTAGGTTACATAAGAATTGCAGGTAATCTTTTGCTTATATGGTCGCATAAAAATTGGTTAGATTATCTCCCTTAGCTAAAATGGCCTACATCATTCAGATATGCACTTCAAGTTATATAAAGTTACCATTTTCATTTTACTTTTTTTTGTCTTCAATGAATTCTCTTTCCTTGTTTTCAATATGAAAGGGGTGCAGGTGTGAAATTTTCGCCGATACATATATCCATCCACTCCAAGTTAAATGACAAAAAAAAAGAAAATAAATAAAACTTTGAACCAAGTCATTAAAATGTAAAAAGAATTTAGAGCATAACATTTTTAGCTATAAAGTTAGCTGGAAATGAAAAATCTAGCCAATTTTAAAACAAGTCTTGGATCAATTTTACTTTTCACACTCTGAAATTGACCACTTTGTAAATGAACACATTTGGCTTGACACCATATGACATTATTCAAATGCCAGCCATTTTAAAAACGTAAGCAACTACCGAGTTTACAAAGGTTACTTACCCCCAGGAATCAAAGTTTTTTTTGTTTGTTATTTTTGTGCTTCCATCAAAAAAAACTGTTCAGTCAATCTCAGGGTGCGAAAAGTAAAATTGATTCCAAGTCTTATGCAACTAAAAAAAAAGATAAAAGAATTCATTGAAGAAGGAAAGAAGTAAAATGAATGATTATGTTGACTTTTCATGAGTTAGCCATCAAAGGAGTTAATCTAGCCAATTTTTATGCAACTATAATTTAGTACCATATAAGCAGGGGTTACCGAATTGCAGTGTTTGACTAAGCACTTCCAGCCACATCTTTAACCATTTTAAAAACCCATCACCTTATGTTCACTTATTGTACCTCTTATCTGATTCTATGGCTTTCAAAAAGGTAATTTTATAATTAAGAAGTAAGGAAATAAGTTCATATAAAAACAGGATACAAAAGCCACCATTGCTGGCAACATATTTAACATGAATAGAATAATCAATGAAACAGACATTGTATTGAGAAAATTAAATGGGTAAAAACACAATTACTTTTCCAGGTGTAAGCTTATAACAAAAACACATTGTACTGAAAAAATCAACTGGAAAAACACACATTACATGTTTAGGTATAAGCTCATAACAATCAATTAAACAAACACTTACTGAAAAAATTAACAGTGATAAAACACACATTACATATTTAGGTATAAGCTTATGATCAATGAAACAAGGCCACTGTACAGAGAAAATTGACTGTAAAAACATATTATAAGCCTATAGCAATCAATGAAACAGACATTGTTACAGAGAAAATTAACAGTAAAAAAAACGCATTACATATTTAGCTATAAGCTCAGTTTGATTTTAACTGACAATGCTATAGATTTAGATGTCATCTCTAATCCTACATCCATGCAATGATGAAATTTAAATTTAATTATGAAGTTTGTATTGTCAAGTTCACTATAATTTTATTTTATTTATCTTGTATTAAATTTGAATTTCAACTAAGCAAAACCAGAGTTGCAAAATACCCTTATCTTTTCATATTACCAACAAGAGAAGCCACTCTCCGAAAAATACTACCTTGAAGAGTATGGTTTTAATTAGTAGAGTTTTTGATGTGGTACAGTTAAGGTGTTGATGTACGAATTAATGTTACTGAGTATTTATTGAAGAAAAAAACACATTGAATTAAAGATTCAAACAGTGCGCTTTTGTGCAGTACGGAAAATTTTGTAACAAATTAACCACACTAATCAAGATATACCTATATTCTGTAACTTGATTTGTAGAGATAACTTTTTTTTCCTTCTTTAAAGAATAGTTTTTCCCTTGCAAAACATAAATTGAATTTTGAAGAGGTAGACAAGTAGAAAATTCAAGTAGAGCTTTGTCAGCCACAAGACCACAGTAATCCAGGCCTCTCCGGTTATAATGCAGTTCACATTCTAATCTGGATGGATGGTGGACCCCAAAATATCAATCTAGCTTCCAAAAAGCTATATTTTATTGTGGCCTGGTTATAACACGGTTGGTCTTCTTGGACCCCAACATCTGCATTACAACGGGGGACACCTGTAGCATATCCACTAAGAATTCGATTCACTAGCGATGGTCTGTGCCACTACTTTGTTGACAAATACTCAACAGCAAATACCCCAAAATTGCTTATATTTGCTTGCACAAGGCCATAATAGTTGAGCTCCCACTGACGATTGAACTTATTTGCAAAGATGTACAAGTATCCGGCCACTTAATATTAACAAAAAATAGCCGAAGTAGGACAATTCCACCTTAATCCTGTTCAAAGTAATTCCCTTTGGGACCTCACACACATCTCAGCACCTCTTCCACTCTGTTCATGCATGCGCTGTGAGGTCCCCTCTGATTAGTTGTAAAGTTGCAAAGTTACATCAAGGCTGCCCAAACAGTTTTCAATATATTTGATTGGCTGGATACTTTTCGGGCTGACCTCGTGCATCATGAGTTAGGGTGCTACTTTCCACCCCAGCCATCCCAGCCAAGAAGTTGTCCCAGCCAGAAATTTAAATGAGGAAGGAGAAGAATACACTGGAGGACGGGGTTCATTTGATTTAACCGCTGGGAACACAATAAAAGGAATGTGAGGTCAAAGACCAAAACGTTTCTAGCTTAGTACCATCGTCATTGATAAAAAAATTTACAAAAAAATCTGCCTAGAAGAATTACGTCAAACCAGAAAGATTATCCGACATCTTTAGTAAACACGGGGATAGAACTAGCTGAACAAATATCACTAACGAAATGAAGTATGAGAATGTGCGTGGGTGCGCGCAGGGAGTAAGGCTGGTGTTTGAACTCATATTCCTTTTTATTGCGATCCCTACTGTTAAATCAAATGATCTTTGCCCCCCCCCCTCTTCACTATACTAGGCTGGGGTAAAAAGTGGTGGCAATATAAGTTATTCTAATCACAAATTAGAAATTCAATTAGCATTGGGTAATTAAGATTGTGTGAAACTTGTATATCAACAAATTAATGTTTCTTCTGCTAAATCTTAGAATACGCTAAATTCCAGTGTCAAATAGAGACTTTGCTACATTAAAGAATCTATTATGTTTCACTGCTAAGCAGTGACGTAGCAAGGGTTCTCAACACAGGGGCAGTTGCGCTGTACCCCAAGGTAGACCATAAGTATTATAGGCCAGAGGAAATTTTGCTCCCGGGGGCGACTATCCTTCTTGTTACACCTCAGCGGCTAAGTCTGGGAAAACGCTAAATTCTACGGGTATATTTAAGAATAAGCCTCTTCTGCAAAATTTAACAGTATGCTAGAACCCACTGCTGCATCTCAGAATCTGACTACAATTAAAGAAGTCTTTGTGTGCATGTATGCACTACAATTACCTGACAACATGTAAGGATTGGAATACAATCAATGCATCCTCCTGATAGTAACCTATGGAGATGAATACATTGAAGCTAATCAAAATATTGACCCTCAATCTGAGAACCATGAAATGGGTTCAGGAGAGAATCATGCTCAACATCACATAGAGAAATCACAAGACAGCACCGTGCATTAGAGATATAACGATGAGAAAACTCAAAATGGCAATGGTCTGGCCTTGTTGCAAGAATATCAAACAACCGCTCACAACGTGGATCACAGGAGATCATATACGAAAACATGGCCTTACAAAATACGAGCTGGCGAGATGAACTAGTCAAGTTAAGAAAGCATCGGCTCTGCGATTACAACGATAGAGAGATATAGTGAATCTTAGAGAAGGTCTATACGGAAAACGACGGAGAAGGCTAATGTTGTTGATGATGAAATTCACCAAATATATTAGTCAACACACCAGGTATTGCAGTGCTGAGTTTGAAGTTTTTGGGATCAGCGGTTCTCGATAAATCTGATGAAAAATTATAGATCTTTCTTCATCATCATCAGTCTTTTATCATCCGTCGTAGGACTCAGACCTTCCCAAGGATCCGCCACAATTCTCTATCATGGGCGTCGCAGAGCCAGTATTTTCTGAATTTGTCTAGTCCATCTCTCCATCTTGTATACTGCCGGCCTCGGTTTCGCATGTGATCTCTGGGGATCTATGTTGCGAGTCCGTCTAACACTCTTTAGAGTTATCTAAATGTAGATATAAACAAAACTGGAGATAAGATACTGAAATACTTCGCCGTCTTATTTTCGTACGATGGACATAAAATTATTTTCCATGTCTATTATGGCAAACTGCTCAACATACCATAAAATCCAGCTCCTTCCAAACATGCACCTTTGGGGCACTAAATTAGGTAAAAGAGAGCAAATAGAATTTCCAAGCTTCCAAAATGTCACCAGTATGACTAGATTCTTTAGGTGCTATAGTGTAAAAAAAGAATACAGTATCTTACTTATTCATTAAATACATCTCACTGTAGAGTAATGGTTGACGAGCTAGTCTATCTATTCAATACTACTTAGTAGAGAGTTTGATCTTCTCTAGGTTCCCCACATTTATAGCCTTGTACCAGACTAATGTGAACTCTATAAATATCTTGAAAAGGTACCTGACTGTAGAGCAATGGTTAGCGAGCTTTTGTAACAGACCATTACTGCTGTAGTGCATTGGATACCTCACACTTGTTGGCTTTTACTAGACTAAGTTAAACTTTATAAATAATTTACAGGGACATATCGGTGTAGGGTAATGGTTAATGAGCTTGTCTACCAGAACATTACTACTGTAATGAGACTGGTCCTCTCTGTATGCCCCACGCTTATAAGCTAAACTTAGTAAATAAATTGAAGGATTGCTCTGCTATATGGTTATGGTTCACAAGCTTGGCTCATTATTACTTTTATAATGAATCCTTCCTTAGTGGATGCCCCTCACTTGTGGCCTTGTGCCAGACAATCAAAAGTAAATACTTTTCATGGATGCCTTGCTGTCGGAAAATGGTTAAAAAGCTTGTGTAGCCGAAAATTAATCTTTAATGATTTCAGTATTTGCTGGGTTCCTCACATTTGTAGCCTTATGCCAGACTTAGCTTATCTTAGTAAATACCTTAGGGACATCTCGCTGTGGGGTAATGGTTAATAAGCTTGTCTTACAGACCATTACTACCGTACAGTGAGTTCAACCGACACTAGATGCTTACGATTGTGACCTTGAGCCAGACAAAACTCAAATTAGTAAGTACCTTAAGGGAGTGATTTGCAGTGGGATGATGGTTAACAAACCTGTCTAGTAGACCATTACGACCGAACCGAGTTCGATCATCTCAGTGTCTATATGCCAGACTGAGTGAAACTTAGTAAAGGGACATCTCGGTGTAGAGCAGTGGTTGATGAACTTGTCTAGCAGTTCATTACTACTGTTGGGGGATTGATCCTCGATGGTTGCCCGACGCTTGTAAATAAATACTTCGTTGTCTTCACTCCAGGCCCATAGACATCTTTCCAGGAGGATACGGTCCACTGTAAAGTGATTAACCGCAGTACACTATGATAATGTCCTTACCGTTTTGTCGAACAGCTGACACCACTCGTAACTTGCAGGTAGAATATCAACTTGATCAGATGGGAACGTTAGTTGACAGAACTGCTCAAGTGTCAATGGATCAGACAAATTTTTATAACATTTCATATTGATTAATCATACGGCAGATATATATATATATATATATATATATATATATATATATATATATATATATATATATATATATATATATATATATATATAGTAGAATGTGGATTCGCTACACAAACTAGCTTATGTTCCTGCCCTCTCCGGGCCTCATCAGGCGAATTATTTATTTCCTGCTCAACTCTAAAACAACTTAACTTCATGAGTAAAAAGTTGTATGTATCGAGCACTCTATGAAATCCATTACATTTCAGAAGTGGCTTTATATTTTTTATATATTATTACACACACACACACACACACACACACACACACACATATGTATATATGTATATATTTTTGGTAAGTAGACCCAGGATTGATAGTTATTATAGGATTGGGTGTCATGGCTCGAATGGAAAAAATGGTGGTCTATCAGCAGCTCGCGGATGACCAGAAGCCTTTGAGCAAGCATCAAGGACACAAATGATTATCTTGTATCCGAATGCAGTCTTTTTTGTACTAGTATGCTAAAACCCATCAGAATCTAACTACAATTCAAGAAGTCTTTGTGTGCACGTATGCACTACAATTACATGACAACATGTAAGGATTGGAATACAATCAATGCATCCTCCTGATAGTAACCTATGGAGATGAAAACATTGAAGTTAATCAAAATATTGACCCTCAATCTGAGAACCATGAAATGGGTTCAGGAGAGAATCATGCTCAACATCACATAGAGAGATCACAAGACAGCACTGTGCATTAGAGATATAACGATGAGAAAACTCAAAATGGCAATGGTCTGGCTTTGTTGCAAGAATGTCAAACAACCGCTCACAACGTGGTCTTTTTTGTACTTATAAAATCTGAAATTTCCCGATTCATAATCATAGAGGACGGTTCATTCTCAACGGAGGCCATGTGTCCCCCCTGGGAACTATTTGTCCAACCTGGAACAATATATCCCTTATGGATCCTTCTTCATTTGAAAGAGGGACATTCACTGAATCAATAATTTAAAAGAAACGTGTTGTATCTGTGCTTGACATTGGAACCTGGAACCCGAGAAAAACATCAAAGGGGCCATGGCCCTAGAGAGCGAAAAATATTTGATCTATAACAATTCGTTAGATTTCATTATTAATTTTTACCAGTAGTTCTTGGGGTACAAGTCTAGAATCAACGGTCAAATTCTAGAAAATCTTCCGCATCCATCTTCATATATCTGGGCATACCATCATAGAGGTTATACAGTTCTAATCAAGCGCTATGTGGTCCAGCAATTTTAATTGTCCGACCAGGGATGTAGGTGAAAGTGTGATTTAAAATCGGCCCAGGCCCGAAATGGTGGCAGGACAAAAGCTTTATGAATTGTAGTTAACCTATTTCATTTCTACCAGCATTAAACAATTTTACTAATATAATACAAATCTCGTTAAATATTAGAGGGGTACCTCAAGGAATCAAGGTCCCCCCTACCCCACCAAGCCATCGTATCTCAAGCTAGGCTTATAAAGGTCTGCCTATTAAACGAACTCACAGACCCCAGCCTCTTGAAAGGTCTACCCACTGATCCCCAATAATACTTTTATGGACCATCAGGGAGCTACCCCCTACCAGCTGGGAAATACTGCACTAAATGTTGGAAGGAGCATCAAAAGCCAGGCCTCCTAATCACCTGCTATGCCCCTGGTTGAAAAGTTGATTTTGATTTGGGCTAAACTCTGAAACTTCACAACAGTCTGATATGAATGAATCGAGCATTTAATATTTAGCATTAGGAACCATGTTGATTACACAAATTGTTGGTTCTGGATCGAAGCTGAGGTACTCAAAATATGGAAATGTTTACTTCAGCAGTATATGATAGTGTACAGCTCGTGCAGTGTGCACAACTCACATCGGAAACTCCAGGAAAATATGAGAAAGCCCCGAGCAAAATTGTCAATGATGTTAAGTTCCATCAAGTGTAATATGCACGTTCCTTTCGGAGCGAAGAATCAAGCTGCAAAAAGAATCAGTTTTATGATGAAACTAGTTAAAACCCGTGAAAAGATTCACGGATATCTCGAATCACTATCGCTCCACAAATGGGCCGTCCGATCCATCAACCGATTCGATTACAGATTCTTCTCTCTTTGCTCCCCAGTGTGTGTGTGTGTGTGTGTATACCCAGATACCCGCGGTCACATTTTTGGAGCTATAACTTTGAAAATTTGCACGAGTACACCACTAGGCATCATCTAGAAACATCTTTTGTTTTGTCAAAAAAGAGCTTCTGGGGGTCTCTATGGTCATTTGGGACAAACAATGTCCAAATCTTGTGCTAGTATTTAGATAATTTTAGAGAAAAGAATTATTTTTCTTGATAATTTTTGAGAAAACATCTATTTTTGATTTTGATTATGTTCAAATGTTTTTGAACTGTTGTTCTCGAGGTTTACAGTCCGAAACACTAAAGCATAAACAGGTCCCCTGGTGGACGCTTTCGCGGGTGACGTTGTCTAGCCATTACGATGAGCTTTTCAACGGTAACTGCGACGGCTGGAGCCATTTTTGGAAGGGTTGCTCTTATTTCTTCCCACGTTAAGCCTGACCTTGTGTCACATATTGCTGCGGTGGGACAGTGATTAAATAGATGTTAAATAGATACTATTTGAATTTCTATGAAATAATTTTTTACAGAAAAAAGTAGATTTGTTTCACTTGAATAGTCCATAGTTTAAATAATTGTTAGAAGGTATTTTTATTAGCAAAATTTTTACCCCTGAATGGAAGAGTCCTGTGTTACAGACAGAAAAGCTAATTACACAAGTATATATTAAGTTGGCATTGAACCTACTAACAGCCAGCAAGATTGACTAATTGATCGTCGCTATGCGACGTATGTCCTGATCCCTTTTTTCCCCCATAATTCAATAACTTGAAGTTTTGTATCAGTCCATCAATAGTGGGAGTTACAATGAGGATCAGGCTCACTAATAACAGCCAACAGGTTTAACTTGCTGGTCAGAAGCCATACAACATGAGTCCTGAACCATTTTTCTCATATGATCAACTAATCCCAGTGGGAAAATCCACGGATACAATTAGATTAAGATGTTTTTGTTGTTTTCTTTTTTTTTAATTTTTTTTATTCTTTCAAAAAAATAACCCTTCTAAATTCGTTTACCGGGAAGTGTGCATAGTTTTAAACGATGGGTAGGAAGTGAAATAGCCGAGTGTTAGGTAGTGGAATAGCCGAGTGTTAGGTAGTGGAATAGCCGAGTGTTAGGTAGTGGAATAGCCGAGTTTTAGGAAGTGGAATAGCCGAGTATTAGGAAGTGGAATAGCCGAGTGTTACGACCAGCAAACCGAGAAAATCACACTATCCATTATCAGAGGGAATACTCTTTAGTTTCAACTTCACACTCAAAGTAAATTTCCCCTTTCATACATGTTTGTAGTGCAATTAATCCCTGTAACTCATCCAAGCCCAAATTATATCAAATATTCAAATTTCGGTAGAAGCCCCCTAGTCATGATATCAGCACACTATACGCAATATATTTGGATAGCATTTTTTTTGTAATTGAATGTCCGTCGTTTACCGGCATATAAGATAACTGCAGGACAGGCTCGGTAACTAAATATTGATTCGTTAAAGAATTTTATTTCATCTTTAGCCTCAACTTTCTTTTAATGTGCAGAAGGACAAGTATACTAAGGAACTGAAAAATCAGCCAATCGCCACTTTGGAGATTTGAACTCATGAACTTACGTGTCAAATGTTTCCAGAAATATTTGATATGTTCTTTCATTGCGTAACTTTCCCAAATGCCAATACTTTCTGAACTCGTCCGGGTTCGTCTCGGCATCTTGTATTCTGCCGATCTCAGCTTCGTATGTAATCTCTGGGGATTCATGCTATGAGTCGAGACATCCATCGGTTGTCTGCCATTCTTGCAACATGACCAGCCCATTGCCATTGAGCTTTCTAATGGGTTCTCTGAGTTTCGGATTCCTGTTTTTTCACTAATATATTGTGCTATCTTGTGATCTCTCCATGTGAGGTAGAGCGTGATTCTTTCTTGTGCACGTTGCATGGTTTTCAGTTTGAGAGCCAGTCTCTTGGTTAGGTTCCATGTTTCAGCTCCATAGGTGACTATCGGGAGGATGCATTGGTTATATACCCTTCTTTTCAAGACTAATAAGATTTTTTTGTTCTTGAAGGTTGAGCTGCCAAATGTTTGCCATCCTAGAGTGATCCTTCTTTTGAGGATTCCATGGAGAATCGCTGTCCTAGGTTGATGTAGTGGTCTACTTTCTCCAGCTTTTCGATTTTGACCGTCAAGTGTTTATTTCCGATAAGTTTGTTGTACATGACCTTTGTTTTGCTAAAGCTAAGAATTTGGATGAGTTGATATCACCTTGTCGTACTCCTTATTGGAGCAGAAAGAGCTCTGAGTCTTTATGTAGCCTGATAAAGGAGTTGCTATAATGATACATATGTTGCAGCACTCTGACACATACGGGATGTTCAACACGTAGAGTGAAAGCCTCAATGATCTTAGGAATTTCAACTGAGTCTAAGGCCTTCTTGAAGTCGATGAATACTACAGCGAGTAGCATTTTATATTCGGCTACTTTCTCTTTTAGTTTATTTATCGAACGGAGATGGATCATGATCGAGCAGCTTCTTATAAAGCCAGCTTGTTCCTGTGGTTGGTTTTCATCTAGCGTTTTGGTGATTCGCTCGGTGATCGCTTTGGCGAAAAGTTTGTAGCTGCAGTTGAGTGGACTCATTAGATGTAGTTGTTGAGGTCTTTCGCTTTCCTTTTTTATATAATAGCATTGTGATTGCAGTGTTCTAAAACTTTTTTCTTGGCATAGGTTCAATAGAATGGCTAGTTTCCTAGTGATGACCTTACCAGCTTTTTGAGAAGGTCGATGGTGATGTTATCTGGTCCCAAGGCCTTTCTTCTATTTGTTTGTTTGATGGTTTGTTTTATCCCCGATGGCATAACTTCTGGGAAATCCCTGATTTGATCGCTTGTGTCTTGCAAATTCTGTTTATTGTTTTGTGGTCCGTATTTATAGGAAAACAGTTTTTGGTAAAATTCTTGGGCACGTTCGACGATCTGGTCTCTATCCATTTTCTTTGAGTACACCAGTTATTTGTTCGTTCTGCATTGAGAGTTTTGTTAATAGCTTCAAAAACCCCTCCCTTTTTCGAGAATTATTTCGATGATTGTTTTCGTGTATCTTCTTTTGTCTTCTCTTCGTTTCCTTTTGATGATCTTATTTAGTACGGTTGCTTTAATTTTCTCTCTTGTTGTTGTCAGTGGCTTGAGATTTCTGTGTTTTTCCATGAGATTTTTGGTTTCATCCGAACTTTGCTCATGGTTTGTGTGCTCGTTGATTTGAACACATCGGCAGCTTCAATTAGAGAGTTTTTTTTTTAATTCGTTGATGTTGGTGTCGTTCTCTCCATCTCTACATCTGTTTTTCAGTTCAAGCTTGAAGGACCAAGTGGGCTCTTTTGGTACGTTTAGTACTTATGGTTTGGTGTTGAAAATTTTCCTGCCTTCTTTGTTGGTGTTAATTTGTATTTTATATCTTACTATTCTGTGGTTGCTTCCTACGTTGACTTAATTTAGAACTGGGATATCTTTGACAGTCTCGTTTTTATCCTCTGGGATGTTGTTTATTCCGTTCTTGGTTCCATGGTTGGAGCTTTCCCAAATCTATTTTCATTGGATTTCTTCTTGAAGGTGTTCACGATCTTGAACCCGTTCACGGTTGCGAGATCTTCACCTTTGTCGTTCAGTACTTTATATACGAACTCACCGACGCAGTGATCATTTCCTTGTCCCACTTGTGTGTCGAAGTCTCCGATAATGACTTTGAGATATTTTCTGGTTTCTTGGAGTAGGTTGTTCAAGTCATCGTAGAAATTGTCTATTTCCTCTTTGGTTGACTGAGAAGTGAGAGCGTAGACTTTGGTGAAGTTTGTACCTCTTCTGTGCAGAGACACTGGCTATGCGACTGAGACAGCTTTGAAGCCTACCACGTTGTCTCTGAGTTCCTTATTGACGGGAAAGCCTACTCCGCTTTGTTTCACTTTCTCTTTCTCGTAGTTGTAAAATAGATGTTTGCTCTTTAGTTCGATTACTTCTTCTCCAAGTCTTCTCATTTCGCAAATACCAATTATGTCCAATTTGATGTTTCTGATTTTCAAGATCGGTTAGGCCCATGTCCGTCGAGAGCGTTCTTATGAAAATACATAGATTAATTTAAACAATTATGAACATAGAGATTAATTGATAGATATTTACAGAGTTAGATTCAAACAGGTATAATTAGATAACCAGACTGATTTATTTTGATATCAACTATTTTAAGAATAAATCGTATCAAGATTTAAAGAGAAAAATATCTATTAGTTCCATTTTTTATCATTTAGTATGAACAATTAAGTTTTGAAATAGTGAAGTTATTTTTGGCCCATTATCGATAATACTTACAAATAGATTAACAAACACTCTAGATGAAAACCAACCACGCCAACAGAAAGTCTTAAAACTGGCTCTTCGACACTAGACCACCTACATCCATTAAACCAAATAACCAAATAGATATGAGACTACAACAAATCACTTTGTTTGGCTTACATAGACTAGGAGAAAGCTTTTGATCTGATAATACATATGAGTCTTCAACTGAATGCAAAATCAAGATATAAATGAGAATTATATAAATGTGATTGAGAATATATATGGAAATGTCACAGCAATAATTAGTCTTCATAAAGATATTATCAAGATAAAGATTGGAAAAGGAATAAGACAAGGGAAATAGAGAAAGACAAAAAATAGGGTTAAAGATGAATAGAACTAAGAAAAAAGAAGTGTTCAATAATAAAGTCCTGAGAAAGACTAAAATAATAGAGGATGAAATCTTGGTAGGAGTTAACTAGTCCAGGCGATATCCCAGAGGAGTACTACGGAAATTGAATAAAACAGCGCTTAATGATTGGCTGGAAAGCATTTGTTATAAACAGGGACATACTGAAAAGCGAATTACCCATATGCTTAAAACGTTAAGTATACAATCAATGCATCATACCAGTTATGACGAACGGTAGCAAAACCTGGACACTTTCAAAACTACTCGAAAACCAACTCAGAACTGCAGGGCAATAGAAACAGCAACGGGGTGGAGGATATCAAGTAACAAAAATGGAGATGGGCATGGCACATAGCAAAGAAAAGGTTAACCGATTGGTAACCGTGTAACAGTATTCACATTCGGAAAAGTTCAGATACAAGATGGAGAGATGAAAAAGGCCTTAGTCCAGCCGTGGACTCATAACAGTTTTTATATATATATATATATATATATATATATATATATATATATATATATATATATATATATATATATATATATATATATTAGTGTGTGTGGTGAATTTAATAGACAATATGGAAACTCAAGAATTAGGCAAAACTGATTGTTTTCATTCCCGTAACATGTTTCGGGAAATTGGTCTCCCTCGTTGTCAAACGTCAAATGGAGGAACGAGAGAAACCAGTTTTTGAAATCCATTTTTCCTAATTTTCGAGTTTCCATACTGTCAACTAGATTCACCATTATATTGGATTAACCCCCATCCATTTTCTCAACATATATGCAATTATTTCTACACTTGACTTGTAAGTCTGAACCACATTAGAATTATTTTATCAGTCTGAATAGAACTAATTTATTTACCAAACAAACGTATGCTTATCTGTGTCACCACTGACCTTGTACCGGAGACAGTTTGGCAAACCGTGATGAATATATTGTTAATTTTACTCAGATTAATTCAGTTTGGTACAAGTGTAAGGCCCACAGCGAGGCTCGAACTCACTACCGTCGTGGCAGCTTATGTTTCCAGCTTGATACCCACTACTCGACGGTGAAGCGAATAAAATATTGTTTAAATTTTGCTTAGACTAACATAAGACCACAGGAATCGGCATGGACGTCCGCTGCCATTTTCCCAACGAGGGCCGGGGGGGATTAGGGCTGTAAAGAGATGTACTCGGTATATATTTAAGCGGCAACCCTGATATCTGCAAATAATAAAACCATCCTTTTATATGGGTAATATTAGGTTGGAGTTACAT
Organism: Thysanoteuthis rhombus; assembly: GCA_963457665.1. Classification (NCBI taxonomy): domain Eukaryota; kingdom Metazoa; phylum Mollusca; class Cephalopoda; order Oegopsida; family Thysanoteuthidae; genus Thysanoteuthis; species Thysanoteuthis major. The sequence continues at coordinate 18,758,428 of OY735225.1, read as the reverse complement.
AAAACAATTATACAGCATCATTATCCTTTATTTACTACCAGGTTAAAACTTTCAACTTCCTTACTCTATGTGATAAGACCTGATCCAGAGGGGGTTCAGATGCCCCGTTTGCCCCCAGCGACTGCCAATGGGAGTGGGGCATACAATGAGGACTGAACTCACTGAACTAGCAAATAGGTCTGCGAGACCAACTAGTTAACCATCACATCATGCTAGTCGACCCAAGCATTCGGTTAACTCTGAAGCATAAGCAGAAACAGCTCACAGAAGTTTCATTTAAACTGGACAGTGGTTTTAAAACTGGGGTCTGCAGACCACTGTAAGTCAGTCAACTAATGCTCGGGTGCTCGCAGCAGTGTTCCCTTTAAACTTGACATTGTGAATCTTGCAGCAGAGAAATAGTATCATCCGTCGCCCGACTATCAACAAAACATTATTATTGTACACTGAACTGCACCAACCTGGTGTGATTTTTTGCTTGATTTCTTCTTCTTTCGAAGATTTCGTTGAGATTCGTTGTCCCAAAACTAACACTAGGTTGGCAGGCTTTCGGTGGAGCAAGCTCGACTTTCAAGAACAAGAAAATTCCACTGGTCCTAAAATAAAGGTTAGACAACTAATGTATCCTCCCGATAATCACCTATGATGGAGTTGAAACATGGAACCTAACCAAAATATTGACCCCTAACTGAGAACCTTGTAACGTGCATATGAGAGAATCATGCTCAACATCACATGGAGAGCTCACAAGACAACACAATATATTAGAGAATATAGAGAAAACTCAAATGGCAATAGGCTGGATATGTTGCAAGGATGTAAAAAAACTGCTGGACATCACGACTCAGAACATGGATCACCAGAAATCAAATACGAAATTGTGGTCGACAGAAAGTAAGATGGCGTGACGAGCTAGACAAATTCAGAAAGTACTGATGATCACATCATTTTATTTTTTGCTGGTCACGATTTCGCTTAAAATGTTGGGAGATCCTCATACATTTGTCAATACATTTTCTCTGTCCGTCAATCTCCGTCATTGGGACTTGGAGCTTTGGTCAATGGGGTCTGACATGTGTTGCCTTGTTTACCGTCAGACGATCCCGCATACCCCAATCATAGATGACAATCAACAGTTGTTCTTCCCAACCGGTTGCAATACCCAATATTACACCACCTCCTCTCAATAGACCAAGCGTAACACTGAGAACTAACAATGCATATGTCACCTAACTGGTCAGTCATCAGTCTCTCTCTCTCTCTCTCTCTCTCTCTCTCTCTCTCTCTCTCTCTCTCTCTACATGCACACACGCATACATACATAAAGCATGCCCGTGCATAACCTCTCATCTTGCATAAATATATTTGGTTTATATCCTTCTTTCTGTGCACTCTTCTATATTCACGTATACATTTCTCACACACTCCATTATTGTCTTTCTGTACCTCTCACCATGTGTGTCTGTGTGTCTGTACAGGGTGGAGCAGAAATGATAGAAAAGTCAATAATATTGAACAATATAAAACATCCTCCAGATTTCTTCCTTTGAGAAGTATCAACAAAAAAACGCCATTTCGACTCATAATCCCAAAACGATCTAATAATTTACCTAAAATATTGTCAATTCATGTCAACAAATTCCTGGGAACTAATGTGCTAAAGACAGTGCAATGAATTTTTTCTCTTACGTAACATAAACAAGAACAATCCTCACCTAATTAAGGGGAGTAGACTCTTCACTGTTAGACTGCCCCCTCACGTTAGATCAGACCGATTTATAAGATGAACACTTCCCTGTCATGATTCATGTGGAGTATTGAGAACAAGGGTGCTACATCACAGATAATGTTATCAAACGATTATCGTTATAAAAATCAGTCAACGCTTTATTCAAATTGAATTAGAATTAATCATAATTCATATTAAGCTTTTTATTGATTTTTATCATGTAAAGTTGTCTATAACAATGAATTAGATAAACAATGAAAGTAACAATGAATGTAAACTGGGACAATTTTCATATCCTTCGCGTAATGTTATCATCCGGTTATTATTATCTAAAATTCCCTGTCATAAAGTGATCACAATAAGAGAATTGTTTGTATGGATGTGTGTGTGTGGATGTATGTGTGTGTATATGTGTGTGCGTGTGTGTGTGCCTGTTTCCACTTAAAAGCGTCACATTACTTTAGAAATCGCCAAACAAAACTGCCAAAATAGGTTTTCAACTTGGTTTGGCTGGCTGGCTGGCTATGCATTTATCATGCGAACTGGCCTCACCAATGGAGTTAGAGGGCCGAAACGTTCAACACTTACTCTTTATTGTCGTGAAAAAAAAATGTTTTTTGTTTTTCAAAACCACTCCCCCTAAATAGGTTTTTAGTTTGTTGGGTGTCAATTGCCAATGTAAATTTTTGCTAAATTGATCCCTTAGTCCGTGTCCAGCAGCATCCACATTTGTTTATATGAAATTCGGACTTTTTTAGCGATCACTGCCCAACAAAAGGAAGAACATCGCAAAGAGAAGTAACTTATCCATTGCTCACCCCTTTCCCAATTTTTTTATTGATCACCCCCAACACGCCCTCTCACCAAAAGACGTTGGTCAGGCGACGGTTTCTATTGAGTGACTCACCAGACCTGTTTCTATTATCCTTTTGCTTACCCCCTCCTCACCAAAACATGCATAAAAACACAGATACATATTTATATGTAAAAGAGACACATACGCAAACATTTGTGTATAATCATCAGATCCATCCAACCTGCGAGCCGCGACCTATCAGCATTTGTTGACCGAAGCAGGTGCAGATGACACCTAGAGTTCCCTCCCAGCTAACGGCTGTTTCCCCATCAGAATAGACGACTGTACAAATAGGACCCATCTGGTCTCGCCATACATCACTTTTCAGCCTTCCAATTCGGGTATGATGGGAAAGACGAATTTGATTATGCAGATTTTACAAGTGCAGGATTCTTAGACAACATTTACGATAATTGTCTCATTACAATTGAAGAAATCAGTGTGTGTGAGTGTGCATGTGCGTATACCACGATTACAACGGACCATTGTACGAAGTTGATACACACACACACACGTATATACATATATAAATATATATGTGTGTGTTTATGCGCGCGTGTGTGTGTGCGAGAAACAGGTAAGAAGTAAGGAAAAGCCACACTGGTTGGAGATGATTTCATATTTAATAACTTGAATATTTAGTAAAAAGGTTTTGTTATCATAGTTGTATTTTTTAGCTCACAAAAAAATTTCTCTGATCGGTTTCAATAAGATTTTCAAATTTCTTTGTGGGAGTTCAGGATTCTTCGACAACGCTTACGCAAGATAAGGTCGATTTGCCTTTTTATTTTATGAGTTTAGCTTAGGTTCCTTTTTTGTTTTTTTTGTTTTCCCTAAAACTCTAAAAAAACAGACCCAGAGAGCTGAAATATGCTGTAGCTTAATCATACAATACCTTTTTGGATCGCTTCCTATCTAAGCTAAATCGTATTGAAATCTCAGCCCTCTAGGTCTATTTCAAAGGGTTTTCAAGCAACAAAAATAAACGAACGGAAGCTAAATCCATAGAATAAAAGTTAGTGGTTAGCAGTTGCCTTTGCTTCCGCTAAATTTTTAGCGGTTCAGCGGTTTAGCGTTATCATCAGCTGTGTCCACCATTGCCTTTAAACCTTCTGGAAACATGTCAGTTTTGAGAAAAGAATTTTTCGATGGTTTCAGAGTAGTGTCCTATTTACAATGTAACTATATGAATTTCTCATTCTCTCAGTGTTTATGTCAGTTTGGAAGTATTTTTAATGAATCTGACCCTGAGGTGACGTTAAAACATTTTTTTTAATAAAAACTTTAACTCTAACCCCGACCCAAACGCAGAAATAAGACTTGAGCGCTTTTTATCATGAGATGAGTATTTTTAACGGAGTATTAATTATCGAACATTTTCGTTGCAACTAAACTTTAAACTCATGAACGTCTGACTTGATATAAAAGGTTTCAATTTATCGGTGTCTGTTGTTGTTATGAGTAAAGTCAAGCCTACACAGTATGGGAAAGAGGCCAAAGTTTTCCGATTCGCAAGACTTCGTCAGGTAGCGTTATCGGAAGTTGTGCATCTGGGCACAGCTAGGACCTGGCTGTTGATAACAACGTTTTCTTAACGAATTCAGACCGAGAGCCCACAGACGTGAGTTTCAACTTTCGCAGCCATTTTTGGATACAAATGAGGTAACACGATCATTATATTTGCCATAATCAAAAGCTTTGTCTTATAACATCCAAAATGTTATATGACTTCCCTGGGTTTCTTAGAAAATGAGAAAATTTGCATTCATACAGTATGCTGTGTAACTCTTAAAAAACAGGCCCGAATGAGTTAATCATATATTGCTGGCCAATGAGAATGGTTTTAAGAATTATTTCTTTCTTCTTTTTCTCAATTGAAAAATACAGTAATACCCTGCTAAACGCTGTTTCATTTAGCGCTGGTTTGCTATGGCGATCTTTTTCAATTTGTTTTGTAATAGATTTAGTAATATTAAATTTCCGAAATAAATCATAAGATAAGAGCATCAAAGACAGTCTCCAGGGCAAGTGTATACTATACACTTTGATTAATATGCTGCATGTATGAGAATAAACTCATACGCAGAGACATATACATATACAATAATTTATAATGTAGCGATATATATCATTTAGTCTTATTTCACTAGTCCAAGGAAGTAAACATCCGATGATATAAACAGCACTAATCCATTACATCTTGTTGATGCTCAACAACATATATTTTTAATGACTGCTGGCAAAATCTCTATTAATGCTACGTTGTATTGACTACGTTAAGTTCCAGTTTGGCGTTACATTTTTAGGGGCATATCTAGATCACTACCCGAGGTGTGACTATGTTAGGTTTTTACTCATGAGATACCGTTTTTTTTTTGTTTGTTTGTTTTTTTTCATAAGCAGAGATTCTTAATCTTCAATAAGTTGACTCTGAAAAATATTGTAACTTTCGAGGCGCGCCCTCAGAGCATAACTTACGTGGTTCTATTTGACGTAAATGAAACACACCTTGGAAAATGGGAAGAAAAATACGTTTATCAGTCCAGGCATAAATTGAGATATAATCTTGATTTCATATTTGATTAGATGTGGGATTGGAAAACATCAACAGAAATTAATCAGGCGTAGATTATTTTGCCTTTACGGCCTACGTTCTCAGAACGTCTGTCCTGGTAGACTTGAAACTTGTTTTTTCATTGGTTGCTATTCACAGTAAGATAATCATCGTATCACAAACCTCTTCAATGTTCGATACACACGAGAAAATTCTCTTTTGATTTTATTGTTACAAGAAGTTACCCTTTTCTTGAAAATGAAATTCAAAAAAGAAGCATTGTATGTTTGATTGCAAGACTAGAAAGCACCTCGAGAGTGCATACCTCCGTAAACCAGCTTAAAACTAGAAGAAAATCAGTTCATATAAAGCTGATAATGATACAGGGAGTGTAACTGTACATTTTTGGGGACCCACTCTGAAATTTGATCAATTCTTCCTAAGCCTGTGACCCATCTTCCCTCAAGATGTTTACTTTACGTTGTGCTGCAGAGTACAAGAACAAATTATATCGCACGATAAATTCTTACTGCCCAGGACGATAGAGGATTAAATAATGATGGATGAATAATAAAGTAAAACCAATACACCGAATAAATTATTTGTTTTATTTTACGTTTTTTTAGAGTAAGTGACCAACATTTGTTTCTTAAACTGTAGATAAAAAAATTCAATGATCGTCTCAGAAGTGAAATATTTTCTGCCCACTGCACTCTTCGTAGTTGTTCTCAGGCTTTTTTTTTTTGTCCTGCGTAGACTATGAAAAATGGCTGGTAACATTGACCATAGAAAATAAAGATAAAAGTGAATGATTTATCGATGCAGTTTCATTTTTGAAGATTTAATGTGAACTAAAATAAATGAATCCAGGACAAAAGGCATCAGTCAAAAAGACATCAGCCAAAAAGACAGCAGTGTACTGTGGACTTCTGCAAGTTACAATCGGCCAAAGAGCATTAACCGGTAATGTCAATTGTATAGTACGAATATTTTAACTGAATTCGTACGAATTAAAAAATTTCATTCAGAATTTATTTTGTAAATATGAATGAACGAAAGTTTTATGGTGATTTCTTTTATATTATGTATATATCTTTTTTTTTGTTAAAAGTAACTTACCTTTGTTTCTCAAACTTTCGGCAAAAACCAATGATCTCATAAGTAAAATATTTTCTGCCCACTGCACACATTGTAGTTGCTCATGTGCCATGGAAAATGATCGGTAACAGTGAACATAAAGAATGATGATAAAAGTTAATAATTCACTGGTGTAGGTGTGTTTTTGGTTGATCTGATGTGAATAAGAGATATAATCCATAATATTACTCTGCTTGTTCATACCTGCATTCGAATGTTTCGCTTTCAGTAATAACGTAAGGAGAAGGTTAGGTAGTTAGAAAAGAGGTTAGAAAGAAAGAGGACAGAAAAGAAAATTAGGTTGTTTAATAAGAAGGTAGAGATAGTGAGGAGAAGAAATTTAGATAGTTTAGATAGTGGAAGCGGGACAGACACAATACTCGCACTGGATACGTTCAAAGCTCAACACACTTGTTTGCATGTTTGGAAAAAATTACGCTGCATACTTACGAGATAGTTGGGGTATACTATAGTGTCACAGTTTGATAACACCTGACCTACTGACTAGGCGCCAGGCAGTACCGGCCCACAGACTGGCTGGCCCAACGGAATTTTGCCCGGTTGCCTGGCAGCCGAATCCGAAACATAGAGAGAGAGGGGGGTGTTAGGTTCAAACTTACTGTGCAGATTGCTTCAAAAAGCTGAAAATTTGTCGGCTACAGAAGAAAATATTAACATTGATTAAGCTTGGCAAAACGGAGGATTGTGATTATTTTGTGTCTTTATTTAACAAGCTGTTCAAATAACAACCCCCCTCTCTCTCCTTGAATTCGGAAATGACGTTCAAATAACAACACCCCTCTCTCTCTCCTTGAATTCGGAAATGACGTTTAAATAACAAAACCTCTCTCTCTCTCTCTCTCCTTGAATTCGGAAATGACGTTCGAATAACAAAATCTCTCTCTCTCTCTCTCTCTCTCTCTCTCTCTCCCTCCTTGAATTCGGAAATGACGTTCAAATAACAAAACCTCTCTCTCTCTCTCTCTCTCTCTCTCTCTCTCTCTCTCTCTCTCTCTCTCTCTCTCTCTCTCTCTCTCCTTGAATTCGGAAATGACGTTCGAATAACAAAATCACTCTCTCTCTCTCTCTCCTTGAATTCGGAAACGACGTTCGAATAACAAAATCACTCTCTCTCTCTCTCTCTTTCTCTCTCTCTCTCTTTCTCTCTCTCTCTCTCTCTCTCTCTCTCTTCTTGAATTTGGAAATGACGTTCAAATAACAAAACCTCTCTCTCTCCTTGAATTCGGAAATGACGTTCAAATGACAAAACCTATCTCTCTCTCTCTCTCTCTCTCTCTCTCTCTCTCTCTCTCTCTCCTTGTATTCGGAAATGGCATTCGTAGCTGTAGCTAAGAAGGTCATTTCCAAACCATCTTTCTAACTCTGATGATACAGCTTTGAGAATACTCTAAAAATCAGATTTTCATGACTATCGCCACTGTACACGTATGAAGATGTATCTTTCGAAATGACAAGAAAATAGTGTAGTTAACGAATAACCCCAACTAAAAGCGTTTTACTGCCGCTTGAACTGTAACATCTGACCCAAATGTTTTTTCTATCATTGTTCAAAACATTGTGATCCAAACTTGTCCAAATAAATCAATGAATAATGACAATGCTCCAACTTAGAACTCACATCACCTTTCCAACTTGAACGATTCTCTCACTGATCGATGCTCAACTCTACGTTTTGAAAGTTAGCAGGATCAAAGATGGTGGACGAGTTCACGGATTACATTCATGGATTACTAGATGCAATATACACGTGAGCAAACCTGGAGAAGATATCGGCAAAAACGTAAAGATCAAAACAATGCATTTTTGTGCATACTGCAGTAAAATCACTGGTTCACGAAAATAGCTACAGTCAGTTTTAAAACAAATGGTAATCAAATTTTTTTTAGTCTGACTGAACCCGTTCTAGCATAAACTTACATTTATGAAATACTAAATGAGGATCTGATCAATTATTGATGGCTTGCAAACAAAGTGCGATCTCCCTTGCACCCTACGCACCGTTGCATAAATCAACGTGAAAACTTTATACCTGTTGTACCTCTCTAATCCGGTAACCTGTGGCCTGACAATTTCCATAGACTGGCATGTTTTGAATCTGCCGCCATTACTTACTGAATCTGCCGCGAAAGCTCTTCGATTCGGTTTCAAAATGTGGGTTGGTCATAATTTCATCATCATCATCATCATCATCATCATCATCATCATCATCATCAGTTTTTCAATGTCTGTCGTTGGACAAGGACCTTCCCCAGGATTCGCCATACTTCTCTATCATGGGCGTCGTGGAGCCAGTACTTTCTGAATTTGTCTAGCTCGTCTCTCCATCTAATATTCTGCCGGCCTCGGTTGCGCATGTGATCTTGGGGGATCCATGTCGTGAGTCGCTATGTCCATCGGTTGTCCGCCATTCTTGCAACATGGCCAGCGCACTGCCATTTGAGATTTTTAATGGATTCTATGATGTCTCAGGCTCCTGTCTTTTCCCGGATGTACTGTGCTATCTTGTGGTCTCTCCATGTGAGGCCCAGCATAATTCTTTTATGTGCACGTTGCATGGTCCTCAATGTGCAGATCTGTCTCTTGGTTAGGTTCCATGTCTCAGCTCCATAGTGTTTTATAAATCGACTTATTAAAGTGAACGTGTAAAAATCCAACTGCAGTTTTAAACCGATTCGAAGAACTCTTAATTCAACAACTTTCGATGTTTATGCATGAAATCAAATATGTATTTACCATTATTCCCGAATCTTATAAATTATGTTTAAGACTACCAATTAGAACGCTTATAACAAATACTTTTCATTTATCATAATATAGTTTCTCTAATGCAAATTACATTAAAATACATCACTTGCGTGGTTGTCGCATGCATTTGTTATTTATAACAACATACAACATTTAATTTAAATTGTTTCAATAAATCATTAGACAAAGAGGCGAATATGATAAATATACATTCTTTATTCAATGATAATAACAATAGATGATAGTTTGTCTATTGTGTGAATGTGTTTATGTTCAAAAGAATCCGGAGTCAATTTGATTTATATGCCGTTATTATTCATAGAGGTAAATGTATGCGATCGTGAGTGTACCTTTTTGGGTTATAAGTATGCGTGTGTACATCATAGTAGTCGCTACATTTTTAGGAGTAAAAAAGTTTTAAAAAAGGATTGAATGGGGGAAAGAAATGTACTCACAATCTATACCTGAATGTAAGTATGCGTGAGGTGAAAACATATCCCAGCGAATCGTAGATTATTACGCACGATTGAGCTTTTTGTCTGACTGACTGTTTCTCAATGTAAATACTGCACTCAACTGGTACTGAAAATTACATCGGTTTCCTTCTATCTTTCTCGGAGAGGCTCCAGTGAAACCCTACTGCCACGCTAGCTTGAGATTGGTCATTAATTCGTGAATATTTCATTTATTTGAATTTTTGAAAATTTTCCTGTCACAATTTTTGAGGGTAAAACCATGGAGCCTATCATGCACGATTTTTGTTCACTGAATTTGGGTGGTCTTCATCGGTTTATTGTTAACACAATAAAAATCATTAAAAATCGATAAACAGCTAATATTATTTACGTGATAATGTGAAACAAATGTTATCTGGCATTTTCTGTCGTCCAGCAACGACCAGGTCCCAAGCTAGCCAGATCAAAGAGGCAATCCTGTATAAGAAATAGATATCGTTGCCTCTACACTTAGGTTCCGTTCTCCACGGGTGCATCTACAGGTTAGGATATATCACTTTCGTCTAAATCATTTTAAACCACTTTGGTCCAAATTTCTTCGGCTAGAATAACTTTTGTCCTCACAATATCTCCAAAAGTTTTCAATGAATTTCTATAGCATTTTTTCGAATGGACACCATGGGCTAAGGAAGAATTGATGAAGTCTTGGAGTGAATCCAGGGTTTTTCTTCGATTGAGAGGGAAAATGGATTATTTGATCAAATTATCTCTCAATGAAAAGAGAAATCCTCGGATCAGCCCCAAAATTTTATCGATTCTTCCATAGCTCATAACCTACCATTCGGCATTATGTCATTGAAATTGATTGGGAACTTCTGGAGATATTGTGTGAACATAAGTGATTTTAGACCAAATTGATTCAGACTGAACTGATTTAGACGGAAAAATCAGGTGGAAACTTGTTCGTTCACACGCGGTTCGTATCAGTGAGCATCGTTAGCAGAAATGACTGAAGACATTTTATACACTAACTAGCGTCGGTTCATCAGTTCAGACAGAAATATATATATCTTCATCTTCGTGACATGTGTGCACTTTGCTCTATCGAGTTTTATTATATGTAAAAACCTTGATTCGATTCACCTTTAACGTATTAACAATCAGCAACGATCCTTTTCATAGAAGCAGAAACAGGGCGTACCGAATGGTATGTGCAGGGTGTGCCGCACTCCAGTGTTCTTTCTGTCGGCAAATATCTTCCCGATTTCTAAATTTGCTATTTTCGACTAAACCTGGGGGGGGGGGTTAACCGATAAAATTTCGCTATAACCTATTAGATTTGGTAAGTTTAATAAAAGTGAATGTTCAATCAATTATTATTAAATTGTTCTGAGGTCTATCTATCCCTGTGAAAGCCATGTATGCAAATTAGCATGTTTAATTGTATAATAGTCTGTCGTGCCCTGTCCTGTTATAACTTGAAAGTTATATTGGATTAGTTCATGTGAAATACATTAACAGGGCCAATAAAATTATTAAAGGGTTTTAGAATATGATAGTCTGTGATCATAACAACGAATCATACGTCTCATAAAAGTTGATCGTTTGAAACGAAAATGATTTCTTTAAAAAGACTTGAGTGACTGAAAGAAATGTTTAATGTTTGTTCTATGTCAAGACTTGATACTTCATGTCTGATCATCCTTTAAAATAGCTTGAGTTGAGTTGATATTTTTTTTTAAACTTAAAATCATGATATTTGAATTATTAAAAATAAATTACCCAATGAAATAGCTTTACGCTCTTAAGTGCTGATCCATACATAAATAACACCGTCATTTTGACGGTTATATGCTAGTAGTTATTGTACTTGATAAATTGACTCTAAATGAGTATATGTATATAACATCTAAAATATATTGAATGTATGAAAATTTAGCCGAATTTAGCCATTTTCAGGCAATTTTAGCAATAAATAACGAACCATCCTCTGCAACATTGATTTCCTTTCTCATTCAGTCTGCACACTCACTTTGTCGGCAAATTGGAGGCTTGCATATCTACCTTGTCGATTGCACTACCTGAATAAAAATCATTAGGTCCGGCTGGCTGGTTATGTATGTATGTATGTATGCATGTATATATGTATGTGTAATTTAATAATTTGATTATTTAGAAAACTAAATTAAAAATCTTCCATAGACGTTTTATTCCCATCATTTCTCATCAGCAGCGTCGCCAGATTTAAATGATTTTTTTTTTAATATATGAGGTCAAACATTGTTATATATGTATGTATGTATGTATGTATGTATGTATGTATGTATGGATGGATGGATGGATGGATGGATGTGTGTATGTATGTATGTGCATATGTGTGTATGTATGAGGCATACAAACCGCACCAATGGAGCCAGAGTGCTGGAAATTCCTAAAATCACTCCTTATTATACCTTAAAAAAAACGTTGTTTTTTTTTTGGGGGGGGGGGTCAAATCCCCCCCCCCGAAATGAACAGGGGCGGGTTGTTCAATTTACAATGCAATGTTATGCTCAATTTCTCACTTCTCTGTGCCTGCTCGATTGGGGTTTTGGGGGGCGGGAATTAAACTTTTAGTGTTCAAACAAAAGGCGAAAGAAGTAACGTATTTATTGATCACCTTTTATTTCAATTTTTGATTGACCCCCTCCCAACACGTCATGATGCCAAAAGACGTGGTCATGTGATTAACTAAGCCTGTCTATCCAATCGTTTATACAGTCAAGGGTGTGACTAGAAATTTGGGGGCTTGAAGGATTTAATGCAGTTGGGGCCACAGACACTTGAAGATCCACAAAGGTATTACTGGGGGTCTGTGAGCAGATCTCTTAAAAGCCTAGGCCCTGTGAGCTTACTCCTTTCAAAAGCAATGATGTAGCCAGATATTTGAAGGCCTGGGCGGGGGACTCAGCTCCTTGAGGGCCTCTCTGACAATCAATAAGATTTGTTATTGTATGAGGTTAGTAGAGATTCGCAACAATTCATAAAGCTTTTTGAGAGTCCCTCCATTGGGAGTCCAGGGCGATTTTAAATCACCTCTACACCTCCCTGAGCAGCATCCCCCTGTATATAGGGGAGCTACTATATATTAATGCTTTCCTCACGTAATCACTATTCATAAAGTAAACTTTAGCAGAATAGATAATAAAACTAGTGCATCTCGCCGTGGAGTAGGGGTTAGCAAGCTATCATCGCAGACCATTACTACTAGAATGGATTTGATCATCCCTGGGAGCTCAACACTTGTGGCCTTGTTCCATACTAAGCTGAACTTGCTCATTTGGCTGGTAAATTATAAAATAGTGAACAGCCGAGCTCGCAGCTCCCTCCGAATATATCAATACACGACGGGAGTTCGAGACATCATAGAATCTATTGAAAAACTTAAATGGCAATGGGCAGATCATGTTGCAAGAATGACAGACAGCTAATGGACATCACGACTCACAACATGAATCCCCCGAGATCACATGCGAAACCGAGGACGACGGAGTACAAGATGGAGAGATGAACTAGATAGATTCAAAAAATACTAGCTCCGGGACGCCCATGATAGAGAAGTGTGGCGGATCCTGGGGAAGATCTATGTCCAACGAAGGACAATAAAAGACCGTTGATGATGAATGAGCCGGCAGCGCCAAGGAACGAAAGTTGGGAAGAAAATTACGAAGATTTTAAATGTGAGTGGGGAGAGAGGGGGGGATTATGATCTTCCATTCTTCCTTGATATCTAGTACATGCCTTCCTCATTATGATGTGGTTCGTTATAGCGCGGTTAGAGTTATAACGTGATTGGATGGTTGACCCCAAAACATTATTCTAGCTCCAAAATAACTGAATTGACAACTGTTTATTACGGCCCCAACACCTGTGTTATAACGGGGAACACGTGTAATACGTTTCCTGAAAAACTTTTTTTTATAATCCTGAACTATCAGCCAGCTATTGAGAAACTACATCTGCTGGGTGCGCACACAGGGCTATTCCTTAAAACGGTTATCCCGAAACCAACATACACTCTCTGTAGCGTCCCTTGTTACTCATTCGAGGAATTTGTAGCAACAATAGAGTTAGGAGCAGAATCCATTTGTAATATAAAATTTGACTACATCAGTTGGCGACACGCTAATCTCCCTGTGCAGCTCGGAGGCCACGGTGGACATTGCATACACCGAATCGCATCATCACTGGACCACGGTGGTTTGACCTCTCCTAATACTGCAGCCAAACAAAACAGCCGGGATGAAAATTATGCAAATCGGTGACCAATCAACTCCACATCTCACTCGACCAAAGATGATTGGTACGCTTGCAGACTGCATCCTAGCCTCTCAGTGGGGACTCTCTCTGAAAAAGCATTATCCCTCCCCAAGACCGGTACCTTCTTGGATAACGATTGTGTCTGTATAGGCATCGCCCTTCGTCTCGGTAATCGCATCTGCAGACCTCACCGTTGCTGTTGTGGGTCGAGCATTGCTGAATGTGATCTACACACCCTCTCATGTCGCCACAGCACGGGTCGCCTTCCTCGCCACGCCGCATTCAATGGCATTGCCAAAAGAGGATGATGCCACCGGAATTGCCGCCTTGTTGGAGCCGATTTGCCAAGACCGGGGAGATGATGAATGCCTGGACGGGATAACAGTTTTCTTAATCGAACCTGGTAAACCTCTTATTTGGGGTGCCACTTGCAGCGATTCTTGATTCTGTTGGACATCGAGCTTGATATTGACAGGCCGAGGAGCGGAAGATGGCCAAGTATCGCACACCAATAGGTACGAGTTTATACCAGTCGTGGTTGAGACGTCTGGTGTGGTTGGTCCAAAAGTTCATCTGCTGAATAGGCTCAAAAGCCATCCAACGTCGCAGTGAGTCGCAAGAAACCAGCTGGTTTAATCGATGAGTGTCGATGACGATAATCTGAGGCACCACGTTCTCCATGGTAACGTTGGGAGTAAACAAAGTTGACCGTTGAAATAAAAATGTCAGAATTCATTTGGATTATATTGAAAAGATGACCAGCCCAGGAAGTTGCTTGGACCACCCAGCATTCCCTCTGAAACGGAAACGCATTTATTCTAATTATGTTATTCTTCATTTTGGTATTGACCAATCAGCATGTGGCTCAGAAGGTCGTATCCCACGAGCTGAAGTGTTCAAGTTGTTGCGTGAATAAATAAATAACACGTAGTTTTTTTTTCATCATAAATATGTTTCAATCAATACTTTCATAAAAAGCCGCTCCCCGTCTTACTCACGTTTGGTTTTGAATTTAAAATACGATCAGATTCAGACTCAGACCCATTTACTCCACATGAGGCGATGATTTAGTTTGAGTTGGGGTTGTCTCCATTCCTCCTCCGTCACACTAAACCAAACCGATGTTTAAAATTAACATTTCCCTACTTTGATTTGAAATAACAGACAAGTGATTGTTAAGCGACTTTCTTACCAACTGAGCCAAACTGACAAATCTTATATACCAACGAGTTTATTTATTATACAAGCAATACAAAAGTTGCAGTAATCATCTTCAATCGGAATTGAAGGAGGAGTGGAGTTTGACCCTGGAGCAGCCAGGTTTGTTTGTCTCTGTTTCTCGAACGATACATGGAAACCCAATCATTGTTTAATACTAATGTAGCAAATATGAGTTTTTACATGACCGGGGAGCTAGTCCGACGAGCTGGACTGCCTTACGGAGCTAAAAAGGGCCCCAACTGCTATGTTATTTACTCTTAGCAGGTGGTAGATGTTAATTCATGCTTTTCACAAGGTTATTACTGGGAATAGACTGCAAAGTACTCCAGTCGGATTACATCCTGTGCATTGTTGACAGTGAAGCCACCTGCAACCCTGTTTGTATTCGATCAGACGAAAAAAATCAAGTCGATTTATTATTTAAAAAAAAACAAAACAATTCGAATCAAACGCACAATCAGAGAAAAGCCTTTAAATTGAGGAGTAGTTGGAAACTTGGTGCTCCAGGGGATTTTCTACTCAAAGGGCCTCCCTGGAACACTTATTGAAATTTGTTATTGTATAATGTTAGTAGAAATGCAGTCGGTGAGCAACTATTCATAAAGCTTTTGGGGGCCCTATCTTTTAGGGGTCTCAAGGGCTGATTTAAAAACCAACCCCTCTCTCAGCTTCGCCCCTGCCTTTAAAAGAACGCTTGATACTTTGACATTTGCCGCCAGCAATTGAGATTTGAGTTCAATAGATGATCCTCTTCAATAGAAGAGTGTATCATCAGAGAATCATATGAGAACGATTCGGACGACCTCTTTTCCATTCGACCAATCAAAGCGCAGAATTTTTTTCTAAGAATGCTAGATTCTTGACCAATCACACGCCAATCCTGATCTGTCTCACAAGTTATCATGCACTTTTATCTTGGGGTATTTTATATGATAAATACGAAATAAATCACTAAATCAAACGTAAAAAATATTAATGAATCACAAGTAGCTAAGATATTCTTTTGCGACGAATTACCGAAGGCTGAAATGTTGCAACATCTGTTACAATCAACTAAAGAAGCAGCCCTGATATGCATATAGAGGAGTAATCTGATGGTCAGACCAGAACAGGATAGAGGAAGGGCGTACGATTTTGTGAGGGGGGGGGGGGTATTTCCCTTTGTAGAGGGAAACGAGAAAACCATTGGTAAAGAATATCGATACAGTAAAGTGTGTCAAATGGGACCCTTCCGAATACAGAATTTTAAAGAATTGTATTTGCTGCTTCTGAATACATTTTCGATAAAATTGCCTGACATTACCTCTCTCTTATGATTCTTTCTAGTTTGTTTTTATATTGTTCTGTTACTTGTAAGTACACCGTGTACAATACATGTAAATGTATACCAATATACAAATCATGTTTTGGCTCTGATTACAAAACCTTTGATGAACAGATTGAAATAAAACCTATATTTTTTATTTGGCCGGGGGCTACTCAAACTTTGCAGGGACCAGCTGGTAGTTAGAATGCTGGACTACAGGTTATGTGGTTTGAACTTAAGTCCCATCTCCTTGATCAGCGATATATATTATTATAAGCTCACAGAAGGAAAAGAAAACAATCGAAAGGAACATTTTCCCTGAGTTGTCAATCTCGCACTTATAAGATTCACGATACTCGTGAAGCGTAAGTAGAATAACTGAGCAGTGAAATACGCTTATGTTTATTTTCATACAGCTCGTTCCAAATCCCCCGGGACTCACCTCTTAGAGATATCCTCATGTATTCATATTGCTATTAGTAGAACGTTCCGTCCTCAGCTAAGAACATGGCCTTGTGCCTACGATGGCTAAGTTCAACAAATATCTACATTTGTTGATAATGTAGTGCTATGGTAGGCTGACAGCCTTTACATATCAATAATAACTTTGTCTTAGCGAGGGATTGTTCTCTCTAGACTTGGCATAAAATGATATCCCATCGCATTTTGTATTTACAGACAAAACTCGGTAAGGCAGACCACTACATCTACCTAGGACAACGAATCTCCATGAGATCCCCAAAAGAGGAGGTAATCAAGCGAAGAATCACTCTAGGATAGCAAGCCTTCAGCAGAGCAAGCTCTACTTTCAAAAACCAGACGATCCCAATAATCCCAAAAAGAAGAGTATACAACCAATGCATCCACCCGATAGTCACTTATGGAGTTGGAACATGGAACCTAACCAAGAGACAGACCTGCAAACTGAGAAGCATGCAACATGTGCATGAAAGAATCATGCTCAGCCCTACATGGAGAGATCACAAGACAGTACAGTATATAAGGAAGAAAACGAGAGTCCGAGATATCATAAAAACTATTTTAAAAAACTCAAATGGCAATGGGCAGGCCATGTTGCAAGAATGAAAGACAACCGATGGACATCACAACTCACAACATGGATCCGCAGAGATCACACGAGAAACCGAGGCCGACAGAATACAAGATGGAGAGATGATCTGAACAAATTCAGAAAATACTGGCTCTGTGACGCCCACGATAGAGAACTGTGGCGAATCCTGGGGAGGGTCAATGTCCAACGACGGACGTTATAAGTCTGATGATGATGATGTGTTTATCATCATCGTCATCATAATCATCTGTCTTTTAATGTCCGTCGTTGGACAGACTCTCCCCAAGGTTCGCTACACTTCTCTATCGTTGGCGTCGCGGAGCCAATACTTTCTGAATTTGTCTAGTTAGTCTCTCCATCTAGTATTCTGTTAGCCTCGGTTGTGCATGTGATTCCTGAGATCCTTATTGTGAGTCGTGATGTCCGTCGGTTATCTGTCATTCTTGCAACTTGACCAGCCCATTGCCATTTAAGTTTTCGAGTAGATTCTATGATGACTCGGACTCCTGTTTTCTCCCGGATATACTGTGCTATCTTGTGATCTCTACGTGTGGTGTTGAGCATGTAGCATTGAAACTGTTTTGCTCATACTTGGCTATAAAAAAAAATGCCCTATCTCATTTTTTATTGACAATTGTTTTGATCATACTTGGCCATAAAAGAATGCCCAATCTCTTTTTTGTACTGATGGGGAATTGTTTAGGTAATACTTGGCTATAAACAAATCCTTCAACTCTTTTTGCATTGGATGGCAATTGTTTTGTTCAGACTTGGGCATAAAAAGATCCATCATCTCCTTTTGTATTGGCGGGCAGCTGCTTTCTAGGCTACAGCGATTGGCTACTGAATAAGGATGGAACTCGTCAGGGTCGTATTAAACGATAGCAGAGATCCCTATTTATTTTTGTATTGGGGAGGGATTGTTCTCTCTAAACTTGGCATAAAATGATACCCCATCGCTTTTTGTATTTACGGACAACTGATTTATTCATCGTCGTCGTTGTGTCGTCGTCATCATCATCATCATCATCATCATCATCATCATCATCAGTAGTCTTTTAACGTCTGTCGTTGGACATGATTTGATCCTTCAACTCTTTTTGTACTGATGGGCATCTGTTTTGTTCATTTATCAATTCGTTCAAGTTGTTGTCTATTGCAATTTTCTCTCCCTTGATAGTAAACATCCGTTTTGTTGATTTTTATTGTATTTTTGTATTTAGGAGTTGGTTGTTGTTACCTAAATTCTTGTGTATACATACTGCTAAATCTCTCTCACCAATAAGGTAACTTGGTTCAATTGGTTTAAAATCGGACCAATACAGTAGGGTCATATTGGATTTTTTTTAAAAACTTTGCCGGTGCCAGGAAGTATTATTTTCTCAAAAAATTTGTCTTCGAATTTTTCTTGATTCTTTTCACACTCGAACCCTGTTTTTGTCATCCTACCCCCCCTCCCCCTTCAAATAATCATTTCATCAATTTCATAACTTAGTCAACATTGCTGACTGAAGAAGTACATCTTATTTACAGTGGCCTTTTATCAGTTATCTGTGGTCATATTCAGACACAAACACTTTATAAGTTTTAATTGATAAGGTTTTGATGCATAATGTTTTAAAAGCACAAGAGAATAGATGCTGGCAATGAGATGAGCAAAAGAGAAACACGTAAGTTTTTGAAAATAATCGTACATTGAGGTTGCTATTGTAAGGACAAATATTCTATCCATCACATATCATACATGGGATTGGACCGTCCATTAGGCGTATGTAGGCGGTCGCCGAGGGCCCAAAAGGGCTTAGAGGCGCACTCTGAACTGAAAAAAAAAATAATTGTTACAAAACGACTGGGGTGCAAATTTCAAGTCTCGCTTTGATCGGATGAAACCTGAGTGTAAATTTCAAGTCTCGCCAAATACTTATGGAACCCTTGCACCGTCCCTACTTCTACGGTGCAAATTGTTGAACAACAGTAGCCATCAAAGATGGCAAAGGGTTCTATCTTTTTTTTATTATGAGTGCGTATGTTTGTTTATGTGTTTCTTTGCTCGTTCGTTTGTTCTAGCGCCCCTGATCATACCTTTTTGTCTACAGACTTAGCATCAATACTGTACTACACCCCTTCGAAAAACCTTTCGTGTGTGTGGGGGGTATTTTGATCTTTTGGGAGCCTTATTCTGACGTGTTCATTTGTTCGCATCTTCCATTGCACCTGGCCATACCGTTTTGTCTACAGACTTAAAAAATTGGCATCAGTACTCCACTAGGTCCTCTCGAAAAACAATTTTTTTAATTTTTGGAAAAAAAAATTTTTTTATCCTTTGGGGGCCTTATTGTGATTGGCTTATTGATAACATCTACATTCTTTAGAATCTAGATATTACTAGATATTTTTTATTCTATTTCAGACGTTTTCCAATAAAAAGCGCCAGTGATGTCATAAATAGAATTTATTCTAACCATAATCAATTTTTGACAGATTTTTTTTTTACATGACTTCAAATTTTGATGCTACGGTAGATCAATTATTGACTGCGATGGCGAGTTTCTATCTTATTACTGGTTATTTCTGCTAATCTCTTATTAGAAACCGCCACCAGAACTGTCTACCTAGTTGGGTTTTTTTTCAGTATCAAAAGGGTCTGGCTGGATGACTGGCTGGATGGCTGGCTGGCTGGATGGTTATGTATGTGTCAGACGTACAGACTGCGCCTACATAGCTAAGGTAGCTGACCCAGTGAAAATTCCCAAGGTCATTGATGCTATCACTACGAGGTGTAGACCCCGTAGACGTCAGAGTATTGCAATATATATACCATCACAGCGACTCCTTTATCAGGCTACTTGAAGACTCCGAGCCCTTTAACTCCAAAAAGGGAAAAGACAAGGTGATACCAGCTCACCCAAACTTTTTACAGCCTACCTCGAGATTCCCCTTAGAAACCTGGACTAGGAAAACAAAAGAATTAGAATAAGCGGCGAATACTCAAGTAACCTCAGATTCGCAGACGACATCGTCTTTTTCGCAGAGAACCTCCAGGACTTCCAACTAATTGGAGACGAACTGAATGAAGAAAGCAAGACAGTTGGCCATAACATGAACTTCAGCAAAACAAAAGTAATATACAAAAAAAAACATTTCGGAAATAAACACACAACGATCAAAATCGGAAACACAAAGCTGGAGAAAGTAGACCACTACATCTACGAAGGACAACAAATATCTATGGAATCCTCAAAAGCAGAAGAAATCAAACGAAGAATCACTCTAGGATAGCAAGCCTTCGGCAGGGCAAGCTCTACCTTTAAGAACAAGAAAATCCCATTCGTTCTAAAAAGAAGGGTATGCAACAAGTGCATTCTTCTGATAGTCCCCTATGGAGCTGAAACATGGAACCTAACCAAGACACTGACCTTAAAGCTGAAAACCATGTAACGTGCACATGAGATGGCAAGACGAACCGGACAAAAAGTATTGGCCCCACGACGCCCACGATAGAGAGGTGTAGTGAATTCTGGGGAAGGTCTATGTCCAACGACGAACGATTTTTAAAAAAAAAACTTTTTTTTTTCACCCCCTAGCTTTTAGGGGGTTCAATTTGCAATGTAAGTTTGTGTTGAATAGACCCCTTAGTTTGCTTCTTGCAGCGTTCACGTTTGTTTTGTTGGTTTTTTGTTTTTTGTTTCTTTTAAATTCGTACCTTTTGAGTGATGACTGCCCAATAAAAAGCGATTGATTACCCCTTTTTCCAATTTTTTAATTAATCACCCCTACTCTGCATGCTGCCAAAAGATGTTGGTCACCTGGCGGTTTCTATGGAGTTACTAACCAGACATATTGTGTCAGATAATTTACAAATTTATCATAGTAGGTATGAATATTTTCATTTATCAAAACTATTTGGGCACAGTTGGTGCGTAATTACGGCTAAAGTAAACATTTAAGCTCTGTATTTTCTCTATCTCAGTTTGAACCCACAACTGGTGAATCGAAAGCGACTTTTTTCAGGGCCGGTCCTAGGATTTCTGTTGATCAGCCCCATGAGTGGCTATCGGGAGGATGCACTGGTTATACATACTTCTTTTTAATTATCAGATATTCCTGGAAAATCTGACTTCAAATCAGGGATTTTTCATATTTTGATTGTTTTTATAGTTCAATTATTCATTTTTCATTTTTTCATTTGTATTTGAAAGCTCTTGAAGAATCATCCTAGACTGGCAACATTTTGTCAGAGCACGCTCAATATCCAAGAAAAATACCATTAGTCCTGAAAAGAAGTGTCTATGAATCATACGTCCCTGGATAGTCACCTATGGTGCTTAAACATAGAACCTAACCAATAAATTGGCTCTCAAACTAAAAGCCATTCAACGTGCATAGGAGACGAATATGGTTGTTTTCATATGGCGAGATCACAAAACTGCACAGTATATTAGAGAGAAAAACAAGAGTCAGAGATATCATAGAATATATTAGAAGACTCGAATGGCAATGGGCTGATCATGTTGCAAGAATGTCGGACAACTGCTGGACATCACGACTCACAACGTGGGTCCCCAGGGATCATACGCGAAAACCGTGTCCGACAGAAAATAAGATGGCGTGACGATTTAGACAGGTTCATGAGATGTTGGCACCGCGATGCCCATGATAGAGAGGTCTGGCAAATCTTGGGAAAGGTGTATGATCAACAGTGGGCGTTAAAATGATGAGGATGATGATGATGATGATATCAGACATATGACAGTCACCCTCTAGCACTAGGCACCCAAGGCGACTGCCTATGTTGCCGGTATGTGGGACCGGACGTGGCTTTTTATCTTTCCCTTAAGATAACACACATTAAAACCAATTAATTTGCTTGTTTAAAAAATTCATAAGGGACATGAATATTGTGTGGACATTTCATATGTACATAAGCGTGGGTGCTGAATTTTGCTTAGATAATATGAGGTTTGTTGTTTGTATCTTAACAGCACGTTGGCCTAAGTCAACAGCAGACGACATTGAAGTTAACGTCGACGAACGTACATTCCCATCTGGCGTCCAGAAACACAATTATGAGACAAATAGTGTTAAAGAGGCCAAGGCAATTATTAACAAAACTTTCATTTTTTTTATTACAGCCATGGGCATTGCTGAGGGGTTGGGGGCTATTTGAAAACACCCCTTCAGGCCCCAAATGGAACGTATCCCAAAAGTTTTAAAAATTAAAATTTATAGTCCGAATTCGTCTACAGCATTTCTGCTATCATTATACACAAACAAGGATATATACATGGATTGCATGAATAATGATTCAGTCCCCGGAGTTGATTTTTCATAAAAATCTATTTATTGAAAATTTACTTTTTTCATCAAATCTCACGATCTAAATTTGGCGGGGGGAAGCCTCCCGTGCTCCCAGGTCTCTAGCTATCTCCAGCGAACTACGCCACCGGAGCGATTTTCAACTACAAAACTTTCATATTTTCGTTACACTCCAACAATTTCAAATGAAACACTTTTTTTTTTCTTGAAATCATTATCAAATATTCTCAAAGTATAATTTCGTTTGAAATCATTAAGTTGATTGCATTGCTTTGCTATTTATTTATTTTCGGTTTTAACTTGGGAGGCCGACCTGATCGTAATGAACTCACCCCGACTCTCCAACCCAACCCAATCTGCCCCTGAGTAAATCGGTAGTCATTATTGTAGTAGTGGTGAACTTGTAGTAGTGACAGTGGAAAAAGGAAGCCTAGCTTGTGGGTAAGTGACAGCTGGTGCAGGTACTAGTCATATTTGTAGCACCTCTCTCTCTCTCTCTCTAGAAGTCATAGTAGTATTAGTAATCATATAGTTGTTGGTAACCTTTAGTGTGTGATACACACACGGACAGCCAACATGGCAAGATGTCAGAGTTACAAACTCGGCCAACACTCATAAATAGCAGAAGTGGCAACAAGTCACACCCATCAAACCCAGGACAGGATTCAGACGATGAAGTTTTCTTGATGGGTCCCCCGCCACCCGCAACAAGTGGTGGCGGGGGTGATGATCACCCGAAGACGGAGAAAAGTTTTCATCATGAGCACGCTGTTAAGGTCAGGTCATCTTGGAACGAACCCGGAGCGGGGACTCTCTACACAGGCGGTCCTTCTATAGAGGACCCTTCCACAAGGGCCAAAGTGGTCCACAGCGCCGCCTCTCTCCTAGCGGACGGGGAACTTTTTAAAAACCATGATGACGAATTTCCATTGGAATTGGCCACGTCCACCAACTTGGATTCGGTTATGTCACAAGCATGTGCCACCGTAGGAACCACTTACTACCGACACAGACAACACCGGGGGTCCATCTTCGACGATCTTCTGTTCGAAATTTACCAGCGTTGGCATGAAAGTCATCGCGATAGTTTGGATAGCGACACCTTTACGGAATATTCGAGTGCAACCGAATTCGCCCATTACAGGTCGGATTCATGCCACGAAGGTGCTGACAGAAGAATCAAAAAGTTCAGTCGTTCATTCCTGGAAAATCAAGGTAAGAAGATGAAATGGGGGGAGGGGGGTTGCGAGGGTACGGTGTATACCTACTTCTCAATTTCCAGATTTTTGCATGTTCAATGTCTTAATGAAGACATTACCGTATACGTAATTCCCTAACCGAGACATTACTGTATACGCAGTTCCACAAGCCAGACGTTACAATATACATTGTTCCCCAACACAAAGCCTTACCGTATACCAAGTTCCCAAAACACGTTTCCATCACTGCGTGTAAAACAGCTGGCCCTCTCATCAACAACTTTTTTTACTTTTACAGAAAAAAAATGTCATGTTCACTTTAGTTCGTGTGGAGAAGAAAAAAAAAGTCAATAGTTTTCATCTTTTTTTTGCGTTGTTATAAATCATTTATTTACTGAGCTTCGTTTAGAGTGGCACAAGGCCACAAGTTGCTTATCCTACCGGATAAATCTGGAAAAAAAATCCACAGCTTTCTGTTTTTGTTTTCCTAACAGTATCAAAAGATTAGAATAGAAGTTTTAAAACTTACATACAATTTGCACATAACGAAATAACTTTTGATCACTTTGTTTCTGTAAAAACTGAACACATAGGTTTCCTATTAAATGTCCCTTTTTCTTCAAATTTCAATAGGATTCATTCAATGATTTTTTTTTCTTCAAGCACTACGCGAAATATTTTTGGGTCCTTTAAAACAAGTAATTTTTGGAGCAGAGGAAAACGAATTCATACACGGGACCTTAAAAGAATAATTCAATAAAAATTTTTAAAAAGTACAACTGATTGTGTAGGGAAAGGTGTTGGTGTAACATCTGAGTGGTTAAAAAGCTGCTTTCCATTATTAAAAGAGGGACAACAGAAAAGTTCATTGTCCTGGCAAGTCATGCAAGAACAATATTCCCCAGACTACTTTCACTTACTATTATGTACATTGTAACGTTATGGACTAAGTGAAAACAATAGAAAAACACAAACTTTAAACTTGCTCATTCGTATCGCAAATATATCTGGAACTGGCTTAAAGTTAACCTCCTAATCCGTGGACCTCTCTGGGGACCAAATAATATGTTCGGGGTCTGCAGCTGTGTTCCCTCTAAACCTGATAAATCGAATCATTTTGAAAGAGAAAGAACATCATCCATGGCATAGTTATTGAAAAAAACATAATTATTGTTCACCGACCTGTATTCGACTAAATGTAAAATCTGTTTAAAATAAATGTGATTTTTACATGTCAAAAATTGTTTATTATTGTAGTTCATTTATTACAGTATAAAAATCCGAATACTAAAAATATGGGTAGCCCAGAATATGCCCTTTTATAGAAGGGGTGCTACTCAAGTTTTCAAAGTTTCGAAACCACTGCCCTCGTCTGATCCTAGTTTGCTCACGCACGTGAGTAAACTGGGATTTTATCGTGAGTTTGGTACAAGCCAAGAGGCGCGATCCCTTATAAAAGAGATGTGCGATCCCCCCCCCCCCCCCACTGATAATAACAGCTTCTTTTTGGAGTGTCGGCTGCTTTATTTTACCCCCCCCCACACACTCCTTTGAGAAAAACTGACGGGTCTCATACTATCGGTTGAAAGCATGAAAATGCAAAAGAAAACTCAAGGGTGTGTTGGGAGTGCGTTAGTGACAACAATATGGTCGTAAAGACACACAGTGCATACAGAGTTGATTTTGACTACCGTCATAAACTTATCAACGACCACCATATTGTAGCACATTTCTCAATTATATGCAACGCTTTGAATTGTTTTAAAATAAAACCACTGCTTCAAGGAATTTATTTTTCACTCAATTCAGGACCACAATAAAGATTTCAGAGAATAGGGACCGCATTCAATTTGTGCATTAACTTAGCATTAACCTTCTTATTTCTTTTCCTTTCAAATCACAACTTGAATTTCACGAAGTTTGAATCTGCATATTAAAATATCAGAAATTTTAAACCTCAATGCAAGTATTGAAAGTTTCAACACAGTCCACCATATGACCAGTCACTAATCAATAAAAATATGTTTTTAGTCAACTTTTTCGACGTGAATTTATACTGGTAGCATGTGTGTGTTTAATACGCGAAAACTGCGTACATCTATCTCTCTGAGGTCGATAGATAACCGGCTAAACATATACACTTCCTTGACTATTAATACAATCGTTGGGTTTGGGGTGAGAAGGGATTAGTCCTCATGAAAAACTGCCTTCCTGATCTTTTTAAAAAGGATAGGTAATTGTTGGGGTAATTGTTCTATTTACTGGGTACGTTACCCTGTCCACACAGCCGGTTCGTTCTTAATTTCAATGAACACACACACACAAAACGTTTACATCTATTTGACTCCATAACTTTCACATTGCATACGAGACTTTTTAACGACTGCGTTATAGCAGTTTTAAAGGTTGAAACAATTGTCCGAAAACTTTATAAACAAAAACAACTGACGTATAGACCTCGTGTCAGTAACGTTTGGATCAGTTCCTGACCCCTGATCATCCCTCTTTTTGATTTCCTACATAGAGGCGTAGCTAGGGTTTTAGTGAGATTTTATGAAAAAGGAATATTTGCAATGAATGGATATCACTTGATTTATTCATGCAATCCATTGATGTACAGATATATCCTTTTTATTGCACGTCCTTAGAAATGCAGTAAATAAACTACTATTTATAAAGCTTTTTTTTTTTTTGTGGGGGAACGTCTTCAAATAGCCCCCCCCCCCTCCTCAGCCATTGTTTCATTCTGGAGGAAATTTTCCATGCTTTTTATTAGCAATGATTTATCAATGGACATTACAGAAGAAAATGTCCCGATCTATTGAGAGTCTATAGAATCTAGAAAAACATAAATATAGGGGATACTGACGTTCATTGCTTAAAATGCTCTACGAAAACGCTTTCTTTATCTATATACCGTAAAATTAGAGCACTCGGACATAATTCGAAATCAGACCTCCACTGGGGTTGGAAAAAATTTCATCTGAACAAGAATAACAAACACATCCAAGAATATAGATACTTTAAAAAAAAAATCTTTATTCTGATATCAGATCAATTCTAACTAACAATTTTCTCAGTTCTATTCCACCCTAGCTAAACTGAAAGTGGATTAATGACGCAATTCGTTGGTGGTCAGGAATTAATGCAAAAACACAGCTAACATATGATGTACATGAAACATATTTCAAGTGCATTATGTAATAGCTGTGTTTTTGCATTAATTCCTGACCACTACGGAAGAATCCTGTTCACCCCTCAATTTCAATGCACAACCTACTGATTAATTGCCGAAAATTATTCAAACAAATCTTTGGTTAAAAATTTAAAAATTCAGTGCTTAATTATCAACCCTTCCACCAGATGTGAGTTTGCTGGTGTAGAGAAAGTAATACTGAATAAGAAATGGTGGAGAAGCTGTCGTACAAGTGGGTCACTTTTCATTAATAAACGCTGAAAAACATTGCTTGGTGTATATATATATATATATATATATATATATATATATATATATATATATATATAAACCCATTGCATTTCAGAAGTGGCTTTATATTATCAATATATTATTATATTATGTTATATTGCTAGCCTGATTTGTACCAAATATACTGTATGTATATATATATATATATATATATATATATATGGTTCAAATGTAGTTGACACTAAAATACAAAATTGATTATTGTTTCATTTTTATTCTATACTGAAATTTGTTGTTTCTTCAATACGTGATAAAATGTGGATGAAAGATCGTGTAAACTTGTTTGATATATCAGTGAAGGAAATGACTGAGAACCAGTAGAGTAGTAATAAAGTCAGTGGGCATCCATAGGAAAAGCTGAAACTTTGCTTATGTTTTCTCAGTTCGAATATGGTTAGTGCTAAAATACAACTGGAATTATTATTTCACCCCTTACCTCACCACCATTAGGTCACTATTGGCTGGATCTTCTTGAATCATTAGAGTGAATGAATGGTCTGTTTCAATCCTATCCGTGATATTATTGGTTAAAAATGCAAATTTTTTTTTCTTGTTTTAAATGATATTAGAAAAAGTCACTCCAGATCTGAATTCAGAAATGTGATAATTCAAAAGACTTGCTATTTTTAAGTAATTTCTGTGTTTTTCTAGAGTGTTATTAATGTTGAGGTGCCAGTGGCCGAGCGATTGACTGCTCAGAAAATGGAATCACCAACTTAGACAATGTGCATTCACTTCACACTTGTGCCCTTAGGAAAAGCATGAATTCATCTCTTCTCCCTCCCCCTACCCCGTCCTACCCTAGCTATGGATAAAACAGCAAAAAACGGGAAAGGCAACCCTTCATTCAATGCCACGTGTGACTGGAAATGGTCAGAGTAGGAAACAGGTTCCCAAAATGTACAGTTAATGGAACTCCTGTGATACTTCAACAGGGCTAGCAAGCTGGAAGTGGATTATGGTATATGCTCATGCGGAATAACCTCAGAGCATCCTCCGTAGCACAAGCGGATTGATGACTGTTATTAATGTTTTCTCCATCTAGTGTTCTGTCGTCCTCGGTTCCTCGTGTGATCTCTGGGGATCCATGTTGTGAGTCGTGATGTCCATCGGTTGTCTTTCATTCTTGCAACATGGCCTGCCCTTGTTTTTAATAGTTTCTATGATGTCTCGGACTCCCATTTTCTTCCTTATGTACTGTGCTGTCTTGCAATTTCTCCATGTAAGGTTGAGCATGATTCTCTCATGTGCACACTGCATGCTTCTCAGTTTGCGGGTCTATCTCTTAGTTAGGTCCCATGTTTCAGCACCATGTTGCAAGAATGAAAGGCAACTGATAGACATCACGACTCACAACATTGATCCCCAGAGATCACATGAGAAACCGAGGAGGGATGTTGAAGTTTTTTACGTCATTCCCTGACTTCGTCTCTTGGCCTTAACTTGTGTATAACGGGCGTGCAGTGATAAAAATGGGTTTTGGGAACTGAGTATGCAGTAGGGCTTTGCTTTGGGAACTAGCCATACAGTAATGTCTCTAAACATTGAATATACAAAAAACCTGGAAATTGAGAAGTATGTATTGTGTATCCCTCTTATATTTCCATTCACATGAAGAGAAAAAAGCTGTTGATGTTAAATTTTGATTGACATCTCTTTACATGTAACTTTGGTGAGATTTTACGTGATAAGAATCTAATGTTCTTCCGGTAGTAGCAAAAAAATCAGACATAAATGATGAAAAAAATAAGCAAATACAAATGATTTAAAAGAAAAAAGAACTATGTACAGTTGAAACTAGCATTTCAAGAAAAAAATCAATCGCCACCATCCATACATGCTGTGTTGGAAGCGATCAATCAAAAAGTTGGAAAAAACGGGGATCAATGAATAAGTTACTCCTCTCGGCTTTTATTGGACTGTGAATATTGACAACCCCAAACCCCACTAAAAACCAATTTTGGAGAATAATTTCCGAAAAACAAAAACATTTTTCCTATTGAGGTGTGTGTGTGTGTGTGTGCAAAATTTCAAGTTTCAACTATGAATGGTAACGGCTGGGTGAAGTTCAGATAGATACATACATACATACTTATAAATGTCAAAAAACATGAATAACCTAAACTCAGCAACAGTGATTAAACCAATCTGTTGTGGTTAGTGGTGATTTAAGAACTGCATGAATAGGCTTTTTTCTTTAGTTATGCAAAAAATGACACTAGTGGTTCATT
This sequence comes from Thysanoteuthis rhombus, assembly GCA_963457665.1. Lineage (NCBI taxonomy): Eukaryota > Metazoa > Mollusca > Cephalopoda > Oegopsida > Thysanoteuthidae > Thysanoteuthis > Thysanoteuthis major. The sequence goes on along the minus strand of OY735225.1, from coordinate 18,728,800 downwards.
CTCTCATAAAGCGTCAGTGGTTCTGATTTATTTTTGCAACTCATACTCCAAAGATTGTGGTACCAAATTACCTTATGTTGGCAATGTTGGAATATGAAATGCAAAAAGGAAGCAATACTATTAGCTCTTTTGGAAGAACCACACTACTTGTACCAAAATAAAAGCCCATAGTTCTTAATCTTGGAAATGATATTTCCTTGATAAGTCTTGAAGGAGTAAAGTTACTAAATCACTCAGAACAAGATTCATTTTTGACTCATAATAATATTTCCTGGAGAAAAATTGCATCCAAAAATCTTGCATTACAAACGACAGCAGTCAACCATTCTTGTTTTTTGTTTTTGTCAAACTCAAGTCAGAGGCTGGAGTTGAGTTTTTCCGCTGTAACAACAAGAAGTCTCATCTAATTCAGAGGAGTAAACTCTTCACTGTCTGTACTGTCACGTTAAACCAAATGAATATATAAAATTAGCATTTGCCAAATGAGCCAAAGTGACAGATCTTGCATATGTATGAAAATTCGCTTTTGTTTTTTTATTTATTATGTATACAATACAAAAGTTACAGTAATCATCTTCAGTTGAAATAGAAGTTGACGTGGAGTTAGACACTGCAGCAGCCAGGCTTATTTTTTCTTTCTTGTTTTTTTTCTTGCTTTTTGTAAATTACTAAATTACTGTGTAGGTATATCCCCCACCCACCCCCAAAATTTATCATTCGTTTTAAAATGGTTAGGAAGTAGATTGAGGAGTTGAGGTCCGATTGCCACGTCAATCACAATTTAACTCATGGGGAAAGTCAATTCAGTCTGACATGAGATGAAATCTTAGACCTGATGTTTTTTTAGTTTTCAATAAAAACTTCAACTTTGTATATTATGATACCGACAGGCAAACATTTTGGTGATATTTTAAGTGTAAGATAATCCTTAGTGCAAGGCTTTTGACTTGATCTTGAAATTAGTTTTGCAAAAACAATCTGAACCAATTTACCACTTGAGGTGAGACCTCAGACCTCAACTCTTCAATTTTATTCCCTGCCATTATAACCCAACTTTGAGTGTATACATACATATCATATATATATATATATATATGTATATATCTTGAAAGCTTTAAGCACTAAACATTAAAAAAACATTTTCAAGATTTTTTTTGTGTCACTCCAGTCACTTATTTCCCCAAAATCAGTCAATGTGATTCATGTAATTTTTCAGTATTTTTCCCCTGTTACTATATATTAGATGGGGTGCCAGCATTGCCTGAGGAAAAATGTAATACCGAGAGATTATGTAGTAAATTCTAACTCGTAGCTTCTCGAAGAAGGAATCAAAACCATTTAGGTGGTTTCAAAAATGCAAAAAATTTTTCAACTTTGTTCATCCTAGGGTCAGCTGTTCAATTTGAAAATGCTAAGATTGACCTGGCCCTAAACTGACCTTTCACCCCACATGCAGAAAGTCCTGGGTTCAATTCCCAGCATGAGCAAAGAATATTGGTAACTCTTCATAAGAACTGATTCCCTAATACACTCAGCAGCTAATTGAGTACACACCAAGTTGTATGACGAGGGTGGAGGAATCCATTCAGTGGACTTGCATGCTGCCAACGGAGTGGTCATAAATCCTTTGATATAAAATCTCTGGTCTCGACCAGAGTTGAGACTTGCAAGGATCCCCAATTTGCATTCTGCCGAGGGAACAGTCATAAAAACATGCTATAGAAACTGGGACTCAGTTACCAGCCCCATTGCGAGTTGTCTTAAGAGACACGTATGCACACGCACACACATGAATATATATATGTATATATATCTGTGTAGGACAGGGGTAAAATGCTAGCCTCTAGGTCTGAAGCAAAGGTTTCAATCCTACCTTGTGGTACAGGATAGGATATTGGATAGTCTATAGCCACACTGAAGAGTAGTAATACAACAAAACAGCTGTCTGTGGATGACACAATTACTAATCATATATATATATATATATATGTGTGTGTATGTGTTACTTATATCTTTTTATTCCCTTGGCCAGGGATGAACAGGAGCCCAGTATAAAAATATAGCTATGTATGTAAGTAGGTTTAGTAACTTTGTGCTGATGTTTATATTTTTTAATGGGATGATTTAGGCTTTTTCACTGACTATGATTGGAGCTTAGGGTCTCAATGCAAAATTCTGAGCCATGGAAAATGATACTAATCATGTTTTTGAAAACTTATTTAGATGGAAATGATAGTTTTGTTTCAGCCTGACCGAAGCACCCTCTCCTCTACAATATTTATAACACTCTTAAAAGCTGAAAACTGTTTAAGTTCTGGTATAGTGATTCCTCTCCTAATGAGGACAATCTGCTCCAAGAAATGCCTCATTAGATGAAATTTGTTAAGTGAATAATTAAACCTGTGGGATTTCAATAATTTGTTTCAAATTAAAATATTGGGCTCCTAAAAGCTTAAAAATTCCTATTAAATAATGTTTAAACATAAATAAACATGTATATAATGTAATAATCTCATAATTTACAAAATGTCCATCTGTGTGAAAATAATCTCTATACCAAATATAGATCTAGATAATTATGAATTAAATCTAAATGATTCCGGATAGTTTTATGAAATTTCATGGGTTTTTTTTTCTCTTCATAAACTGAAAGTATTTCATTGAGAGATTTTACTTTTGGCAAATAAGACCTCTCACTAAGTTAAATTTTGTTATAAGAATCCTTTGCTATGAGAGGTTCCACTGAATATTTTTTTTAAATTTTAGTGAAAAATGACACTACTTTGTCCTTTAAGGTTCCTATGTACTGTCAATGTGCAAGGTCAAATTGACAAAACAACTTAGCTTCTCCTAGACAATCATTGTTTTACTGCCTTCATCACTATCTACAAATTGTTTTGAATCATTATCAGATTCACTGCCAGAGTAAGGAGACACCCAAAATATTAAAGTTCCTCAGAGGTATATGCACATTGCACAACATTTTTCCACATGTCCCTTACATTTAGATGCCAAGGTGTTATTTAAAGGGTGCTGTTGAAATCATATTTACTACAGGTGGACATGAACATTGCCACCACATGATAATATGTAGAATCAGAATTGGCTACCAAAGCAAGAAAATTGAATTACATTATTTTCTGTACAGCATAAGTTACGGAACCTACCAATCAGTGATGTTCAGCAAGTATTCCAAGTGGTTGGTCTTTAGTTCTTGTTAGTATAATCTAAATCAGAACATACTCATATGTGCTCAGAGATCAGTTTTTAAAGTTTTGTTGCTGTTGTGGTGTGTTGGGGTTGATGTTGCTGTGGGTTTGCAAGTCAGGATCTGTGTTGTAGTCATATATTTTCTTACGCTAGTCAGCAGTAATCTCTGTGCAAGCATCAACAATGTCTGGCTTAAATTCTCAAAAGGTTTGAGATAATTCGAAAGTAAACCAAATTCTCCGGAATGCCCCAGAGGGAAAAATTCAGAGGAATCGGATCAGAAATTCGAGCAGAGTATTTTCTCCCTAATCCGATCCAAAATAATACAGAAATGTTCTTCAGGTATCAAGATTTAGTAGTGAGGTGATCTGAAAGTGACTACTATATTACATCTTCCTAGTCCCCACTGTTCGTAGATCCTAGTTGTAATTGTTTACTGAATATATCTTGTTCATGATACATGTAATATTCATAGCAGTGGGTTTTTTTCTTTAGAAGCCGTCAATCAAAATCATCACCAAAACTATCAAAATAGGTTTCTTCAGTTTTCAAGTTGGTTCAGCTTGCTGTCTATGTATCTATCATGCATACAAACTACATCAATGGAGCTAGAGGGCTGAACATTTCAACATTTATTCTTTATTACATCTATTGAAAAAAAAACCTTTGAATAGGTTTTTAGTGTGGGTGATCGATCTACAACGTAAGTTTATGCTAAATTGGTCATAAGTTTGTGTCTGCTTGTTTTTTGAAAATTCAAACTTTCATTGATCCAACCAAAGGCAAAAAAAGTAATTTATTTACTGATCATCCCTTGTTCTGATTTTTTGATTGATCACCCCTTACGTAGTATGCTGCCAAAAAACATCGGTCATGTGATGGTTTCTATTTGGTGACTAAAAAAAAATCTCCTTGTCTTCTTTTGGTTACTTTATTGTTACTACTTCTGATACGTCTCAAATGTCTCTCATCAAAGGACTTGAAACCAGCCAGTCACTATTATTTTGATCACTGTTGGGTGAGTACAACCCTGGTTCACCCAGCTTTTCTATTTCATAGCAGATAAACCGATCAGATACGGTACAAAACAATTTTTGTTTAATAGCTAAACATTCTGACTTCATGAAACATACCTCAAACAAATTAAATGCAATTGTTCTAACCAATGGGATATATTTTCTGTGTCATTTACAGGAAAAATTATGAAAAAAAAAAATCATCAAGTACTTTGTTGCTCCTCTTCAGGCTTTTATGACAGCCTGAATTCTTTGAAGAATGGACTTCACTAATCAAAAACAATATTCTCCAACAAGCTGGTTCCAACTTTTTTGAGTAGTTGCTGGGAGATCAGCTTTGTAGGATGGATACTTGTCATGGAACATTTTTTTTTTTTAAATTTCTGCCACAAATTTACTATTGGATTGTGATCCAGACTATTTGAAGTCCATGTCTTTGAGTTGATATGTCTCTTTTGACATCCAATCTTCTATCATAAATGAGTGGGGAACTTTGCTTGTCTCCTTCAGGCAGTTATCTTTATATGTTTCATGGGAATAACACCAGACAAAAGTTCCGGCATCATTGTGTCAGCTGATGCCAATTCATGAGTGATCATTGAATATCACTTTCATCCAATCATCCACACTTCATGATTGCTTCTCTTTAACCCACTATTTTCTTCTGTTTAGGTGTTAGTGCAGGTTTTTGTCTGGCTTTTCTGTATGTAAATCCCATTTCATTTGGCCAATTTCTCACAGTTCTGTCACAAATATTCGTTCCTCTTTCTGTCCATTTGTTTTCCATTTGTCTCGTTATGCATTTTCTATTTTCAAGACACATTGCTTTGAGTTTTTAATCCTGACGTTTTGATGTCTTCCATGGTCTACCCGCATGTTTTCCTTTTATAACATTCCCATTTTTTTACACTTTTAGATTTCAGATACAACTAACTGGGAACAATCAACATTTCTTGTCATATTCTGTGTTGGATTTCCTTCTCAAAGGAGTTTTATGATCTTTTCCTTTGTTTTAATCGACAGCTCTCTTGTTGGAGCCAGGTTTCCTTTCACTTAGTCTAACAGCTGATTATGGTCTGCAAGTACTCTCTTTTAGCTGTGGACTAATTTGCATATTTAGACCTGTGCTGGTATTCATTTTAGAAATGCAAATTACCAGGTGATTCCATAATTTTTTGCTCTACTTGATCTGGGAAAGAACGTGCCATTAATCTAAACAGTTTAATCTTATTTGTTTGAGTTAGATATCCTGAAGCCTAACTGTTCGGCTATAAAACCAAAATCATTTTGTGTCATATCTGATTTGTTTATTTGATGCAAAGTTAAAGAGCTTGGGGAACATCCTCCAAGTGTGTTGATTCCATAATTTTGACAGGGGTAGCACAATGATAGTTTCCACACATTTTACAAATTTTTACTAGAAGTCTGTTGTTGCTACTAACTTACTAAGGGCAAGCATTGTTAACAGAACAGGGCTTCTTGTATGTATAATGTAAATGTGTTACTAATGATTTTATTGTAGAAATGTATTGCCAATTGTATGCAAACATTACTGACAGATAGGGCTATTGTATGTGAATGCATTGCTAATGATTTTACTGAAGAAATGCATTGAAAATCGAGAAGGGAGGGATTATCAGTGGTCAGGAATTAACGCAAGTGTTATTAACTGAATACTGAATATGTATAATCTTTAATCTAGTTTTTGTCTACTTTTCAAGTAAACAAGTTGGACTAATTTTGATTGCAGTACATAATGAATACCGAACGTCATTTGTTGTGTACTTGTGTGAGTTTGTATAATTAAAAACTGTCAACCAAAACTACTGATAAAGGTTTTATCAGTTTTCAAGTGATTCCGGCTATCTATCTACCTTTCTATGTATTGTGCGTACAGGTGGCACTAACGGAGCTAGAGGGCTGAAAACGGGGAGGGGTAATTTGCGATTTGAGTTTATCCTAAATTAGTCCTTTAGTTTTTCACGGCAATGTTCTTGCTTGTAGTGATCCAACAAAAGTCGAGAGATGTATCTTATTCATTGATCAACCCGTTTTCCAAATTTTTGATTGATCCCTGCTAACATGGCATGCTACCAAAAGACATTGGTCACATGACGGTTTCTATTGAGTGACTAACCAGATCTGTTTTTAGTCTTGTTTAAAACACTCCAAAACTGGGAACTGTAATAATTTACTCCCTTTACTCCTGAAAACTAACAACTGAAAATAGATCTGATCTGAATCTAAATCTGATGTGATCTGAATCTGATCTCAAATGGTCTAATCTCTTGTAGTCGTCTATTAGCGTATAAATATACATGTATAAGTACACAACGGCCCTTTCCATTTTTAATAGATAAAGGGTTGAATGCTATTTTCTCACATATGGGTGAATGCACATTTGGTATTTATGCACAACAAACATGAACTCAATAGACAGGATACTATAACCAAGATTCCTATATGAATTTTGATTATTTGAGGTCTCCATAATTTTCAAGACTTGATAAATGCCCTATGCTTACAAAATAAGTTTACACCAAAGTACCCACACACAACTCTACATCTATTTCTATTTAATAAAAAAAAAAAAAGATGCTCTTTCTATTTGAATCAACAATCTGAAAAGATCAATTTCTGAAGACCTTCAGCAAATTAGTGAAGTAATTATCTTTTATTTTGAATGGTAGCCGTATTTTACGGTGTATAAGATGCACTTTCTCCTCCAAGTTCCATCTCGGGATGCAAACACCTCATCAGTTGTTTACTAACGTTACTGCACAATGCAAATAATGTAAACAGCCAGCCACTGTGAGTGTTAATATATATTTGAATAGATAAGAGCAAAATAAAATACCTGGATTGTGTGTGTGTGGGGGGGGGATAGGCAGCAGGGGAGGGTTTTTAAAAATTCATTTAAGAATATGCCTGCAAAAATGTGGTGCATTTTACTCTAGCTAATAATAAAAGACAATCAATAAACATTGTCTACAACATTGGTTTCTCGAGTTCCTAAGTGAGTCTGGCTGGCTGACTATATGTGTTATATGAACAGGACACACCAATGGTGCTAGAAAGCAAAAAATTTGAATATTTACTCCTTATTCTATCTAGAAAAAAAGTTGGGAGGAAGGGTTAAATTCCTTCCAAAATAGGTTTTTAGTAGGAGTTCAATTTACAATGTAAGTTCATGCTAAAGTGATCCCTTAGTTTATGTCCAGCAGTGTTCACGCATCTCTTTTAAAAATTCAGACTTTTTTAGTGATCACCACATAACAAAAAGTGAGAAGTAATTTATTCATTGGTTAGCCATTTTCCAATTTTTTTATTGATCACCCTTTATACTGCTGCTGCCAAAAAACGTTGGTTATGTGATAGTTCCTATTGAGTTACTAACCTGACCTGTATCTATATTTTTTTCCCCTTGTTCCTACCTTTATTCTCAAGTATGTGGTTTATACTTTCATTGTATCATGTGAAGTTAAGGTGTTGCCCGTCATATGACTGTATTTTGATGTTGGGAAAATGCTTTTGCCATTATGGGAAATATCAGGCTTTGTCAGTTTTGGTCATCCATGCTTCAACTGTCCAATGAAACATTTGAAAATCTAAGCAGGTTTTCATCACATATGAATAAGGATGTGGATTTGGAGTGAGTTGACAGGTGACATGATGTAAACGAACATATTTTTCAATATATTTCAAGTAAAAAGTTATATATTTTTCCAAAATTCTCATTAAATTAATTAATTTTCATCAAATCCCATATTTCTATAATGGCTACTTTATTTTTGAAAGATTTTCAATTACAGACTTTAAATCTTTGTCTGCAAAAATCAATCCTGGCATAATCAAATTTAATTTTTAGTGACAAAAATTGACAATAAAAACAGTCTAGAACCTGCTTTAAACATGTAATGGTTCTCTTTGCTTCCCTTTGCCCCCCTTTGCCCCATGTAACAAGAAGCACAGGGATTGTAATTTTTCAAAAACTTCTATACAGAAGTTTCAGGTGATTAATTAGAGATTTTAGAGTTAGCAGGCAAAACAGTGCTAAATTTGGGGGTAAATGAGTGTAATTCGGATAAATCTGGGTAGAATTCTGGGCAAATCAAGCCTTTTGCACCCCTCCCTCCAAAACTACTCATGAGGGTTAGGTCTTTTCATTGGTTAGGGAGCAATTGTTACTGGTAATAAATGACACTTATGCTTTGCATATATTCCCACAATCTAATTTTTCTCAGGCTGGGTTTGAAGCGCTGTTTCTATCAATTTTATCTCCTGAGTGGAAATATCAACATATGTAGATTTGAACAAGTATAAAACCATAAGTCCAACCCCCCAAAAAACAGACATAGGATGGCCTTACTGAAAGTTTCTCACCCCCTCTCCTTTGTCACTATCTCTCTGCTTACATGACCACTTTTGTCTAGTTATCAGTAAATTAAAAAAAACTAAAAAAAAAACATTGTTGTTATCAAACTGTGAATAGTTTTTTTTCTCTGTTTTCTTTTTAAGAAGAGTTGATTACAATTATAAAGTATTTGCTCTATATCAGTATAATATCAACATTGTCTGCTAGCTTGAAACGCATTGGAAGTTGATGCAAAAGTCCCCAGTATCATTGTTTGCACTGTGATATCTTATAAGTGATACGGATATCTCACAAACATCATTGAAATTTACTCAGCTCTTTATTGTTTGAGGAATCTGTCAACTTTAGTAAGTCATTTATAACTCTTAAGTAAAATTTAAAAGCTAGAAAAATGAATTCCATATGAACTGACAGAAATGAACATCAGTCAGCATTTTAACACTTGCTTCCTCTCTTTGCTCAACACAGAACTGGCAATTAAGATTGGTCTTATCACAAAAATCCAAAATAAAGACATTAGCTAAATCCAGGACTGTGTTCAAAATTTCAATCTGACTGGAGTCTTCTAGAGACAGAGAACCTCTAATATAATATCATTTCTACTCACAATCCAGTCAAATTTTAACAAATTAAGAAGGTGACCACTTCCAATGTAAAAATCAATACCTTATTAGTCTACTTGGTCACATATATAAACTTTTCATATCTATCATTACTAACTGTATAAAGAATAATCTTTACATTTCTTTTTCTGCATCTCAAGTAGCATATCAACCAGGAATAGGAACAATTGAACAAATTTTAGCTTTACAACAGCTGATTGAAAAATCTGTTGAATTCAACAGCCCTTTACACGTACTCATCAAAACATTTGATAGTGTAGATCAACGTGCAGTATTGAGTATTTGCACTAATAAAAAGTACCTGAAACTACTAAAAGCCTTGTACACCGACTCAACAGGAATAATCAAAACAGACTTAGGCTTCTCATGATCCAGTGTACATACCTCTCCCTAACACATTTCTCTCACTTTTTAGGATATTGCCTTCTCTTCGATGGAGATGACTCTTCTGCTATTAAACATAGAATTGGTTTTGGTTGGGACATGTTTAATAAGAACAAAATACTTTTAACCTCCAAAAAAAAATACTTAACTAGATAAAAAAACAATGATATATAAAGCATATATAATGCCTGTTGTACTTTACAGCCTGGACTGTTCGATGTGGAAGCAAAGATCTCTGCAAATGTTTGAAGTGTATCAAAATCACATTATGCACTTCACGACCTCTCACACAATTGTAGACAAAATCAATATTAGTCATCTCTGGAAACCCACTAACCTCTGCCCTATAACATCTTGCCTGAAAGAGAGAAAACTGAAACTAATTGGCCGTACCAAAAACAGATCAAAAGGACTTGCAAAAGTATGCGTTGACAGGGTAGAAGAGGAAGAGAGAGAGAGGCCCAAGCAGCATTGACTCAATTGCATCAAATCGTGGCCCTGTATCTGCATTCATGAGCTTATCAACTTTGTAAAAGAACGTATAGTCATGGGGGTTATGCATTCAACAACATTAAAAGAGAGATTCAGGACTGCATTCAACATTCCAGTCTGAATTGAGACTAACTTAGTAGAAAAAGTTTGGTGACATTTAAAGGAAATTTCTTATTTCCAAATTGCTGGAACCGGGACAGACTCTACTGCGCAATGCTACAGTGAGCAATTGGCTCATTTGAATAATGCATTAAGACAGAAAAGATCTTAACCTTTTTTTTTCTCTCAGCAAGGAAGTTGACTTGTGATTGCACGATGTCTAACCTCATGCTGCAAATGCAGTACAGCAAATGATCATAGAGCTACGATAGGAAGTTCTCCCACTAGCAGCATATCCTCCAAACCTGTCCCTATCAGACTAAAGTTTGTTTCAATCCAAGCAACAATCATAGTCTGTACAGTGGATCCTGCAAGTTGAATATATCAGAAGAATTAATTTAATCAAAATTGAAACTCTTCTGTTATGATAGAACACACAGTTCACCTGAAAGGTGGGATAAGGTCATTGGAAGCAAAGGAAAATATTAAGGTGACGGCTATAAATTATAAATGAACCAACTAAGGAAAGACCAGGCTTAAATGGTACAAAACAACAACTGGATTTAGTTCATCTCTTCTCTCCAGCAGTGTCATTTTTAGTGTATAGTATAGATTAACCCCATGGAGGATAGAGACTTTATGGAGCAACATAATTTCCATCACTTGCTGTATGAATTTTGAAAGGCAGTGAGAAACATTTGTAAATTGTATCCTGATACAGTGAAAGCTCATAAATGCCAGCTGTGGTTTAAAATGTTTAAAAATGGCGATTGTGATTTGAAAATATGTAATTACTTTCCAAACACCGTAGTATTTTGATGACTCAATAATGATGATATGCATTTATATGGATGGAAGATTCTGTTGCAAAATGCTGGAAATTTTTGCAACAACCAAATGAAATAATTTTTTCTCAAAAAATTCTACAAAAGCTGATTATAAACTTCACTTATCCACAATAATTTTGATGAAAAACATTAATTTAAGTCTCAAGCAGCCTTTCACATTTAGGAATCCACAATAGGTTGCCAAGGTTACTGTCTATAGTTTTGAAAAGGGTCATTAACATTTAAAGAGTTTTTTGGTTGATTGAACTCATTTTTGTTGTAAATACCACGTTTCTCATCCGATTCATTCTACGGCCTTCTTCAGGTGTAACATCTAAATGTGGTAAACAAGATTTTCAAATGATGGTGTTAAATACCATTGGAATATTCTGTTCACCATCATCACATTCAAAGTATTGGATTTGCTAAAGAAGAGGGAGTCAATTCATCAACTGTTTTTGAGTGTGTTACTGTGTTACTCATTCATGGCATCACTGATTTTTGTCTGGTCATTGTCATCCGTTATTGTTGTTACATATGAAGTCAAAACTCAGTAGTTAGAGTTTAACAATATATGTAATTAGGGTTCCAGTTTTTCGATATCATTTTGTCAATTCACATCAACATATACATGCATATATATGTATATACTATTTTCATGCTGGGATTCCTTGAAATATGAGAGTTATATCAAGACTACTTCCAGTCTAGAAAGGTTGAGGAAGGCCGCTCTAAAGTTTGATCTCTAATAATGTTATTTACTTGTTAAAATGAAGCACCAACTGTAAGCCATTTGCTCAACTAACACTATTAAAAGCCAGGCTACTTAAAGGCAACTTTATCTGACTCTAATAATGGAAATATGCATTAATAAAGAATGTTGCTTATTTACTGTTCTGAGATTAAGCAATCCATATGCCTAATTTTCTCTGTGACATTTGAGACAGAGGTTCTTTTAACATCAAATTCAAAACCTGATAAGAGATCCCTAATTACAGTTAATTGGCAATACCAGGAATGGTGGCTTTGTGAAGTGCTAGATTAACAAGCAAAAAGATTGGTGTGACTCCCTATCAAAATCTAGCTTATAAGAAAGGGGCTTTTTGGCCTAATGGTTCAGATTATAAAAATGATATACAATATCTGTATTGCCAATAAATGAATCCTTTTAGTTCACATATATACCAGAACTAATTATCAAAAAGAAAATATACCAGCACAAGATTTTGAGCATCCTTTCCAAAATGACCATAGGCACTTTTTTGCAAAAACAAAAAAAAAAAATGTCTTTAGATGGTCCCTAGTGGTGTACTCATACAAATTTTCAAGGTTTTAGCCTCCCAAAATGTGATCAAGGGCGCCTGGAGAGATACAGATATACATTAGCAAAGAGAGAAGAATCTGTAGCCAACTTGGCTGGTTCGTTGGGCGGATAATTTGTGAGGCTAAAGTGATTTGATATCCCAGCAGTATTTTTCAATTCAACTTGACAAAAAACTTAAATTTTAAACTAAGACAAAAAAATCACTCCACTTTTCAGTTCGTCCCATATTTTGAAACGATGTGGATTACTCAACTCACATATGAAAAAGAAAATAGACTTCTGCCAGAATCAAGGACTTGACGCCCCCTACCCCGAGATTAAGAGTTGGAGGACATCAGATACTCTGGCCAGAAATATTTGCAATTACTTGGGGATAAAAAAAAGTCAACAAGTATCCCCAAAAATTTTATTTAGTTTTGGAATGCTCAAAAATGTTACCCATCAATATCAAGTAATGGTAATTGTTTCTTTGGGTCATATCATTTCAACTTGGGTAGTGGGGGGATGCTGTTTATCAGAAGCTGTCACTAAAACATAGGTTTTTAGTAAGGGGGTTCAATTCATATATTTGAGTTTATGCTGAATACGTCCCTCAGTTTGTGTCCAGCAGCAATTATGCATTATCTTTAAAAATACAGACTTTTTTAGTGATCCCTGACAAACGAAAGACCAGAGAAGTAACTTATCCTTTGATCACATTGTTTTCCAATTTTTTAATTGATCACCTGAGATGTCGCAATGCTCAGATTATGTAGCAAGAAATACTAACAGTTTTGAAATTGCAAATCAACTCTTATACTAACAAATATTAATGAGAATTTTTTTTTCTCCCAATGAGACTAAAATATTTTAAAATGGCCTAGAATTGTCATTTAAAGCTTTGTAAATGTTTAATTCATTGTGAATTTCTTGTTTCTTGCACAAAACGCTGTCAAAACATTTACTTTCACTTGTCCGAGAGGAAGACAAGATTTTATCACTAGAAACCATCAACCAAAACTGTCAACATAGGTTTTTTCAGTTTTTAAGTTGATCTGGTTGGCTATGTTTATATGTATGTATTACATGTACAGGTCACACAAATAGTTTTTGTTTCTTAAATCCACCCCAAAGCAGGTATTTAAAATGGGGACTCAATTCACAATGTAGGTTTATGCTAAATTGATCCCTTAGTTAGTGTCCACCTGTTTTTTGAAAATTAGGAATTTTTTAGTGATCACTGCCCCCCACTAAACCAAGATGGGTAACTTGTTCCTTGATTCCTTTCTTTTAATTGATCACCCCCAACACAGCATGCTGCCAGAAGACATTGATCACATAACAGTTCCTATTGAGTAACCAACCAGATCTGTTTTATGTATCAGTTAACTTTATAAAGATGATCGTGAATGGCTCACCTTTGTTGCATTTTTAAATATTTGTAATAGTGTTTTCAACTGACAGAACACATAAATAAGGCTCTATGTCACAATAGGATTCATTTTTTATAAATTAACATTGAGTTGAAATGCAAAGTTTGGTTATAAGCTTACTACTTATTTTCTGTTTACAACACTATTTGTAAGTAAGAATGTCTCTTACTAGCAGGTAAGTGGCTTGGTAGTAATGGGAGAGTTTAGATTCATGTTCTCTTTGTATTTATATGCATGATTGTTTAAGGTTGATATACTCATGTATAAATGATTGAATATTAGTATGGATTATGGTTAATTCAACAATGAGAAACGAATGACAATATTGGAAGTCTTGTTGAAATAAATCAAATCTTCTATTCCGACATTTCATCCTTTAAACAAGACTTCCAATATTGTCATTCATTTCTCACGTGTAGATGTAAGTTTCAGGTTGGAGAAAAATGATGAACTGACCTTGAAATAAATTCTGTTGTTTGAAGTTTGCAAAGATTCATATTCAAAAATGCAAATTGTATTCTCAACATTTCTTCCATTTTAGAAAGAGATTGACTGAATTTGAGGGTTCTTGTTGGATACAAAATTTGTTTAGCAATTCTCCTTGGTGACTCAAAATTGAGTGGTTGGCTTTAATTCAAGGTGATCACTTTCAGCATCATCCAGTTACAGGATTTTGTTACTTGCAAAGTATCGATGAGTTCTTTCTGAAGGTCTTTGAGTCGAAAAGATGATGAATAAGTTCATCTAGTCCCAAGTCTTTCATACAAAACGCCAGAAGAAAGGTACAAAAGATCCAACTCACTAAAACACGCAAGACTGAAACAAACAACATGACACCTGCCACCAGCAAAACTATTAGATACATCATCCTACCAACAAACCCTACAACCATTACACTTGCCAAGCACCTAACTAAAATTGCAACCAAAACATCCAACATCTTCCACAGCATAATCTGTAAACCACAAACAATTCTCTCCCTGAGGCAGCATATGCTCGATACCATGCAACAACTGCTGAAAAATCTGCAACCGTGAAACATCAAGAAAAAAATAAAATATGAACACTGACATGCCCTCGTAAATAACGACCAAAAAGACAAAATTGGTACAACACCATCTAAAACCTATTATGCATTTGATCCTCAGAAAACTACCATAATAAAACACATACACCACAGAACGATCCACTGGATAATCGAAGCAGCACTCATTGCAACAAACAACACCATAAAAAAAATTCCCTGGCTTTTCCAACACAACAAGATACATCGCGAGAATAAAATCATTGCAGAATGATCTCAATATAAACCACTCCACACAGATACACCAGTTGATAGATGCAAGTTAACCATACTGTTACAAACATTAATGCACTTAAATGCATGTATGAGTACACATTGGAACGATTGCAAGCTAGGATGAATACATGGTTGCGTTTGGCTTAGACACACATACACCAGAACTAGTGTACATTGTGCATTCTCACCATCAATGATTTTAAACATGTATCGTGTAGGTGACTTGACTGACATACACTGGTGTAAAAATGTATACATGCTCGCCATTGTATAAGTGCATACTGTGCATACAACTATACACCTCATGGACTTATTGCCACTTTACTGCACTGATATGTACTATGCACTTCAGGCACAGGTATATAGATGTATAATATACGTAATTGAGTATAGCATGTTCACTGCATCCAATCTAGGCATAGCTCTAGACATACAGACTGTACATCAGCAGGACATATATTATTATGTTGCATGGACTTACTATTATGTCATTGTATTTATCTGCATTATGCTTTCCAATATTTTTGTATGATCACACTTGTATGTGCTACAAAGTTGGACATATATATAAATATGTGTGTGTGAATATATATATATATATATATATAGTAGATTGTGGATTTGTTACACAAACTAGCTCATGTTTCGGCCCTCTTTGGGCCTCATCAGGCGAGCTGAAACATGAACTAGTTTGTGTAGCGAATCCACAATCTACTATTTATTTATTTCCAGCTCTACTCTAAAACAACTTAATTTCATGAGTAAAATGTTGTGTGGGCCAGCAGTCGGATACCGGCCTCCAGGTCTGAAACGAAAGTTTCAATCCTGCCTCATGGTACTGGATGGGATAATGGATTGTCTATAGCCACACTGAAGAGTTGTA
The DNA here is from genome assembly GCA_963457665.1 of Thysanoteuthis rhombus. NCBI lineage: Eukaryota > Metazoa > Mollusca > Cephalopoda > Oegopsida > Thysanoteuthidae > Thysanoteuthis > Thysanoteuthis major. The sequence goes on along the minus strand of OY735225.1, from coordinate 18,712,855 downwards.
ATACAACGAAACAGCTGTCTGTGGATGACACAATAACAATAATATTTATATATTTCTCTCTCTCTCTCTCTCTCTCTCTCCATATATATATATATATATTGGGAGCCCTAATGCTTTGGTAAAAATATCTACCCCTACCGCTGTAGAGATCTTATGGTTCCTTTACATTCTTTTATTTATTTTGGAACTCAATAGTTCACTACTTCTAAGCTGTTGATAGTGTAAATAAATGTTTATGGCTCCCTAATTTCATTTAAGATTTGATTAAAAGTCCATTGTTTCAGATGATTTGTAGGAGCCATTCTAATCAACAAAATATAGATTTTATCTCATTTTTATGTATCACAGACTGAGAAACAATGTAACAAACAGAAAAAGTCATACTGTACGGTGTATTGATAGATTCTTAATGTTCGTACCTAAATGAATCACCATAGCCCGTATGTGTACCAGAACTATTCATCTAAAAGAATAATCTACAATTATTCATAAAATACCAGCACAAGATTAGGGAATCGTTGGTCCCAAAATGATCAAAGACCAAAAAAGCGATTTTTAAACAGAAGAAAAGTTTTTAGGTGTTGCCGCTTCCTCCTTCTCCAAGACATCTACAGAAAATTAGCCAAGAAGGGATTAGAACTCTTGTCTACCATTGATAACTTTTATTAAAATTTTTCATCTTAATTTCAGTTGTTTTTTTATTCCACAGCCAGTAGTTGGGAGTGTAACTCAGAAATAAACAATTACCTTTCAGTGAGATGAAAGGCTATGGAAATACTGATAAAAAAATGAATAATGGTTGACAATACTTCATCTAATAAACATTAAAAATGATATAACTCTTGCCTAAATTATAAAATCATTTTCATTATTGTTTGATGTTGACATCAGCGGCAGCTTCCCCCTCCTCCAAGATTTCAAGAGAAAAATTAGCCAAATAGGGGTTGAAAATCGTTTCTAAAGTATCTATCGATATAAAAGCCATATATACAAATTAGTATGTTTAATTGTGTAATTGTCTGTAGCGTCCTGTTCTGTTATAACCTGAAAGCTATAATGGATTTGTCCATGTGAAATACTTTAACCGAGCTAATAAAACAATTAAATTTTCCTACAATGAGAGGCTGTTATCATTACAATGAAGAATAAAACATCACAGAAAAGCTGATCATTTGAAACTAAAAGAATAGAAAGAGCAAGTGTATGAGTTCATTTTGTAAAGAAATGAGTTAGATTTTTAATGAAATAAGTCTCTTTTTATCACTTGTTTTTTCATACCGCACGATATCAGTGGTAATTTTTCTTATAACCTTCGTCTTGAGATTTTACGTCCAATCATCTTTTAAAACAGCTTGAGTTGAGTTGAGACTTTTAAATGAAACCTCCGATTAGAATACTTGAATCATCAGAAATGAATTACCCAATGGATTAGCTTCATGCTCCTCATGACCAATCCAAACATAAATAACTTTGTTGGGTATATGCTAATTATTTTATATATTTTTTATAGCTGTGACTGCTCAAAGGAACAAAAAGTTGTATATTAGTGTTTTCAAATGAGTTGAAGCAAATAAGGTCAATTTTTTTTTTTTGTCCAAATAAGAAATGAAATGCCTGAGGAAGTTTCTACACATTTCTCAATTGGGGCCTGGGGCTCTCGCCACTCCAATATTTAGATACACACAGGCTTATTTCATTCTAATAAATAAATACATTTATACAAAAAAACATTTTTTATGAATTTTCAGTTTATTATTTATACAATACAAAGCTTCATTAATGATCTTCGGTTGGAATAGAAGTCAAGGTGAAATTTGATCCTGCCTTAGCCAGTCTTGTTGATTCACTATGTCGATTCACGAAGAAACAAAAAGCATGAAGCGTGAAAAATCTGCGAGTTTGTTTAAAGTTGAACGGCTTAACACAATAGTAGAATCTGCCACACTGTGCATATCCTTTCCTCACAAGAAACAAATTTGCACAACATAATATTTTTGTGCACAATAACTACTAAAGATTGGTGGGAACATTGTCCATAATGCATGTAATTTGCATTATAAGCCTTGATGCATTCTAGTAATTTTCAGGAAGGTTCTTTTTTATTTTGTTTGCAGCTTATTCTTATCTAATGTAACTGTGAGCTTTGCTTTCGTACCTGAAAATAAAGGATGAATTGTTCCCACCATTGCAAAAAAGTGGGGCACAAGGAATGAAATCAATTTTGATTTAAATGGTGAGAGTCGAATCACCAGAGCCCCACAAATGGCCAGCCCAACCTACCAGCCAATCCATTCTCTTCTCATCCCAGCTATGGGCTCCAGATTTTTCTCTCATTGCTCAACTCTGTGTGTGTTTTTCCGGGCACATCTCTGGGGCTACAATCTTTAAAATTTGCTTGAGTACACCTCTATGCACCATCTAAAGAAGCTTTTTTAGGGGTCTGTAAGGTCATTTTAGACCAACAATGCACAAATCGTGTGCTGGTAATTCTTTTTAGATAATGGATCTATTTTTTATGGTACATGCGTGTGAAGTACGGATATTTCCTTCTGTCTTAAAATAGGTCTGGTGAGTCACTCAATAGAAACGATTACATGACCAATGTCTTTTGGCAGCATGCTGTATTGGGGGTGATCAATGAATTAATTACTTTTACTGCTTTTTGTTAGGGTTTGATCACTGAACAGTACTTTTTTTTTTCCAAGTGTGAATGCAGCTGGACACAAACTAAGGTACAAGTTTGATTTAAACTTACATTGCAAATTGACTTCCCCACTCACACAAACCTATACTGAGGTGAATTCAAAAGAGAAAAAAAAGTTTTTTGAAGACGTAATGAGTGGATGTTGAAATCTTCAGCCCTCTAGTTCCATTGGAGAGGCCTGTAATGATACATATGTACATGGCCAGCCAGACCAGCTTAAAAACTTGAGAAACCAATTTTGACATTTTTGATGCACAGTTTCTAATAAGACAACCTCATTTGACTGACTACAAGATGTGTAGGAGGATCAGAGTAGCTGAGTAGGTAACGGGATGCTGGATGGACTCTGCAAGCTGAGTTCAAACTTCAGCGGAGACAGCTTGTGTTCACTTAACTCTATCATCTTACAAAAAAGTATGAATCAGTATCTCCCCTTAACTATGGATAAAATAGTGTAGAGTGAAGTGAATGATGCCATTTCAAGGGCTTTTACTTATCACAAACAAGCCAAGCAAGTTTGTATGTGATAATACACCCTAATTATAATCCAAGTCAAGCGAAAGTCATGACTTTAGACTCTGCACCACTCAGACCTGAAGCCGTGGTCATCTTTGACCACAATGGACAAACATGAAATGAGTTGTCCAAATTTTATTTGCAGTAATGCCATAATCAATAATTTTGACAATAACCTAAAAGTTGCAACAGAAATAAGCAAAAGAAATATTGGTTAAAAATTTATCATTATTACAACCAATGATCATTGTTGTATTTTAGCACTGACTGCATTTGAATCAAGTATACATAATTGAGATTTCAGCTTTTTTTCACTCTTCACTGACTGTACCATTACTCAGTGTAGAAAATGACAAAGGTTTAATGCACTGACAAACTATTTCTTGCAGTATAAGGTACTAAGAATCAAATTTTGCTATTTTTGACCCAGTAAGTTCCAGCATTCAATCAGTATTCAGTTATTAAGGCAATTGTAACCAGCAGAATATTGCTATTATACTATTATATTTATGGTGCCCTTTCTAAAAAGTCAATATGAGGCTAAATCAAAAAATTCTTCAGGAAGCTTGAACATACAGAGGAAGCCGTTCATTATAATCACAGATATTAAAAGGTTATTGTCAAAATCAGTCGGTCCCAATCATTTTCATTCAAATGAATTGAAAATCATTTTTTTAAAAACAAAAAAATTTGTATCCATTTTTTGTAATGTAAAACTGTTTATAACAATGGATTTATAACAATGTACGTAAATTGTTCTAATTTTTATACCCTTCGCTTAATGTTATCAACCAGTTATTGTTATCTAAAAGATCCTATCCCAAAGTGATTACTATTTGCAACTTCCTCTGTGTATCAGTTGAAGTTATCAAATAGTTTTCTCTCCTTCTCAATTACTTTTATCGAGAAGTTGGATCTGTTAACTAGTTAATGCTTGATGATCGAATCAGCAACTTCTGTTCAATAATCATTGTTTTTTCTTACTTACAATATGTGCATTTATTTGCATAGATGACAATGAATAAATCTTTATCTATTTATATGTATTTATACTAGTGGATGCTGGTATGTCCATATGTTGAATAATATGTCTATACAAGTACATAGAAGTGTATCTATATATAGTGTATATTCATGTCCACTTATCTGTCATCTTATCATTATTCACTAAAAGTCCATTTGTCTATCTGCATATGACAACCTACCACAAAAAACGAACGACATAAGCTCATGGAATTTTCTGTACATATCATTGTGACCCCAGGAAATGTTTTTTAGCAAATATTTTTGAAAAACACTCTACAAAACGTTTTTGGGAAGGGTTTGATTTTGCAATATAAACTAATGCTAGAATGGGCACTTTTTTGTACCCACTTTTTCAGCTGAATCCACTGGATGCTGATGAAATTTTAGAGTTAGTGGTATGATTCATAAAGAAGGGAAGAGAAAAATATCGGCTACTGATAGGAAATGCTTTATCTCAATTGAAAGTGGGTATCATTTGTAGAGAAGGGTTGAAAGTAAGAGGAAAAATGACAGTTTGTTTATTTTCTGTTAAGCAGTGTCTTCGTGCATTTAAGAATTTTCTGAGATGGTTGATAAAAACTGGAAAGTCACAAATATCACTATTTAGAAACAAATTAAAATTTTAATTTTAAAAACATATTAAAGTTGCCATTACCATTAATAATTGAACGAACGTAGCATCAAAATTTGAAGTCCTGTGAAAAAGTTCAGTGAATATGATTAGAATAAATTCTGGCATTTTCCATTGAAAATCATCTAAAATGGAGTAAAAAAACAAATACTCCAGAATCTAGATATTATTGAGATATATGAATTGCATTATATTATATAGAAGCTTATTTGAAACAATCTCTCATCATTACACAATTAATATATCGCTCAATTTAGACAACTTAAGTAGTAAACATTTGAAGAAAATGAAGCTGCTGCAGGAATCCAATCTTCAATGTAATGATGCTTTTACCATTGAGCTAAACAACTGCAGATAATGTATTTAAAATAAGTTTCTATATGTTATAACACAATTTATAATTCATTCTGTCTGACCAAATATGTCCATTATATATATAATGGAGTAAAGATTCACTACTCAAACACATTTGTGTTTCTGCCCTATTTGGGCTTCTTCAGGCAAAGGATTTGATTTATTTGAGATTCCTATAAGGGACTTTGGAGGGGGGCATGTTTCTATTTTTCTAGGCAGTAGAATCTTCTTTTTATTCTATTTATTTTTGTTTTTGTTTAGTGGTCGGCTATCGCTTACTGTATTCAGACATACATATATACCAGATATTATGTTATATCATATTATATGATATTGCATTCCTGATTTGTATTGTGTTTGTGTTTTTATATATATATATATATATATATATATATATATATATATATATATATAAACTGCCATATGATGGTATTTTAATACTTGGAATATACTGATACATTTTGGATGATATCAATCAAATCATTGTAGCCCCACAGATGACCCAACCAAGTGGGCTACAGATTCTTCTTTCCAGGTGCTGCAAGTCACATTTTTGGTATTACAACCATAAAGATTTTTACACCACAAGGCACCATCAAAAAAACGTTTTTTTTCTTTGTTTAAAAAGGTGCTTTTTGGGGTTTCTATGGTCATTTTGGCTCAATGATGCCAAAATCTTATGGTGGTATTTATTTTAGATAATTTTCCCAGTTAAAAGATCTATCGATAAAAGATGATTTTCGATACTTGCAGCAATACGGTGATTCATTTATGCGAGGTATGGATATCCACTTTTCTCTTTACCATCCATATTTAGCTGTAGCCTGTAAATTGATGCTGGCTTTCACCACTTTTTGAAAGGAAAAGAGAATCAACACTTGCACCAAAGTTGAACTGATTTTACAAGTAACATACATACAGCAAATGTATTTTTTACAGTATTTTTTGTGAAAAAAAAGAAATATTTTTTCTCAAAATCCACTTGAATAGTTATCAAATTGACTGATTTTCATTGATTCTTTGTCTACTTTTAAATATCCACAGAAAACTGATCCGCCTCTTTATAGCCCAGTACATCTTATCCTAAGATATATTAATCATGGATTGATCATTCCATTACTTAATGTTAGAAAACCAATCCCCTTCTTATACAGAGATTTTAAAAGCAGTAAAAAAAAAAATGCTTGAAGTATGCAATTATTTTTTTTTTATACCCTTTCAATCAAAAATATTTAGGGATGATATGCCCAAAGTATGAAAGTTGTAGCTGATCTAAATGCTTAATTATGAACAAAAATAAAATGAGACCATTTTTGCATTTCAAAGCAAAAGACACTTGTGTTTATATTGGTAGATATGTTTGTATTGTGGATGTGAGGTGATCCAACAAAATATTGATGAATGTGACGATTGGAAGGTGAAAAGAAAAACTTGAGAGAAAGCAGGTGTTACATCTCAATTTCTTTTTTTAATTATTATTCCATGGACATGTTTTGATGTATTTCAATGGGTACCAGCCATCTCTTTCAAAGAAGAATTTGCAGTGGTTTATAGAAAAAGATGGCTGGCACCCATTAAAATGCATCGAAACATGCCCATGGAATGATGAAAAAATTTTGAGGTGTAACACCTGCTTTCTCCTAAGTTTTTCTCTTTACCTTCCAATTGTCACTTTCATCAAATTAGTATAATATATATAATGAAGTTCTTTTTAAACAACTTTTAGAGAAAAAATCCATTTTTCAAAATTTGTTTATATGACGTGTTTTTGCTATCATTTTCTCGCTAATTTGACTCCATCTTATAGCAAAGTGAAAATGCTACATCTAAAAGAAATATTTTGAAATTGGGAAAATTAATTCATTTTTTAAAAATTTGTCTTTCAATTTAGTGAAAATTCGGCACTTTTACATTAAAGGGGACCATCCTGTTTTCAGCATTTTAAATCATAAGCTCTGTTTACTAAGGGGATTATTTTAAAGAAGATGCTAGAAACTAAGTTCTAGGATTGTTTTTCATCTCCAATGTGAAATACCCCAAATTTTTCAGTTGTACTTTATACATGTATTTGTGTGTGTGTTTGTGTCTATGCATACATGGTATGTATTCATAAAAATTTGCTATGTTTACTTTTTCAAATACATTGTTCATATGACATTGAACAAATTCATACATGCAAATACTATGTCTGCAGATACAAATTAATGACAGTACATAGATCTGCTCATGCATTAAAAACTATGAACATGTGTGCATTTATATGCATACACTAATCCATTAATACCCCTCTCTCATCTGCAGACACACATACTTGTTCCTTAGCAATAACATGGACAGAACTCAATGCACGCTGCTTTAATAGTTATTCAAATATATAGTCTCTGTTGATTTCTCTCACCAGATGGCACCACAATTCAATCATACTGAATTGTAAAGTGTCCTAATTGTTGATCATGTTCTCTATTTTTATGTCAGTCAAACTCAACATGTATTTCTACTCCCAGCTGCTAAACACTAGGACTTTTTTTTTAATTGGCAAGTTTTCCCCCTTTGTCATTTTAATCATCTACTCACTAATATAGAGCAAAAACAATTTTTGATTCTTTAATTAAGCAATTAATCTTTTTTTTATTTTTATTTCATTTAGAAAGTTTGCTTTTAATCAACAAATACTGTCAACCTTCTGTCATTCGACAATCTGGGTTCAAAGTACAATGACACAGCTGACTGCATTATCCTCGATTGTTTTCACGTTGTCTAATCAACCTGTCCATTTAGCTCTTTTTCTCTTGATTATAGCAAAAATTTTAGTTCCAGAGGACCCCACCCCACTGGCTGCACCTCCCTATGGCACTTTGAGAGGTAGTCCGGATCAATGCTTGAGATTTGAGGCATCCCAAAGCGAATTGTTGAGAGAACTAGATAATTTCTTGAATTACCCACATGGGAGTCCTCACACTCAGGACTCGCTTTAATCCAATTGGATCAAATACTCCCACTTGGGGCCCAGCACCTGTGTAATCTACTTTGGTCTCCTCAGATACACACCACAACACATTGCAACATTCACCTAACACAACATTGTAGGATTTTCAGAGAACAAGACTGATTTTAATTCCCTTCGGTATTCTTGAAAAGTCAAGTGTTTGTTTACACTGTTTATAATGTTGAATTCTTTTTACTGTGATTGAATTAAATACTCTGTCAATCTAATTATAGAACATCAAAATGTATCTTTTTTTTTCTAAGTGCACATTTCAATTGCTTCCGATTCTATCATAAAGTCTATTGCAAACTTTATTTATATCTTTAAAATTCTATAGACTTGGGCTGTGAACCTGGGGTCCCCAAAATATACTTCAAATTGGGCCCCAGAGCTCCTAAGGTCAACCCTGCCCACAATAAACTCAACCTTGTGTCATGTCCAGCCCTCATGAAGTGTTAGATAAATACTGCAATAAGCTTGCAACCATCAATTTTTTTCCTCTTCACTGAACCGACGTATATATCTATACTACCTGACCAAGGTTGGAACTCACTGCTTCCAGGGAACCAGACGAGCTTTACCAACATTTTTTATCTACTAAGCCATGTCCCTTAAGATGCTTTAGAAATTTTTTCTGGTTTCAAATTCAATGTTTACTCCTTTCCTGATAAAAGGATCCCATATGGTGTTCATATCTATGCTTGGCCACAGCGCGTTTGCCGATTCCTTCACTCCTCTCACTCTCCTGTTTTGTTGTATATTAAAAGCTGTCAACTAAAAGTGTCAAAATAAATTTCTTCAGTTTTTAAGTTGGTCTAACTGGCTATGTATGTATCATGCATACATGCTGCACCTATGGAGCCAGAAGGCTGAAAGTTTCAATATTTTCGCATGTCTAGAAAAAAATAACTTTTTGTTATTTGACCCACTTTACAATGTGAATTCATTCTAAATTGATCCTTCTGTTTGAGTCTGGCATTCATGCTTGTTTTTGTTTCTTTTTGATTCAGACTTTTTAGTGATCACTTACCAACAAAATGTGAGAAAAGAAACTTATTCATTGATCATCCCTTTTTCCAAATTTCCAACACAGTATGCTGCCAAAAGACTATGGTCACATGACAATTTCTGTTGAGGGACTATCCATATATGTCCATTTTGACTTCATTTTATAGGGGTTGGTGTGGCCTCCCTTTCTCTTGGTTATCTTGTGGTAGATAATGAAGATGAGAAAACTTGTCCTAAAGAAACGCCTTGTTGCAGAACCATGAAAAAATTGGAATTTTTCTTCTGTCATATATCACAAATACAATAATTGTAAATATCCATGTGAGCAGAGGATATGAGGAGGAATGTGGTTTCATAGTGTAGTATAATGATAATAGTAGCTTAGCATCTTCATTCTCTGGCCAAATTGTTATGGTCTAAAGATCTCCATTTATTTGCACCTATAATGTAGAATGAAGTGAGAGAGAGGTCAAACAAGGGATAAAGTTCTTTCTGTAAATGTTTAAGTTAAACAAAGAACAAGCAATTTTTTTTTTGTGTAACCACCTTCAGTACAGTTGGAGTGATCTTCTCCACACACCTTATATGCCTTGCAAAATGCTCCATTAGCATGAATGTTCCTTCTCACATGAATGCACACTGGTCACTTTATATATGCTTTCCATGATCAGTCATGAAATTCTGACATGTACTTGAGTCACATGACAAGCTTACATGTATTACTATGATTCAATTACTTGTGTCACTGACACATCCCTTGCATATGCCGTCCATAACTTTTTTTTTTTGCTTAACCACGCTACTGAGTATATTAAGATAGTAAATTCAACTACATGGAGATTTTAGATGAAGTATTGTTATTTCAATAATAATTTGGACTAGCATCTTCATCACTTTTCATTCTAATCACTGTTTCAACCAATGTGCTCTCTGGTCTTCCCAAGCCATATGTTGCACCCAGTAATCTCCAAGAAGCTTTATATTTTTTTCACATTTTTTATTGCTAGCTTTTATAATCACCCCAATTAGATTAAATTGCAGATCCAACCCACAAGGAGTCATTAAACTCTGTCATTCAAATCTTTGGATTATTCTCTCTGGAGCAGAGCTTCCCAAAATGTGTGCTGTGACATTTTAGTGTGTCCCTGATAATCTTCAAGTGTGTTGCAAAATTAAGTATACAGTGAGTGTAAAAAGTATCCAAAAGATTCCAAAGAGTTCATTTAAACATCTCCAGCTTCAAAATTAACAGAATTTAGACCAAATATTAAAAATTATAAAACTCAAAAAGATATTGAAACATGATTGAAGATTGAAAAGTTATTTTCAAAATACCAAAATCTTTGATCCAAATTCTGAAGGTATGAAAAGATGTTAGAATAGACCTCTTGGAATGTATTAGATACTTTTTGCATTCACTATATCTTTCAAAAGATACTTTTTCTGACACCATTGTATTACGGGAATGATGTACTATGTTTGACTTGGTTTAAAATGTAATGTATCACAAAAATTTCTCAGTGTGTCACTAATGCAAAAAGTTTGGAAAGCTCTGCTCTTGAGAGCTGGCAAAAAAATCTCTCTAAGTAGAAGAAAGTTGTGAGACCAAGAATTTTATTTAAAGCATTTTAAAGATCACTAGAAGTGACATACACATTGAGTGAAGGCCCAAGATGGACCGTCCAAAATGAGAGATGAAGGATTTTATTCAAAGCTTCTTGAAGATTCTCTTATCTTTTTTATCAGAAAGATAAGATTTATAATCAGAGAAAAGAAGCAAAAATTTCAATATTTTTTTGCTGAGGAAAAAGGTTTGCCTCTTTCTTTGATTGTTTGAATAAAAGTTGAAATGTTAATGACTCTTCTCAAAGTCATAGAGGATACATTTTTATTTTCATATTATGAATTAAAAATCATTATTTTTTTGTCAGCATTACTCATTGAAATTTCCAAGTGAACCGTAGTCATTTCCACTAATTAAATACTATTTCTCCCATTCACTCATACCCATCTGTTGTCTTTCATAACAAAACTGAGTCCTTCCACTTCTGAACGGTAACTCCCTTGACTCTATCAATGAAAATACAATGAAAGAAAAGAAAAATGGTCGAAGATACTAGAATTTTGTTTATCAAATCAAATAACAACATTTACACAATTCTTTAAATAAAGGTGGTTTCTTATTGCGTTGTTGAATATTTACGTAAATCTTGTACACAACAGCCTGTCAAAAATTACGTATTATAAAACCAGTGATAAGGTTATGTAATATTTTACTCTATAATAAATCATTTATTCTTTTTTAAATTTCTGAAATGAGGAATTACCATTGTTACCCCTGCCAATGGAGTCGGAGAGTTATATGTACTCTGTTGTGTCTATCTTTCCATCTGTCACACTGTCCGTCTGTCTATCCACATGATATTTCCATAAATAGTCAATGAATTTCAATGGAATTTTGTGATAGGATGGGCAATGGGCTACAGAAGAAATGATTAAATCTTGGATGGATCTATGCAAAATTATCTCCCTTACGTCATAGTTATGACCACATCACATAATGTTGCCAAAAGTCATGCCTGTTGACACAATATCACAAAAGGTTCTCGTTTAATTTAAATTAAATTTGATGGTTGGATGAGCAATAGGCCACAGAATAAATGATTAAATTTGGGGGTGGATCCATACAAGATTATCTCCCCTACGTTGTAGTTACATCTGCATCACATGTTCTCAATTCATTTCAATGAAATTATATGGAAGGATGGGGAATTGATTCAATTGTGGATTGAATATAGTCTGGTTCAAAGATTACCAAATACAAGAGACACCTTTTTTTTTTCTTTTTTTTTTTTTTTTGAAAATTATATAGTTTTTTTATGAGTGGTTCAATCTACAATGTAAGTCTATGCTAAATTGAACCCTTAATTTATGCCCACTTGATTGTTTTTTAACGAGTTACTTTTCATCTAGACTAATCTCTTCATATCACTCTCTTTTTATAACATTCCAGTCATCAGGGTCTCTTACGTTTTGGAACGTTGAACCTTATTCTGGGAGGATCTTGTACTTCCTCATCCATAGAAGTCACCATGCCCATGCTCACGAGCCCACAGAATTGTTCACCTGAGACCTTTCGGTGTTTTGGTGTTATGTTTTTGGGATCTCAAAATGGGGAAGAGGGGCTTAGTGGCTTCCATATGCTATTGATGTCTATCCTTGGTCTGCTGATCAAGTTATTTGATCACAGTATATATGCTGCTTCCTTCAGCTTCCTTATTTTCCAGGTAATGTTCCCCATCCTTTAGTTTGACTTCCTTCAATAGAGCACCACCTCCCCCTGTACATTGTGATGATAAAAAGACTACGAAATTAGCTAGAATGAAACAAAATACAATGTTTACTACTCCTAAAAGTACTCAGACTAGAATAAACCTTATTAATTTTATGAATTTCCTAGATGAATTATCAATTATTTTTTATTAGTATTCATTAACTGCTGATGAACAACAGTATGATTTACGATAAAAAACACTGAAAAATTGATAATGCTTCATCAGAGAAATTGAAAAAATATCACTACTACAACGACTACTGATAAACAGTGTTGCCCATAAATAAGTAAATTTTCTTTATAGAAAGGTAATTTTCTTTTAAACCAAAAATAGGATTTTATCTTTCCTAGTTGTACATTACAAAATCAAAACTGATATTATCCAGTATTATTTACAACCAAACTCTAGAGCGTTTAACCCAGTCGTCAAAAATATTTTTTGGTAGGGTGTACTCGTTTATGGACAGCAACGTATTCAAATTTTTATGACAATTTCAATGTTGTAGATTTCAGTCATAGATAATACTTGATAATATCTATTTTGATTGTGTAATTTTGCCAGAAATAATAAAACTGGCTATGTCTGATTTAAAAGATAATTGACTTCCTATCAAAAATAATGATAGTGCTGTACTCCTTTACAGGCCATACTATGTATAAATAAAAACAATTGCAACATATCAGGTGGCTGGGAAAAATAGGGAGTAGCTAAATGGTTAGAAGACTGCAGCCAGGGTTCTCTGTGACCTAATTGGTATGTCAGACCCCTAAGTGATTTCATGAAATCCACGACCAAGTATTGGAAGAAGCTCAAGTGAAGCAGGAGGTAATTGAATTATATATAAAGTTATATTATGATGCGAAAGAAGTAATTTGTTGAATTTTTGCATTGGTTCAGGTACTGTAAGAAAATTATGACCATGTTTTGCAGCAACTACACATTAAGAAAAATGACTATTTAATCATCACAAAGTAAAAAAAAAAACTGGTCTGGTTATTCACTCAATAGAAACTGTCACATGATCAACTTCTTTTGGCTGCACGCTGTGTTTGGTGTGATCAATGAATGAGTTACTTCTGTCTCCTCTTTTTGAATGATGATCACTACAAAAAAAAGTCAGTGTAAATACTGCTGGACACAAAATAAGATTTGAATTCAGCATAAACTTGTAAATTGAAGCCCTTACCAAACACCTATTTTTGGTGTTAATTTTCAAAAACCTCAAAAAAAACGTTTTTGTAAAACTCAAGGAGTAAATGTTGAAATTTTTAGCCCTCTAGCTCAGTCAGTATAGCCAACCAGCAAGCTCCACTTGAAAACTGTAGAAACCTATGACAACAATTTTAGCCATAATTTTAGTTATCAGCTTCTAATGAACATGTTTGAATGATGAACATTGACTTGATAAAACAATCTAATATCTGCCAGAAATCAAAGGTATTGCTGCATCAAATCAAGACCAAGTATCTTATTATTTGTAGTATTGATAAAAACTTCATATTGTCACTTATTTCCTGGCTACATCATTTTTGTGTGTATTTCATTTTACAATTTTTATAAACCAGGCATATACCCATAAAACATGATATGGTTATTTATGCATGGATTGGCACCAAAGAACCAAAAGCTATTTTATCAAATAACTGATTTTTAATGATCCAAGCATTCTACTTTTAAGGGTTTTCAACTCAATATTAAACATTTCAGTCACTCACACACTCTTGTTTAGTTAGTGTTAGTTTCAAACGCCCAGTGATTCTGTGGAATAGGCTGTTATGACATAAAAATGGAGAATATTTCATTTTATTGCAACCTTACAATTGTTTTCATTAGCTCTGTTAATCTATTTCATATGAACCAATCCATTATAACTTAGAGGTTATCACAGGAATCGGACGGGACATATAACCAAATAAATGTACAATTAAACATACTGATTTGCATACATGGCTTTTATATGGATAGATAAAAATATAGGTCCAGTTCCTTTTTACTCGTAAAGCAAGGTATGTAAACAAATGTAGCAATCTATACCATAATAATCCAATTTCTGTTGGTGGGTTAATTACCATAACAGCAAAAACAATACATCCTAGCAAGATTTTTGTTATTATAATACTGTTAAAATGCTATAATTTGAAGAAAACAATTTCCAATTTTCAACTTAATAATCATAATAGTGTGGGGTCTGCAGTGATGCTCACCCCAATGATAATCTGATTCTTGAAAATGTTTATGTTTGTTACAGAACCCGGATAGAAAATATCAACATTGAAAGAGGAAGAGAAATAAAAATACTACTAATTACTACCCCCAAAAATGATATCCATAAAATAATGTTTATTTTCTAAAAAAAACCCAAATTTTTTTACACATTTTTATACCTGTAAGAAAATGCGTACCTGCACAATGCGTTAAAATGAAACTTTTAAAAAACTGAACAAGAATATTTGAGCATGAAATAGATTATACACTAGTACAGAATAGTCATTTATAGAGGTATGTACCAACATTTAATTGAACTTTGTCTAATAAGATTGTTCAATTTTGCAATTGCATTAATATTTTTGGGCATCTTTAATGTTGAAATATTCTTTTTCAGTATTTTTTAAGTTTTTACAATATCAACACATTGTATAGATTGCATTTTTCTCACTGGTCTTATTTTCCTTTAATATCAATGTGTACACATGACATCCTCAACTATAAATATTAATTCTTTTTTTTTTTTTTTTTTTTTTTTAAGTTTTCATATGAATTTGAACCACCAATCTCTTGATTACAAAATGAACACACTAAGCAACTGCACCATAGAGACATATAATAGAAAAAAAATATTTCTGAATATATATCTTTTGTGTGTGACTTTGAAAGTCATTCTCATTTCCAACACTAAAACTCTTATTTCTATCAATATTCGGACCATCCTCATCTTGGTTTTTTTTTTTTTCATACAATGTTTCGGCCGTTGCACTCTACGGCCTTCATCAGGTATCATCTGGTAGAGTGCAACGGCCGAAACGTTGTATGAGATACAACCAAGATGAGGATGGTCCGAATATTAATAGAAATAATGATAATACCTCATCTCAAAAATTCAGAGATATACTAACTAAAACTCTTGTTTATGAATTGAAGAATCCTGTTTTTTTCTTTAAAAAAAGAATAACAAAAAACACATAAACATATAAACACACATTCTCAGGGTCAAATTAAATGTATATGGAAAGTTTAGTGCAATGCACGTCTACGGTTTAGGTGTGCATTGTGTGATATCAAATTTGATGGAAAATTTCTTTAAAAATTTGTATCTGACATTTTTCAGGGCAGTTTTCTAGAGTCTGTGTCATTAAAAGTTATTCACAATAAAATTTTCTACAAATTTTGTGAAAAATTTGTTGAGTTTTACAAAAATCATTACAAATCAAAGTTGTTGATTTGCGTAAAAACCCAACTTACTCATAGTGAGGGTAGGGCACCAAACACAACGGCCCAATAAAAATAATTTTTCCTTTACAAAATAAAGGTATTGTTATATCGTGATGACATTTGGAATAAAAGATTTTAAAAGTTTAGGAGAATAATACCTTGAATTTTGTATGCTTGACTAAGTTTGACAGCATGTTATTGTGATGTTTTTGTTTTTGGGGGATTTTTCAGCTATAGACATTAACTATTCAACATGCGATTTTTATTTGAAGTCAGATATCTACCTCAAAACGTTTTTGTAAAACTCAAGAAGTAAATGTTGAATTTTTCAGCCCTCTAACTCAGTTAGTATAGCCAACCGGTAAGCTCCACTTGAAAACTGTAGAAACCTAGGACAACCAGTCAATATCAACATAGATTTCTTCAGTTTATAAGTTGGTCTATGTATGTGTTGGACATGCAGGCTGCACTAATGGAGCTGAGAATATAAGCATTTATCTCTTATTATTAGAAAATCTTCTTTCTTTTTGTTTTTGTTTTTTTCATTTCCCCCAAAATAAGTTTTCAGTGAAGGGTTTCGATTTACAATATGAGTTTTTTCTAAATTGGTCCCTTAGTTAGTGTTCGGCAGCATTTGCACTTGTGCTGGGAAAATTCAATTTTTTTTTTTATTATTAGTGAATACGGACCAACAATCGGTGAGAATGATCTTATTCATTAATCACCCCTTTTTCCAATTTTAAAATTGATCACTCCTAACTCAACATACTTCCAAGAGACGTTTCGTGGCTTCTATTAAATAACCAACCAGACTGGTTTGATTTTTTTTTTTTCTTTTTCTATTTTAAACTTACGATTGTGAAGGGAGAGGTTGGTGTGCTTTTTGAAATGCCGTTTTTATTTAAAGTCAAATATCCACAGCCTTACAATCTCTCTCTGATCTCTTTAATATATATTTTTTAGGTTTGGTGACCATTTGTATAAGTATTCATATATAGACAGGTCTTGTCCATATACTCATTCAACGAGTTTGAATCATAGGCATTGCATTTCCGTAATGTTCCTTTTCTTTTGTGTATTACAAATATTTTCCCAAAAGATTTTCTATGTTTAACACCTTTCTTTGAAATCTCCTTATTTTCAATGCACATATTTTTTTCTACACACAAAAGGCTGAATTTAATTCCAAAGCAAACTATTGTGGATATGGCTCAGTGGTTTGAGGGCAGGATTAAACTTTAAAAGGTCTTTGATTCTATTCTTTAACCAGAATGTTACTAATTATATGGCTGTTTTCATATTGAGAGCCTACTGTTGCCATTGTGGGTAATATAATGTTATTTCATTTTTGGTCATCTACACTTCGGCTGTCCCATGAGATGCTAATAAATATAAGCGGGCTTTCATGTGTTAGGAAAGCTGACTTGATACCACTTGATCCTTGAACTGAGTTGTCGGGTAACAGACACCCATTGTAAACATATGTATTTTTTACTATATTTCAAATGAAAAGTATTGAAATTCTTAAAAATATCACGTAATCATTGGATTAACTAATCTTGATTAAATCCTATATTTCTATAATGGCTATTTAATCTTTAGAGAATCTTAATCTATTACAGAGTTGAGTCATTTTCTCTTGGCAGACATTTGGCTTTATCAAAGATAATTTGGGACAACAAAAATTGACAGTACAAAACCTGATTCAAGTGGGCAAAAGTAATTTCCTTTTTTTTTTTACGTGACTAGCTTTATGCTGTTCTTTCAATAAAAACCAAAATTAGAATTTCCAAAAGGATGTTTAGATTATCGCTTTATGCTTTAAGATTTTTTGTAAGAATGTCTGTAATCATTGTTAGAATTTATAATGTTTTTGGTACCTACCTAGTTAAGATGAGCAACATATGAATTACTCCATTAAATATGGACATATTTTGTATTATGAAAAATATGAAAAGTGTATCAGGTCTACATTCTTAGATATGACTTATAACACAGCATGACATGTTTGGTACATTACAAAGCAACTTACACTGGCTTTTAGATGTTGAATGATATTATTGTAATCTACAAGGTAAAAATTGATTTGAAAATTGGTGTGCTTCAGCAAGCAACATTTGGAGCAAATTTCTTTTAGACCCCTTATCTAACCTTGATGTCTGCTAAGAGAAGGAAATTCCTGTTGAACTTGCAACTTGGGAACCTTGCGTCTATTTGTACAGCCTCAGTAGAACAAAGCATGCAAAGGTTTAAAGGGTGGTGTCGGACATATGCACATCACACTTCAACTTAAAACTCTATCGTACAGGCCGGAGGGCTATTCCATGTACAGGCCCTGCCAACTAAGTCCTTTAGTCATAGGCAACCTTTCCATAATCTTCATTCATATAACCAAGCCATTCATATATATATATATATATATATATATATATATATATATAATGGAGTATTTTTTGACCATGAGAAAACACAGATTGAGTGAATAGATATTTTTTCATGGATGTTTCCTAGGGAGTGACCCCCACAACATCTGTGAGATAGAGAAAATGAAGCAAAGTGGAGTTTTCTATGTTGTGAGTGGAAAAGGTGGGAGTGTTTTTGGGGTTGCCAGTGGATGGATAGCCGGATTCCTAGTTTGGTGCGAGAAGAAAGGGGGCCACACCCACCTCTCCCTAATTCTAAGGACTTCCTACTCACTGACCATAAGCCATGGGTGACATTTATTGCAGGATTCATCCTCTAACATCCCATCACCCAGGGATCTCTTAATCTTGTTCCTTTTTGAAAATCCCATTGAAACCGTTAAAGAAAAAAATTTTCTGCAACCTGAAAAATATAACTATGAACACAAAACCTTACTACTGAATATCCAAGTTATTAGATATAAAATGATTTCCGACCAATGTGTCTCCTCCTTACTTTTTACTTATCTCTTACACTTATTGGACCTCTCTTGTAGAGTACTAGTATCTTTCTATTTCTATCTCTTATATATATATATATATATATATATATATATATACTGGCACATGCACATATATGTTTGTGTTTGTTTGCATGCTTTTGTAACCATATAATAAGACAAGCATATTCCCCCACAGCAAATACTGGGCACAGATGCCTATTGTGTAAAACAAAAGTCAGAATGTTAATGGTAACAGCATCATCAATACGTACCAAAATTTTAAAAGGGTCAGTGTGACCTATGTTAGGTTAAAATCAGCCTACCATCTGCTACCTCATGTCAGTATCACATGATTGAAACCAATTGATATTCTTTGCTTCAGTATGGATTACAAAGCCCGGTCAGATCTGGTGGAAGCCCATTCTGATCTGCGTGCTCATTGCACTGATGTGTCTCCCTCAATCCTGACTTGCAACAAATGGTCTGTATGACTTATAATAGAGACATATCCAATGAAATCTCAATACCTGTTTCTTTTTTGTTTTTTGAGATGACCATGCAAGGCTTGCTAGACTAATCCATCTCCTTCAATTCACAGACCTGTAACAAATGGTCTGTATGACTTATAATAGCCAATGAGACATTTAATACCTTTCTCTTAGATGACCGTTCAATGACTAATTCACAGTCCTACAACTTGTAGTCAACATGGTTTATCATAGACATAAAAAAACCTATTCTACCCTTCAATGCTCTTATTATACTCTTTTAGGGATGACTGTGTTGCACCATTTTTTTTTTTTTTTTTTTTTTTTACCCCTGCCAATGAAGTTTGACAGGGTATTTATACCTCTATGTTTGTCCATCTGGTTGGTTGGTTGTTTGTTTGTCCATACTATATCTCTAAAGTTTTCAATAAATTTCAATGATATATTGCAGAAAGGTATGGAATGGGCTAAGGAATAATTGCTCAAATTTGGGGTAGGATCCATTAATTTTTAGATTTCATTGTTAAGATAGAAGATGCAAAACTCAGCAAGGTAGATAACTACGTCTACCTGGGACAACAAATCTCTATGAGACCTTCAAAAGAGGAGGAAATCATGCAAAGAATCCCTTTGGGATGGCAAGCCCTCGGCAGAGCAAGCTCTACTTCCAAAAACTAGATGATCCCAATAATCCTAAAAAGAAGAGTATAAAACCAATGCATTCTCCCGATAGTTACTTATGGAGCTAAAATATGGAACCTAATCAAGAGACAGACCTACAAACTGAGAAGTATGCAACATACGTATGAGAGAATCATGCTCATCCTTACATGGAGAGATCAACAGACAGTACAGCATATAAGGAAGAAAACGGGTGTCCGTGACATCATAGAAACTATTAAAAAACTAAAATGGCAATGGGCAGGCCATATTGTGAGAATGAAAGACAACCGATGGACATCATGACTCACAACATGGATCCTCAGAGATCACATGAGAAACCAAGGCCGACAGAACACAAGATGGAGAGATGAACTGGACGGATACAGGAAATACTGGCTCCACGACGCCCATGATAGAGAATTGTGGCGAATCCTGGGGAAGGTCTATGTCCAATGAGGGACGTTAAAAGACTGATGATGATGATAATATTGCATCATTTTTTGGATGTAACAATACAGTCAGTCTAAGGAAAATAACCAAGAGTTGAAATGAATCCAGATTCAAAAGGATGTCTCTGATGGATAATCATTACAAACTTTCATCACAGCATAGTCTGGGATCTATAACCTGATGGTTCAGTTTTTAATGACATTGGCATCAGTGGAGGAGTGTACACTCTACATGCTTTATAGTTTACCTAAAAATTCCTAAGATTCCTAAGAAGAGCTGAAGAAGAAAAAAATGAACCCATTAACAACTGCTAACACCAAGGATTAATTAAAGATCAAGTATTGTGGACTGAACTCCAAGCACTAAGAACTTAGATCTTGAATAAAAGTTCAGATCTGAAAATCCTAACTATCACCTCTTTATTCACAGAAAGTAAAAAAGATTTAGTTTTATTACTTGTTTTGTAAAACCTCTGGATATACATTCACAAAATATAGAGTGCATGCTATAGAACAGTGGTTCATTGTGTCCCAGGTCACGTTCCTCCCCTTGCAATTCCAAGTTCCCTCAATTCCTCCCCCATTTTGAATTGTCATCAAGTAATTTTTTTACCAATTTTTTTCACTTTTCATCGTACATTCCTCCCCTGACAGAAAATCCTTCCCCTTGGAAATTCCTGTCCTGTTTGCAAATCAATGGTTTAGAGCGTTGGTTAGCTTTTAACTCTTGAATTCATATAAATGAAATAGAATGTCAATTTCAAAGGAATAACTTTTGATTGAAATTATCTCCCTTTGATCATTTGGTGAATTTTTTATTTTTCATATTCAATTCACCGTGTACATATGAGCATGATGGGGTCTAGACAAAACCCCTTTCAGGACAAAAGCCCCTCAGTTAAAGTGCAAAGTAGGACAAAAACTCTTGTTTAAATTAAAACTTGACAAAAATTTAAATAATTGGTGACAGTATCAAATATTTCCCTTCTTTTTCATTCCTACTTGAGGAAAAGTGTTTACCTGGCATCATATTTCAATCACATATTTTTAAAGCTTATCATTTTTTAGGCATCCAAAAACTAAAGAATAATATCTCTACCATCATTGTTTGTGAAGTCAAAGAACACATGTTAATTGATATGCTCATTTTTAAGATTGTGCAGACAATTTTGTTGTGTAAGCCAGTGAGCTATAAGTGTATACTCCAGAACAATATTTATAATGTCTTCCTGATTACAATCTTCTATGTAATGAATGTACTATTACATAATATCATGTCTCTGATATATGTATGTATTACATGTCAGATAAAGTATGCATAATAAGAATGATTATGATTTTAAAATTCTGTATATTATTTCCCCTAAAGAAGTTTTGTCCTAGGAAGGGGGTTGTCCTATACTTTAGCATGATATATTATGCATTTTGGACTTGGATTCTTTTTTTTTTTTCAACTAAGTCATTGAATTAAACAAAAGTTACTTTGCTCTTCGATTGTATCTTCCGATATCTTATCTGCAAAGCATTTGACAAGATATGATATTTCTTCTTGTATTAGAAATCATGGATCCTGGTCTTTAAGAGAATAGAAAGAAAAAATCCCAGTGTGAGGCAATAATAATATACTACTACTGCTAAGAGGGGAGTGCGGTCAATATACCCCCATTGGTTAAATAAAGGGTTACTTCCCCACACCTACCAGATGATACCTGATGAAGGCCGTACAATACAACAGCCGAAACGTTCTATGAAAAACAACCAAGATGAGGATAGTCCGAATAATAATAGAAATAGAAAATAAAAAAACCCTTTTCAACTAATTTATTCATTTTTTAAGTATTCATTTTACCCAGATTCTAAGACAACAATAACAATAATGATGTGATAATTGTACAAAAGAATCTTTTGCAGATATGGTGGAAGCTACTTATGATAATCATGGATAATGTTATCAGCCAGTTATTGTCATCAAAATCAGTTAATCCCACACACTTCATTTAAAATGATCATAATAAGCGGTTTCCTTTACATATCTTCCACCTAATAGTATCAAACATTTATTTTTCATCAAAACCACTCAGTCCTAAACTCTTCAAAGTGATCACAATAAGAGGCTTCCTTTATATATTCTATGTTTTAATATTATTGACTGGTTATTGTTATCTAAAAATTCCTGTCTGAAAGTGATCATAATAACTGACTCCCTCGTGACAACAAAGAGAAACCATCTACTAAAACTGTCTCAAAAATTGTCAAAATAGGTTTCTTCAGTTTTCAAATCGGTTATGTACGCATCACATACACAGGCTACACCAGTGTAGTTGGAGGGCTGAAAATTTGAACATTTACTCCTTATCATGTCTACCCCCACCAAGGTTCATAGTGGGTGGGTCAGTTTGTAATGTAAATTTATGCTAAATTGTTCCCTAATTTGTGTCCACTTTTGGTTTTTTTTTTTAAATTTAGACTTTTTAGTTATAGCTGGCCAACAAAAGGTGAGAAAAGTAACATATCCTTTGGTCATCTAATGAAAATATTACCAAAAAGGGTAAGGGATCCGACTTTGGTCAGAAGTTACCCTCACTTGGATAACTTTTTGAATTCATTAAAATGAATTTAAGTGTTAATTTAGAATGCAGTCTTACGTTATTCTATTCCAATTAAATCCTTACAATAACTAGAAATCACTAAAAGTGCATGCTTCTATCAATATCGTACACTGACTTAATCAGAAAGGACAGTATCTACCCAAAAATTTATTCATGTCTTCTGTACCCTATGATCAACCCTTCAAAGTTGTGTGGGGAGACAGACAAGACAGTGGGTAATACATATAGTTTCCAACTTCTTGTTCTTAAGGTTTTGTGGTCATAAATTCAATAAAGGTGCAGATTATGGCTTTTTCAATGGCAGGATTTGTTCCAACTATTGGTATAAGAAAGAGAAAAAATTGGCCTGAATATTTGTAAGAACCTGATAATAGAAATAGTCAACCAAAACTAGCAATATAGGTTTTCTTCAGTTTTCAAGCTAGTCTGGTTGACTGGCTATATATTTATGTATCATACATCCAGGTCATACTGGTAGAGCTGGAGAGCTGGAAATTTAATCATTTTTTCCTTATGTCTAGAAAAATGTTTTTGTTTTTTGAAAATAAACCCCTAAAATAAGGGAGTTTCAATTAACAATGTAGGTTTATGCCAGACTGGTCTGTTAGTATGTGTCTGACTGCATTCACTTTTTTTTTTTTTTTTTGACTATTCAGACTTCTCCATGATCAAACAGAAGATGAGAGAAGTGATCTATTCATTGATCACTCTTGTTTCCAATTTTTGTAATTGATCACCCACTACACAGCATGCTGCCAAAAGACCTTGGTCAGGAGAAGATTTCTATTGAGTGACTGACCTGTTTGTTTTTTAATATTTTGTAGACAATGGGTAATGTTTATATTTATCACAGCAATGTATTGTTAGTTAAAAATATGAATTATTGATTTGACTTGATATTATATCATATGAGAGTGTCCAGCTGCGAATTTTATCCCAAATTAGCATGCAGAAATATTGTATGGGTGAACGAGCTAGCATCAGCAGCCAATCGATCAAACTCTTTCCATTACTCTAAAATATTCTCTAAGCGATTTAATTGGCTTCAGCTGTCAATCAATGCTCATTTCACGAGCCTAAAATGTTCTATGAATGGATAAGCGGACCCCTTGTTAGGTTTCCACAATATTGTACAAATAGATGCATCAGGCTTTGTTATTGATCCGATTTTCAACTCCATAAAATATTGAACTAATTGTTTGAATTGACTGATTTTTCCTGCATCCTTATGTTAGTGGAAATCTGCTTAATTTTGCTGACACAAAATTTCTCCTAGAAAATTCTATTTTACTCCCTCCCCTAAAAAAATGGTTTTAAGTTTTAAATATCTCACTCTAGATGATTATTGGCTATAATTTCGAAAGAGTTCCATGATTTTGAAAGCAAGAAAAAGCATTTTTAGATCTGAACAAAAAGTAACGTTTAGAATTTTGAAGTGCAGAAAGGCTAAAACAGTTATAGTTATCATAGGTCTTTTGCTTACATAACCAAAACTAAGCTCAGGTGTATTGTTCAACAAGTAGAAATTATAACTCAATTTGTTGCATTTATTTCGATAAAGGTTCTGTTTTGTTTAGGATTCATACAATCTAAAAATATTACACTTTAAAATTCAATTCATCACGTATTGCTCAATCATAAAATTGATAAATAACTGAAGTTAACTTTTTTTCATTTTTTGTTGATGAAGTATTATGAATCATTATTAATTTTTATTATCACTATTTTCATCTTCATTTTTAGTTGCTTTTTATCACAACTTCACTCTGGCCGGTTTCTCTTTGGCATGGAATAGATAAAAAACATTGATATCTATGGAAGGATACTTGCACCTAAATCTACAACTATATCAGAAATGGGAACACCATTGAGTGTGTATGTGTATGTGTATGTATATATATATATATATATTCAGACAGAATGAATTAGAGATCGCGTTATATCATAATGAAATATATATCATAAATAGAATAAACAATTATATATATATATATAATTGTTTATTCTATTTACGTTGTCTAAATTGAATGATGTATCAACTGTATAACAACAGGAAATCATTTCAGATATATTTCATTATGATATAACGCGATCTCTAATTCATTCTGTCTGACCAAAATGTCCATTTCTTGAATACATACTGTTGCGTTGAAAAAGACAAAAAAAAAACAAGAATAAACAAGATGAGAATTTGGGTTGAAAAGTTATTCGGCTTTGCCTTATCAGCAAGCTGTTTATCACAATGGTAAGTGCATCACTACATTGAAGTGGCTATATATATATATATATGTGTGTGTGTCGTACAGATTAGACTACTAGTATAGCATAATATATCAATGATATAAAGGAACTTCTGATATGTGATGGATTTATTTCATAGAGTGCTCGATACATTCAACTTTATACTATGAAAGTCAAGTTGTTTTAGAGTAGAGCTGGAAATAAATAGTAGAATGTGGATTCGCTACACAAACTAGCTCGTGTTTCTGCCCTCTCCGGGCCTCATCAGCGAATCATCAGGATTCGCCTGACGAGGCCCAAACATTTTGCTATTTATTTACATATATATATATTAGTGCCTACGTTGCTTCTCCAAAAATGTTGAGTGCTGATACTACTCTTGTGATGTCACCTTCTACCACTTCTAAATCAGCAGAGTGCCAGTCTCACTTGAAGTTTTAATTCACACTTTTGTGATATGCACATTTGTGAGAGTTCTCTGTTCTAGGAGCAAGAGGTCAGTAGCCATATTGTAAACAGGAGTTGAAGATTCAAGTCATCTATTGAGTGACTGTGGGTAAACTGAGTTACGGTTCAAGTAACCCAAAAATGTTTTATCACTTTTCATTGGACACACATACAAAAATGGGCCAATTAGGATTATAAACATCAATCTCCTATCAGACAACCTCTATTGGAGTATAAGACGGATGGTGATGAAGTCCTGGGGTTTTCTTGCATGCATCAATGATCCTTTCAAGTTACAAGTCAGTTTAAGACTTGGACCTTATTCTTACAAGTTCTTACAACCACTCCCTTGGTAGGATGCAAGTTTATCGAAGGGATACCTCCGACCATATCACTATGCTTAGTGTACTCAATTAGCTGCTGAGTGGATAGGGAAAATTATCATATTGAAGTTTTCCATATTTTCCGCTCATAGTCAGGGTTATGCCAATATAAATTAGCTGACACAGAAATATGGCAGATATGACCACAAATCTTTTTTTTTTTTTTTTGTATAAATGAGTTGATCTCAGCCATAGATCAGGACAAACATTATTACTCTAAATTAGTATTTATTTGCTATGTCTGTCTTGCATTGTCTCTTTTTTTTTTTTTTTTTTTTTTTTTTTTGTCATTGACTTTCTTTTCTTTACAACTAGCATAGTACCTGTCAAAAATCATCATTTTTTTTTTTGTTATCTATAGATAGGAATATTCTAAAATATTAATCTATTTGATATCTAATTTCAGGAATTTAATTTTTATTGAATCAAACTAATTTAGTGACACTGGTATTCATTTGTATAGATTCTTTCTCCTCTCATTGTAGTCTCTTATGAAGTATTGCCATTTCTACTGGCAATATTTTTTACACTTTTTAGATTATTTACGAGTAAGCATTTAATTATTTCTATTATTATTCGGACTATCCTCATCTTGGTTGTTTTTCATACAACATTTCAGCCGTTGTACTCTACGGCCTTCATCAGGTATCATCTGGTAGGTGTGGGGAAGCAACAAACCGAACCCTTCATTTAAACAACGAGGGTATATTGACCAAACTCCCCTCTTAGCATTAGTAGTATTATTATTGTCTCACACTGTGATTTCAATATACCCCCATCGGTTAAATAAAGGGTTCGGTTCGTTGCTTCCCCACACCTACCAGATGATACCTGATGAAGGCCGTAGAGTACAACGGCCGAAACGTTCTATGAAAAACAACCAAAATGAGGATAGTCCAAATAATAATAGAAATAATAATAATACCTCATCTCAAAAATTCAGAGATACACTAATCATATAATGTTAATAAAATATGTACCAACAGACATAGTATTCTGGTTCCCAGGTTACGTGAATAGGAGATAAAGTATTGTTGTGTTAATGATTTATTCATGTATCTTGTGGCTAAAAACATTCAGCTATTGTGCCTATCAGCATATACAACATCACTTCAATAAAAGAATCTTGAACAACGAACAAGTTTTGCAAGTGTTATGGTAATTCTTTCTTTTATTAAATTTTTCCAAACTTTGGTGAGAATTTTTTTTTTTTTTTTTCAGGTTTGCTGTTGTTTTGACTTGCTAAATAGCATTATACATTGTAATTCAAGATGCCACAAAAGAACAAAATACCCAATACATAACTTAGTCTGAATGTAACACAATCACAAGATCATTTTTTTTCATCTTTAACATGTAAACAACAGTAGTTAACATAATTGTCTTCATTTTTAGTAGATTCTCATTTAGGACTTGTCTGATCCTATGCCTGTACTACTGCAACTGGAGGCTGTCATAATTAACCTTTCATTGCTCTGATGTATAGTCATCAAGTCCCTTGGTAAGAGTTAATGCAATCCCCTTTGCTTTACACCATTTCAGCTAATGAAAGTTTTTCATGGGAATTCTTTACTATTGGATAGCAGGCAATTCTATCGATATATACCTGGCAATTCAAGATGCGTACACTACATAATTAAATTGCATTAGCCCATGCTTGTACCAGAACCAATTATCTTTAAAATCATCTTTAAAAAAGAAGAAAAGAAATACCAGTGCAAGAGTTGGTCCAAAATGACCATAGAGACCCAAAGAAGCACTTTTTTGATAACTAAAAAAAACTGTTTTTAGATAGTGTTTAGTGATGTACTCATGCAAATTTTCAAGGTTATAGCCCCTAAAATGTGACCAGGAGCACCCGGAGGCACACGTATACAGATGCATAAACGAGCAAAGAGAGAAGAATCTGTAGACCAATTGGCTGGTTTGTCAGGCTTGTGGGCAGGCCATTTGTGTGGCTACAGTGATTCAATATCCAATAAATAACAGTCAGTATGTAACACTATCACAAGATCATCTTTCATGATCTTTTACGAGTGAACTTATTGAATCATATTGTTTGAAGTGTACTTTTATTTCTCATGTGGACATTCTGAGTCTTCAGATTAAGCTTAGAGGTATTACAGTATTGAATTAAAATGAACTGGAATGATGAACATAGTTGTATTTTAGTGTCAACTGTATTTGATCCTAGAATATATAAGGTGGATTTCAGATCTCTTTTACCACTAATCCATCACTCCTCCACTGAGCTATAATTTCTGCTCTAAAAAAACTAAATTCAGGTGTCCCCTGTGATGTAAAGGATGTTTGGGCCCAAGAAAGTCAACTGCATTATAACCAAGCTGCAATCAATCTGGCTACTTTGGAGCTAGATTGATATTTCGGGGTTCAACTTCCACTCAAGTTATACTGCAAACCGTATTATTTTGAGGGAGGCCTGTATCTGATAACTGAGCACCAAATTGGGCAATATTTGTTGTAAAATTTGAGTACAAAAACCTTGTTCAATCAATTGGTTTAGTCTTGAAAATCAGGAATTTCCAACCTCTTGGGAACTGTTTCAAGTGTGCCGATGATGACATCTGCAATTATCATATTTTTCTATTCTCTTACAAAATTCAAGTATTTCTCCACTTTCCTTCAATTTTATTTTGGTCTGTTGGAACCAGAGTTGCAAATTTGTTTTTTTGAATTTGTGATTCCAGTGTTGACAATATTTAGATATATTTTAATTTTCAAGTCTAGCGATACCAATTGAGATTTTTTGAAAAAATTTTTCTAATTTGAGAGTGACTTCCAGAATCAAAAAATTGAAAAATCACATCTGAATTGGCAACCCTCAAACAGTGACATCCATTATCTGACAAATTTTCTTTTCCTTACTCACAAAGGTTAGATTTAGTCTTCTGGTCTGAATTAGTAATCACAGCCAAGTAATCTGTAGTTGACTCTGTTACTGACTGAGCCTAACTGACAAATCTTACATATCTACTAGAATTTATATCATGATTTTTTAAAAATTTATGATATATACCATACAAAAGCTACAACAATCATTTTCAGTCAAAATAGAAGTAGGAATTGAGTTTGAACCTGCTGTAACCAAGCTTGTTTGTTTTAATTTCAAAGTCCTGGTAAACTTCTGGTTTATGCACAGACCATTGGTCAAATCTCTGCTGTTTGTATTATTCCTAATGGATCACCTTTCCTGTCCAATCATGTCTATTTTTGTGCTCCTTATGGGCCAACTTTCTGTATTAATTTCTTATATAATTGACATTTTCATCTCTATCTCTGCATAGTCAGCACTAACAATTTTGCCATATCCTGTCTATATTAACCTTGATATACAAGGTGGTATTGGAAAGTTCCCGAACTCTGTGCTGTGATTGTACCAATCAACAGAAATGTGCATGCAGCTGACACTCCTACTTACTCAGCCTACAGAATCTGTCTGCTATCTACTTGTGTTCTCATCTTACAGGTGATTTTGTAACATTGTGTAAGAACATAGCTGCATTCTGTATCAAATTTTGCCTTAAGTCCAGCAAATCTGCTGCCTTGATCACCAAAATGCTTTTGTCAGGCATCTTTTAGGTTGAACACAGGTTTTTAGTGGCACTCGCATTTTAAGGTTGGTTGAGTGTTGTTTCAAGATAACTATAGTTCATCAGATATCTTTTTTGTCCATCTGTCATCAAATAACTCAGGGAACATATTTCCTCTCTTCAAATTTTCTCTTGATAACGATGTCATCTTATCTTTTGTTTGCCTCTTGAGATGTTTTCCCATTTTTGGCTTTTGACTTTTCGTTTAGGAATTTTCTGATCCTCCACCTTTACTTCTGCAACTGGAGGCTGTCATAATTAACCTTTCTTTACTAAATATGTAGTCGTCAAGTCCTTTGATAACAGAGTTGATGCAATCCTGAATGCTGATAAGGACTCTTCTTTCTGTGTTCTGTCATGCAATTGCTTTATGAAAATTCATGTTTGACAAAACTTTTGTTAGGATCATAAAGAGAGAATTTATACATAGACTTTTGAATATCAAAACATACATAGTTACAGTACTGTTTTCTTTCACAAATTCTCTTATTTCTTTTGATTTATGGAAATTTATTTGTGAAAATCAAACACCCACATGCACCTGATGTTAAAAGGGACATATAAATAAAAAGAAATGAGAGAATTCATGAATGAAAAACAGAAATTCCAAAATATTAAAAAGACATTGAAGTTAAAGTCAGTTTCATTTAAATAATTCGATTTTGATAGTTAGATACTCTATGATTGTCAAAAATACACATACATAGGTGCATTAATAAGTCTGTCAGCTAATGATGACAAAAAGCATTTATTTTCAACAAATGTTCATTTTTCAACCTAATCAATCTCCTTGTCAATGCACTTGATTCAATTATCAATATTAATTATGTAGATCTAGTATAGTATACAGTGTGAATTTCAAATCAAAATTCAGCTAATAACTATGTCAGTCAGTAGACTTACTGATCCACCCTTGAAGTTTGTTCTTATCGAACAAAAATTCATCGGTTTATTAGTGCCAAGATCAAAGTAAAATAAATTCTGTTAATGTATTGTGTTTCACGTAGATACATCAATAAGTTCACAGCCTAATGATGAGAAAAAACATTACTATATAATTATAAGCATGTCTAATCACCACCAGCTAAACTGAAACATTTCTCACATCTTGGCAATAAAGCTTCAGGCTGACATCAAAAAAAGGTTAAATCAATCTAGAAAAAAAAATAGGGTCAACAAAATGTGGAGATTCATACCATATGGAAATTGGGTCTCAGGAAACATAAAAGATTGTATGAGAAAGAAGGATTTTTTTTTCTTTGTTTAGAAAACTATTAGATTTTTGGTTGGATGGTCCCAGTCATGTTAAACAATGGAAATAGGAAGGAAGGAGGAGAATCATTTTTTTTTTTTTTTTTATATCAGCTGCTAATGATTTTATGATATGTCCAAGTACCAGATCTGCATATTTGTATTTAAAAAAAGAAAGAAAAAAAAACACCAAAATTGCCATTTACGATTTTTATTGAAAATCACGATATTTTATAAGTATGTGAATCGATCGACTCAAAGAAACTTGTAGTTTCCTATATGAAGCATTTTTTCAATTATGTTATTTACTAGCTGAGTACATATAGAAAAAAAATGACAGGATTATTTGTGCACGTGTTGACACTTCTGCCTAGGATCAGAGTATTTATACTCTCTGCCTAGGATCAGTGTCTATCCCCGTCACTTCTGCCTAGAGTGTAGTATCTGTGTACTTGTTGAAAAGTGTAATATACAAAAACAAATATTGATAGATACACATTACATTTTATGTATATGGATTACAATTTCACGTAATCTTCTTTTTCTTTTTTTTATCGCAACTCTTTGATCCAATATTGTCTTTGACTATTTGAGCAAGCAAGAAGCCAATACCCTCTCAGAGCAAGATCCAACATCTGAAATACAAGGGTATATTCAGAATATACTTAGCGGCAACTCTGTTACCTGCAAAGAATAATATCATCTTATATAGATACATCAAGTTGGGGTTACATAAAACAACTGTACAACCCCACTATCCTCTATTGGCAATAAGGTTCCCACTTTCAAACTCCCTCACTCTGATCCGGTGTAGGAGGGCAGATTGTAAACGCCCCGTTTTTAATCCCACCCCCAACTAAGTGGATGCCTATGCATTATGGATATATTGGATATTGTAAAATGTTCATTCAGTTTATTAACACCCTCAGCACCAATCTTTTTTTTTCTCAAACTTATTGTCTATTAATGAATAGATCAAAGGATTTTTAAGGTCTTATTAGTAGTTACGAGGTACTTATTGCTGAAAGAGTGATGTGTTTGTTGATAATAGGTTTTTTGGTTTTTTTTTTCTTCTACATGTTGTCATCTTTGTTGTTATGAAGACCATCCAAACTAAACTCTCAAATAGGAGCATTTTCATTATTGATTTTTTATTTGTTTTCTTTATCTCAGAGTGGCTTTTCAATCATGTTCTTGATCAAAATACCTTCTTAACAGTGTAATAGAAAAACAATAGAGTGAAAACTTGTCAAAAAATTGTTGATGCAAATTCAGGGCCAGCATTAGGAGCTGCAGGGCCTAATTGGAAACCCTTTTTGCAGGGCCCTAGCCAAGGTCTGTAGAATTTTAAAGATATGAATAAAGTTTATTATAGACTTTATATCTGTACAGTAGAATAGAAAGGAATCAAAATATGCACTAAAAAAACATCAAAGAAATAATTCTTTACTGTGTTCTTTAACTGATTAACACATTGTCTAATCCAATACAGTGAAAAAAAACTCAAAATATGAATAGTATAAACAAGCACTATTGAATTTCGATGAATCCAGAAGAAAATTAAAATCATTGCTGTTCTTTTTAAAACCTACAATATGGTGTTAGGTGTATTTTACAATGTGCTGTTGTATGTGTTTGACAAGACTAGAGTAGATTATCCTAACATGGGGTCCCCGTAGGTATGGGGCCCAACTGGGAGCAATTGGCTTGAAGCCAGCCCTGTGCAAATACTTCATCATAGAACTTAAGACCTTTGTTGTTGATGAAGAATCAGAATAAAAGAGATGGCAATATGATCATAGATTTGAACCCTATATAACTGTTCAAGTGATTCATGTTCATGTTCATCATCATCATCCTACTACTACTACTACAGCAACAAAAAATACAAATACAAGGACCTTCCCCAAGATTCATCAGACCTCTTATCATGGCTGTCGCATAGCCAATACTTTCTGAACTTGTCTAGTTTCTTGTGTGATCTCTGGGGATCCATGTTGTCAGTTATGATGTCCATTGATTGTGAGCTATTCTCACAAGACCAGCCGATTGACATTTGAGTTTTCTAATGGATTCTATAATGTCTTGGACTCCTGTTTTTCCCAGATATATTGAGCTTTCTTATGATTTCCCTATGTGGAGTTGAGTGTGATTCCCCCATGTGCACATTGCATGCTTCTCAGTTTGAGGGTCAGTCTCTTGGTTATCTGTATTCTGAATATCTTAAGCATGGTTCCATATCTTAAGTACATAGCTTTGCATCTGATTTGAAAAATTGATTTTCTCTAAAAGCTTTCATTGAGTCATGTAGTTAGCAAAAGTAATCATTTATTACTTTTCAACATATTAAAGACTTCTAATCAGTTTCTCCTTAGAATAGAGCATAGTATCTGAGCAATTGTAACAATACTATAAAAGTAATCTAAAACATGGATATTTGAACCTTTTAGATTCATCTGGAATAATTCAATGTAAGGGAAAAAATTCATGGCGGTTTAACTCTCCAATATATTTGTTTGTCTTGTAAAATATTGGAAGCCAGGTCGGATCAGATATGTTTTTATGTCTTGTGCGCCAAGGTTTATTCAATGAGGTCAGCTGGCTGGATGAAATATTCAATGGAGTTAACATTCCAGATAAAATGTGACCAAGGGCTGGATTTGGCCCTCAGACTGTCATTTGCTGACCCCTGATCTTCTTAATTGTTACCTTAAGGCATGCTGAAGTTGAGGTCAAACTTTGCTTCTACAGAGAAAGCCCTTTATCATAATCATAGATAACATTTTCAAATGATTATTGCTATCAAAATAAGTCATCCCAAACAATCTGTCCTACAGAAGGTTTATTCAGTTAGTTTTGAATTAAAAAAATGATAATAATTCGATATATGATTCAGTTAAATTTTTTTGCGACATGAAATATGAATATTTCGAGACAATAAATATGCAGATTCTAAAATAGACCTCCAAATTTAAAACTAGCATAAAATTTACTCTAGATCAGCATATTAAGATGATTTTTGAGGGGGGGGTTGCAATATGAAATATAAATATTTTGAGAAAATAAATATGCAGATTTATAAAACTCGAATGTCAGTTTGACATAACATCTGTCAGCTAATCAATAATTTCAAAAAATAAAAAATTTCAACAAATATTTTTTATATAATGTCCATTCATGTAGACAAAATATTTGGACACAGTTTCATCACATATCAGCTGCAGACATCACTTATCAGCAGCAGTTTTGCTTACAAATACCTATCTTAGAATCATTATGTTAAAAGGAAGGATGTGAGGTTGTATATAACAATGAATTTAGATTTATAACATGGAATGTTAATTGTTCCAATTAAAAACCATCAATCAAAACTGACAACGTAGGTTTCTCCAGTTTTCAAGTCAGTCTGGCTGACTACATATGCATACAGACTATACCAGTGGTGCTGAAAATTTGAGAACATTCTCTCATTATGTCTACAAAAAAAAAATTTTTTTTTCCCCTTAATCCTCCGTCCCCCTAAATAGAGTTTGGGTTTTTTTCTATCTTTTTATCTTTTTATTTTTTGTTTTACTTGTATTATTTTTTTACTTTTATTTTTTGTCGAAATAGTGACCAATTTAGCATAAACTGACCAGTTATGCTAAATTGGTCACTATCTCGTACCCATCAATTTTTTGGAAAATTCAGATTTTTTAGTGATCATGCCCAAACAACAGGAGAGAGAAGTAACTTTTTCATTGACCAACCCTTCTTCAATTTTTTAAAATTCATCACGCCCAAGACGGCATGCTGCTTACAAATGTTGGTCATAGGGCGGTTTTTATTTAGTGACCAACCAGACCTGTCTTTATATGCTGGATATCATTATCCAAAAGAGCCTGTACTAAAGTGTTTACAATAAGAGATTTCCTCTTTATAAAGTTTCTCAAGAAGCCATTTTAACCTTGATAACATCAGGTTATTCACGACATTGTTTACTGACACTTGGCACATTTAACCAGGTGATTCTATTTGCTTGGATGCTCCAGTCGTTGGTTGCTTCCATGCACCTCAGGTGTTTTTAGGTATTTAATTGCTTAAGTCACACTTTGATTGATATCTGTTTTGTAACAGAAACATTTAGAACCTAAAGGAAGTTCCTCTTTTCATAGCATTAAGTTAAGTGAATATATTAGATGATTAGTCAATTATAAACTCATTATTATTCAGATATTTTTGAATTTCTATAAGATGTTTTTTAGGAGGGTTATGTATATATATATATATATATATATATATATATATAATCAGCCACTGGTAGACTTGGGTGATACAATGTTTTGCAAAAAATCTTGCACAAGATGTTTAGAATAGCCAGGTTTTATCAATGTGAAAGCGATGGTCACACAGTCCACAAGCTCATTCAATGGTATCTCACTGCCTACTGAGTAACTCAATGGGAAAGTGTTCACACATGTACAATAAGGTCACTCCTGATTGGTTGTCAAGTTAAATCAAATATGTGCAACCGATGCTCGCAATATTTAAAATGGCTGGATTCTTTCCGGACTGACTTTATACACAAGATATATTGGCATTGAATGAATCAATAAGTGAAATTTTAAATTATTTCGTCAGATTTAAAACTATTTCATCAGAATTATCAAAAGAAGTCCAGATATCCACTTCAAATTTCTATAATGATGACAGTTATTGATATGTCAAACAAGGCATTCACAGCTGTATTCGATTTCATTTTGACTTAGGTCAAATTCTACCAGAAGTTTCCAATCGTGATAAAATTGAAAGTTACAAAACAGTCAGTCATGGTACCAATTGTAATATAATCAGTTTGACACAAAATTCAATGTAATAAAATACTTCACTTTTCATAGGCCAGCAATCTTCTTTGTTTGATACAGTTATTCCAAGAATCCCTGGTTATATTCTTCCCTTTGCTATCCTAGATTTCTTTCATTTTGAATTGCCATCTATGATTTGTTTACCATTATGCTTTCCATGTAGTGATCTACTTCCTCCAGTTCTGTGTCCTCGACTTTGATCTTAGTGTTTTTATTTCCGATGTGCTTGTTGCACATGATCTTCATCTTGCTGAAGTTCATTTGTAGGCCGACTTTCTTGCTCTCTTTATTTAGTTCATCTATCATTAGTTGGAGGTTGTTTAGGTTCTCTGTGAAAAAGGCAATGTCATCTGCAAATCTGAGGTTGCTCAGATACTCACCGTCTTTTCTTATTCCTTTACTCTCCCAGTCTAGTCTTCTGAAGATCATACATCCAGGAAAAGACGAGTCAGAGACATCATAGAATCTATTAAAAATCTCAAATTGCAGTGGGCTGACCATGTTGCAAGAATGAAAGACAACCGATGGACATCGCAACTCACAACATGGATAACCCAAGATCAAATGCGCTACTGAGGCTGGCAGAATATTAGATGGAGAGAAAAGCTAGACCAATTCAGAAAGTACTGGCTCCGCAACGCCCATGATAGAGAAGAGTGGCAAATCCTGGGGAAGGTCTATGTCTAACAACAGACGTTGAAGGACTGATGATGATGATGATGATACTTTCCATTATTTGATCTTTGCTTGATTGAAATTCCTCCTCTGGGAGCCACATGCCTCCTGTTTGAGAATCACCTATCTACTGGTTGATAAGTCAAGATATGTGTCTTTAGTTTTGATCAGGAGTTCTTGTTTTATTTGAAATATTGGTTGGAGAGAGAATGAGAGACTATAGAAGGGACAAAAGTTTATTCTCCAGTATAACAGAGGTCCAATTTTGCCTGTACACCTCTAACTGCACGCAAGGGTGGCAATGTGTTAACACTCCTTACCTGGTTGCTTTTCTATACATTTATCATGGTTAAAGACACATGATCATGCAGAGACATAAATTGTTTGACCTGATTAAGCACTCTCATTCAACTATGTGCAAAACCATGACCTTCTGAGTCACACTGCAGAATATTTACTTAAAATAAGTTTTTCTTTTTCTTTGACATCATTTAATTGCATCATTATGCCAGTTTCTATTTAGTTAGGAAGGGTTGAACTAATAAGGAAATTTATTATTAAATTTGGTATGGCCAATATCAGAGTAAAGATAATTCTTTTGAGATATTGATATTCTCGGATGTGACTGTCTTTTCACTTGGGTTGTTACATGCTTTTGCTACTACTATAGTTTCTTTAGTTTTTGAGTGGGTCTGGTAGGTGAGCTGGCTGGCTGGCTACCCATGTATGTGTTCTGCATACATACCTCACCAATGAAGCTAAAGAGCTGAATTTTCAAACATCTACTCCTTATGTCCGCAAGAAACTTTCTTTTTTTTTTTTTTTTTTCTTTTTGAAAATTCCCATCCCCTTGAATAGGTTTTAAGCAGGGGAGGGGTTTAATTTACAATGTGAGTTCATGTAAAATTGATCACTATTTTGTGTCTGCATATTTTTTTGAAAATTCAAGCCTTTTTTAGTGATCATGGTCCAATAAAAGGCAAGAGAAGTAACTTATTCATCAACCACCCCTTTTTCCAATTTTTTTATTGATCACCCCCAACTCAGCATACTGCCAAAAGACATTGGTCACATGGAGGTTTCTATTGAGTGACTAACCAGATCTGTTTATAAATAATTTAAACTACCAACAGGAGGAGGAAATCCTATTGGAGAGCTACATTGAGAGTTAAAACTATGAACCTGATAGGCTCTACAGTGCAATAGAACGTCAACTAGACATGCCATATTCACTCTGTTACTTATTTCAAAACTATCTACATCAGTTGTTTTGAACATGGGGTCTGCAGACCCCTGTGGCTCCAGCAACAATGTTCAGGATTTCACTGTATTGTTCCCTCTGAACCTGACATCGCAAATCTTGGGGCAGAGAAACATTGCATAACCAATGAAAAAAAAAAAACATAATTATTGCACACAGACCTCTTGTATTAGAATTCAAATAAATGTAATCATTTCAAATAAACATGATTTTTTTTTTTTTTTTTTTTTTTGAAGGTCAAAAATTTTAATTTTTATCGTTAATTATCAATTAGTCTGAAAATAATTGCTGAAAATAGAATATTTCCTTTAAAGAAGAGATCCTTGAGTTTCCAAAGTTTCAAAAATCACTGCCCTACAAAATAAGTGATGGTTTAGTGGGATTGTTACAAACTCAATGGAGTGAGTGGGTTGTGGTGATTCGTATTATCCCTTGGAATGCTAGTCTAATATTTGTTGGAGATAATTGTAAAAGTCATGAATTTATACTTGAGAAATCAATACATAAAGCATGAGTCAGTTGTCAGTTGTTGTGGGTGGAGAGAATCAAATAGAGACACTGCTAGAAGGAATAAAACTCACAGTTTGAGGCCATTTTTACAAAAAAGTAAATATTGCCCTAATGCTTACTAGAGTGAGCCGTCACTGCCCGTCACATATCACAAGTTTGTTCCAGCTTGAATTTTTTGTGGTTTGCAATATGTAACTAGTGATATAGATTAGATTAGGACTTGTCCTATCTGCTTGGGCGGGTCACTCTTTTACTTAAGACGCCAGTAATCGTGGCTTTGTGGTTGTAATATATGGCTTGAATCTTCCATAACTCATCCATCTTCTAAAATTTGACCACATTTGGTGCTGATCAGATGGCTATTCTAAATTGGCACTATTTGCAATGAAACTGTTCCTCCTCAGCTCAGTTTTATACCTCTTCATCTTTGGGGATTTTTCGTTTCCCCTCATCCTTGTCTGCTCCAACTTCAGTATACATGCTGCTTTGTACATTTTGATTATTATGATGATTTTAGACGTGACAAGCACTCCAAGCATCAGCTCTCAATTTACCAAGACGGATCCATGCATTTTCCAAGGGCATTAGTGTGATGAGAACACAGATTGTCCAAGTTGGAGTTTAAACTAAGCTTGCCTATCAATTTTTCTGTGCTTCTAACCACTTGGCCACCAGCACCTCCTCTACGTTTTTTAGAAATTTTAAAACATCAACATGTTAAAAAATTCAAGCAGCTTTGGGTATCTTTCAATACAAAGGATTTTGGTACCATTCTCCATATTAATCACTAAAGTTAACCCTTTTAAGACTAACCTACAAACCTATTAATGTGCCTAATGTTTGAGTTAAAATGTCCCATTAGACATCTAGAAGAGATCCACAGGACATATATATCCCAGCACCGTGACATCATGGAAACTATTAGAAAACTCAAATGGCAATGGGCAGGCCATGTTGCAAGAATGAAAGACAACCGATGGACATCATGTCTCACAACATGGATCCCCAGAGATCACATAAGAAACCGAGGCCGACAGAACACAAGATGGAGAGATGAACAGGACGGATACAGGAAATACTGGCTCCGCAACGCCCATGATAGAGAATTGTGGCGAATCCTGGGGGAAGGTCTATGTCCAACGACGGATGTTAAAAGACTGTTAATGATGATGATGAGACATAGAAATCTCTCTCTTTTATTTTTATATACATTTATAATGTCCCAAGAGTCTTGAAATGGTTAAAAACCTTCTGTACAGTTAATACCAAATAAGTGACCACCCAAGTATTTTAGGTTTCTGAACAAAAAAAATAGTCTGATTAGTCACTGAATAGAACCCATTACATTACCAACATCTTTTGGCAGCATATCATGTTGGGATGATCAACTGAAAATTGGAGAAGGGAGGTGATTAATGAATAAATTACTTCTCTTCTCATATGTTGCTTGGTGATCACTAAAAGAAAGTCTGAATTAAAAAGATAGAACTAGGGTTGAACACTGTTAGACATAAACTAAGGGACCAATTTAGCATGAACTTCTATTGGAAATTGAACCCTCCCCCCTTGAAAACACATTTGGGGTGGGAGTTGAAAGAAATTTTCTAGACATAAGGAGTGATTGTTTTAATTTCTAGCTTTCTAGGTTCATTGGTGTAGCCTATAGATATGGCACATGCATTAATAGTCAGCCAGACTCACTTGAAAACTGAAGAAACCTGTGGACAGTTTTGGTGACTGTTTCTAAAGAAGGTTTCCTAATCCAATCATTGGCAAAAATTTCTGTCATTAATCAATAGTAGACTTGCGAAATTTGCTGTATCCTATCATAAAGAAATTGTGTTACAATGGTGGGTCATACTATCGACTGGAATCTGATCTGCAGTCAAATGACCTCTCAGTAAAAATATTCTTTTCCTTTAATATTTACTAAAGTTTAGCTTTGTATGGCACAAGGCTAGATGGGTGCAAATGGGGTATGAAGGTTGAGCAATCTTCCATGAGGGGAAACCATGCTTGCCCTCAAAATTGGCATTCAAAAGCCTGTTTTGTTTTTTTCTTATCACAGCTCAAATGCCAACCTTTGGCATTGGTGGGAAATACATAATTATCTCGGGCACAAGACACGCTTTATTATCATTTCTTCTCAATGATATTAGAAAACATCAACCAAAACTGTCCACATAGGGTTCTTCAGTCTTTAAGTGATTCTGGCTGGCTGGACATTTATGTGCTATATATACAAGCTACACCAATAGAGCTAATGAGCTGAGAATTTTAACATTTACTCCATGTGTCTGAAAAAAAAAATTTTTCTTTGTTTTTTTGTTTTTTTTTAATTCCCCCATCCCCCAAAACTTTGAGCGGAATGTTCTATTTACAATTCAAGCTTATGCTACATTGGCCCCTTAGATTATGTCTGACAATATTCACGTTTGTTTTTTTTAAAATTCAGAATTTTTAATGATCCATCAAAAGGCCAAAGAAGTAACTTGATCATCTCTTTTTCAATCTTTTCATTTGATCATCCCCGACACAACATGTATGACCGTTTCTATTGATTGACTGAGTAGATCAGTTATTTTGGGGTCTTAATTGAAAATTGTTTATTGATATTTACATTTTTTTTTTTTAAATAACAAAATTACTTTTTACCCACCCTGTAGCATTCATATATTTCTGATGTCTCCAATTAATATTGCATGGATTTATAAGAAAAATGTCCAGAAATAAAAGAATCTGAGACTTGATGTAATCTTTAATGATATCAGTTGATGATATAATTCTTTCATTGCTTACAGCTGTAAGTAGCCAAGTTTCCTTTGATATTACTAATTACATATATGTATGTACTTCCATCTGTCTACATATTTCCAAAAGTTCTCCATGAATTTCAATGAAACTTTGTGGAAGGATGGGCCAAGACTTTTTTTTACTTTGAATATCAAATAAAATGTTGTTAGCAAGAAGTTGCTTTCACTGAACATTTGCACAACAATATTATTCAAAATTTTTTGGGACAATCCAATCTCTTCTTCCATGACTTTCTTCAGGTGTAATATGTAATATTCGTAAGGTAAAGGTCTTATTTATCAATCTCTTTTTATAGGAGTGCAGATGAAACATTATCAAACAGGTAATTTAGAACATTAACCACAACATTTGTTGATGAATTATAAGGGAAGTTTTTTTTTCTTTAAAGAGTGAATGTTAACTCTTCTCAAAACTTACAGACAATATTATTGTCTTATTGAAAACCATTTAAAACATAGTTAGGTATTAAAGCTTACCAATGAACCAAATATCAGAAAGATGGCTTTCTTAGAGTCTTGTGGCAACTTTTGGATGAAAGGTCTCCCTTTGTTGTTTTAGTATTTGAATTGCTGGACCTGTGGAAATTCCACGGATATTGACAACCAAGATTATCCATTATCTCATGCCTCTGCACTTCTCTCAACCTTTGCCTGTATATTTTCATTCTTTCCTTATCTCTTTCAATCTTTGTTGTCCCTTCAACCCTGTGGCCATGTTTTTATCTAAATACTTAATATAAGATTAGTTTCATATACAAAAAGGGAATAAAGAATTCACAAATATTTTCTACAGTATCCTCTCTTTTATCTTTCTTTTGCTCTATCTGAAAAATTACCATCTTTATCTGCCTTTCAATTTTCTCAATGTGTCTTGATATCTAGTCAGCAAGCCTGTCTCTCTCTATTTTTCTTCTGTCACCATTTCCCCACTTATATATTCATTAGAAAACCGTCAACCAGAACTGTAAACATAGGTTTCGTCAGTTTTTAAGCTGGTCTAACTGGCTGAGTTTTGCGCATACAAGCTGCACCAATGGAGCTAGAGGACTGAAAATTTAAACATTTACTCCTTATCACATCTAGAAAAAATCTTTTATTCCTTTAAATTTCACCACAAAATATGTTTATGCTAAATTGGTCCTTTGTTTGAATCTGGT
Source organism: Thysanoteuthis rhombus (assembly GCA_963457665.1). NCBI lineage: Eukaryota > Metazoa > Mollusca > Cephalopoda > Oegopsida > Thysanoteuthidae > Thysanoteuthis > Thysanoteuthis major. The sequence goes on along the minus strand of OY735225.1, from coordinate 18,670,559 downwards.
GGCATTTATGCTTGTTTTTTGAAAATTCAGAATTTTTTTAGTGATCAAAAAATAGGCAAGAGAAGTAACTTGTTTATCAGTTAACCCTTTTTCAAATCACCCTCAACACAGCATGCTGCTGAAAGATGTTGGTCAAACGACGCTTCCTGTTGAGTGAATTACCAGACCTGCTAAATTTTAATTTGCTTTTCTCTGTGGGTGAGATTTAGCTTTTTTCACTGCTTTCTCTGGGTTAAGCAGCAATTTGGTTGCCTGACTCTGATTGGTAATGTACTGGTGACATTTGGTAAATTTGCATGCCGTATATTTTAGTATAAAGGTTAGAGGTAATTTCAAGACAAGCTTGGTTGTGCAAGGGTCAAACTCCCTTGCTTCATAAAAATCTAAAAGGCAAACAAAACATAATTCATTTCTCCATACAATATCATTCAGAAACTGTGTCCCATTTCAACTCCTTTATTTGTAGTTTTTTGTAAATGGGATTTGCAAACAGTAGCAAAGTAAGTCAACCTTGGTTGATGTCATTCCATCTTTCTGTTATTTTACCAACCCTCTTCAAATTCAATGCTGAAATTGAAAAATCTTAAATTTTAACTTCTGACTAATTGCAATAATAACATCAACTCTCAAGGAGTTAAATAACAACATGTTTGTAGGTAACCAGTAATTGATAAAATATTTTGATTGTTTCTTATGTTATCCGGCAAACATTAAAGCTTTAAAGATTTTCCTAACAAAGCTAGATGGAGATATATAATGTGCTGATGGGAGTCTTACTTGGGGATCCTGAATGAAGTTACAATAAAAATAACACTTTGCAAATTGCTGGATAACGCTCATAAAACTCATGAAAGTGAAGTTTCTTAAATAGAAGAATATATCTTTAAAAAGATGGAAATTTTTATCAGAAACCCCAAATAAAACTCCCATTCATACAATATGTATCTCTATTCAGCTCTGTTTGGTCATCGGTCTCACTGGGGTGATATGCAAGCAAAATTATAGACAATTCATTCAATCAACTAGCGTTGTAGATGATTTGGTTATGAATATTTCAGTGTTTTTTGGGGCATCGACCTTAAAGCTTGAATGTTAAAAGAATATCATGAATAGACATCGAAATATTTCTTGTAGGTCCTATTTTTTCATTCAGCCACTATTTTCAAATGAATCACAGCAAAAATGAAACCTTCACCAAATTATGATGTTTGATTTAACACAAAGTTCTTTATAAATCAATAATGTAGGATAATGAATCTTCAAACCGGTTTGGTTGAGACAATTTACTTTTTACCGACAAAAAAAAATATTTCAAACATATTTTTGGGAGGATCCCCTAAATTTAGGGGGCTCTATGCAGCTGCACTGCTTGCATTGCTTCAAGTATAGCCCGGCTCCTGAGCAACCTACTACACTCTACATTTGTTGTAGGTGACTGTATATGTAATTTTATGTCAGAAGTTATAAAAAGTATAATCAAATTAATAATGGCTCCCAGGGCCCTCAAGGTCTGAGCCAAATTTAGTTTCAGCGTGGAAAAAAATGTATCTGTACAAGTCAAGTAGTGCAGTCCCTTAAAAAGAAGTGTAGATCTTCCTCTGTATAGCTTGTAGTATTGTTTTACTTTATCTCTTAATTCAATGACTGAGATCTGGATTTACCTATCTCTACCTCTAACCCTAACATGGTACAACAGAAATATTGACACTGTTGGAGTGTAAGATGCAAAAATAAAGCAATTCTGCGATTGCTACAGGAGGGACGGCACTACTTGACTTGTACTGATATGAGTAAGATCCTTTCAATATTAATTTGCATTCATTAGGACAACAAAATCAGCAAATGGACACTTTTCAAGGTTCAAATTAAATCAAGAAAAATTGGTTTTAAATCCTATATTTTCTTTTTCTGTCAGTTTTGTAGGTAATTCATGCGTTCATATTATCATATTTATGCTGTTACGGGTTTCTGGAGTTTACTTCAAGTTTTATGAAAAAGATTGTGAAAATTCTGATGTTACAAAAACTCGAAAAAAAAAACTACTAAAAAGTATTAACAACTAAAATGTGATAAATATTTTTTGTCCATTCTATCTTTGCACTTCCCTGGCTTTTACTTAATATTTCATAGATACAGCAATTAGGAATCTTTTTGGTTTGGTGAACTGCATTTTCAAAAAAGATGAAAGCATATTAATCTAACAGGTTTATTGTGCCAATTAAAATTTATTTTGAGAAATTATTAGAATATACTTGAAATCATGAAATGAACCTCCACACACTATTGATAAAAAAAGGTATAAGTGATAAAATACATCCAAAACTTGTATAATGGATAATTTTCAATAAAAAAACCTTTGTCCCATTCATAAGTATGATTAGAGAGAAAAAACAGTATACAAATTATTTGTTTCCAATGTTTGGAACTGTAGATGTCGTCTTTGAAAAGCTGGATATACAGTGGGACATGATAATTTGAATTCAAAATTGTTAGTCAAAACAGACCTAGATTTTAAAATTACATCAAAAATCAACAAGTTATCAGATTTGGATAAAATTTCTGTCTCTTTTTCAATCATGAATGGATTTATTTATGAAAAGTGTATTCCATAAAAAAGATTTGTAAATATTTTTCAAGTCAACCATCTAAAATATCATTCATGGTTACTAAAACATTATCTTTTCTATCACAATCAATGATGCATAAAATGTTATTAATTTGAAAATTTTAAAAACAACAATAAAACTAAGATATTCTTTTGTTTAGAAAGGTTTATAGTTGCTCTTTTTATTAGAATATAATGTAGACTTTTGTGAAAAATGGTTGAAAAATAAGTCTAAAAATTTTTTTATTAAAACCTTGATTTTCTGATGAATGTTTTTAAAAGTTTTTCTTATTCACCATTCTTATTGAATAAACACTTTCTGATTTCTAAAAATTTTAATAGAACTATTTCATTTTATTAAAACTATTTCCATTTTTGAATTAATTACTGATGTTGTGCATTTAAAATGTATGTAGGCCCTGAATGTGATAACTGGATTAGCTCTCTTGTTAGCCTTTAGTCTTCATAAAAGTGAAAAGATATAGATTTGTCTTTCTCATTGAAGAGAACAAAAAGTTCTCTAATTTTTGTTTTTGCTTGCTAATTGTGGTGACAGCTTGTATGGACTAAGAAAACATAACTCTGTTGCAGGCACCGTTGAATGAAATGATAACGTGAGGTCTAGGTTTCATACTCTCCCTAATAATATGACCTGATTTCTATCTATCACTAAGAGTCTGATTCCGTTTGTCTTTCAAGTAACCGAAATGGTGCTTTGTAATCAGAAGTATAGAATTAAAGTACCTCCCAAACCCCATTAAGAGCAGTTCTGATTTCTTTTAGAGCCAAAGGTCCCATTTAGGCCTTCCATGGTAACTTTCTTGAAAACCAGGACTTGGAACAGTTTCTCGGATAATAATGATAAATCATAATCAAGTTGGAGCTGATAATGAATTACTGGTTTATGGGGCCAATTTTCCATTAAAACTAAAACTTACCGTCCTAACTGATTGTCCATCCAGTTCCTTTATGTTTTGAATAACTTAGAAAAAATACATCATCACAAGTTTGGATTTGAACCCATGTTGGCAATCGTGAATTGAACTCCTGTCAACTCATAGAAATTCAATGATTAGTGACTATACTTCTTTTTTTAAAGATAACCCATTATTTCCTGCTTCTGCTCATCTCTTGCTCTTTACATATATCTCCTTGTTCTCTCGCTTATCCCTCCCAATCTTTGTTACCAATCCATGTTTTTATCTAGATGCAAAAATCATCCAATCTCTCAGTAAACTACCTAACTTTCTCTCCTCTATTCTCACTTCTTAACTAATCATTAAACTACCTAACTTCATTTTCTATCCTTTATCTTACTACTCTCTTATTTAACTACCTAACTTTCTCTTTATGCTATTATTGAAAGCTATTTATATTTATTATATTACAAAAATGTAAGTATATCAGTAAATCTTTCACACTCATCATTATTTTCTACGAGTAGATACCTGTCAAAAATGATGGGATGTATGGGTGTAATTTATTTTATTAGGTAAATTATTTTTGATAATTCAAATATCCTGATTTCAAGTAGTTTTCTCAAGTTTAAATTCAACTCCAGCTGTTTCAATATGTGATCAGACATGAAGTCTCAAGACTTTCTCTATGATTTTCATTGGTTAATTTACTTTCCTAATATGACATAACAATCAGAGCATCCCATTTGAGCCCAAACAAAAGAAATTTCTCATAATATTTATGGATGATCAATGACACCCATAATTTTTCATGGCTTGTGCAGGATCAAAAAGCATATGAACAATTACAAAGTGTTCAGTGAGCAGGAAATATTTCGCTTTTGGGATGATCATAGATTTTTTCATCTGAAGTTTTAATAACAAAAGTTACTTATTTTTAACAAAAAGTGTGTAATAAAAGAAATGATTTATTTAGTGAATAGGTTTCTCTTTATCATTTATTCATATATTGTGCATGGCATTAAAATTTTACTGCACAGCATGATTTGTTTTTGTGCACAGTAGCATAGCATAGAGTAAAAACTGGTTGTGAAAATGCTTTTGTTTTCCTTTACCTCTAACAATGAAATTGGGAGAGGTATATGGATTCACTCATTCTGTCTATCCAAACAATATCCCCAAAAGTTCTCGACGAATTACAATGACATCTTGTGAAGAGATAAGCTTCAGAAGAATTGAATAAATTTTAGGACAGATCCCCAAAATTTTCCAGTTACCTTCCAACTTACATTATACCGAATAGCAACCAATGAACTGATTTTCCTTCAGTTTTTAATTAGTATATGGTGTTGAGAAGGTATACGCTCTGAGTGATTTCTAATTGTGCAATCAAATATGCAATGCTTCTTTTGCAAATGTTCTTTCAAAGATCAAAGGTGACCTTTCGTAACAATGGAATTTTTAGAAAATTTTCATGCATATTGAACATTAAAGATGTTAGCAATAAGATAATTATATTAAACCAAATAGCATTTCTGGACCAAATTTCAGTTGGTTATAGAATGGCTACCTTAATTGCGAACTGTAAAGTTCCACACAGTCGCTCACTTGTTGTTAAAAATGATATAATGTAATTATTAGAATTTCAAAATTTTCTTGGGAACTCGCTGCACCCCGAACCCTCAGCTGTATGGGCTCACTGCACTTGCAAGAACAGCCTACATTGGCCAATTTTAGGTGTTTGCCTGGGCTATTTTGAGCTTTTAATCCACCCCTGGTAACCATATTGAACAAAATGTAGACATTGAATTCAATATCAAAATGGACAAATGGTAGACATCTGTTTCAGAAGAAAAAAAAAACACCATTTTTTTTTTTTTTTTTTTTTTTTTTTTTGACCTTGATAATGGCAAGAAGCATGGTTGAAAGCACTTGATCACAAATGTTTGGACAACATTTATACTCACTGGATCCATACATAAATTTCCTTGTATGTAAATAAGAAATGATAAGAAATTAAAAAAAAAAACATTTTTTTTCTATGTCCTTGTTTGCTTTTTTTTCCTTTTTAAAACTGCATTTATAAAAGGCAGCTGCATAAATACACACACTTTATCTCAAGTATATAAGTGAGAGATATCTGTGTTTGTGTTACACTACAAAAAAATACCTAAACATGTATGCAGCCCAACCAAATTTGGCATGTGTACTCAATACATTTGGGGGTATATTTTGGAACAAAGAGTTTTGAGAAAAATATTTTTTAAAGGGTTTCAGAGGAGGGTTCTATTTACAACGTAACTATAATGCTAGAGTGGAATACATGGCATGGTTCTGGATTGAATGATTTGTTTCTTGTGGCTTTTTTTTTCTGATGTTTGCAAGCAATTTTGTCAATTTTCATGATGAAAAAAAAACAAAATGTCTGCATAAGGTCTTTTTTTGTTTTTATCCATTGGGTTGTAGAATTATTACTGCTGAAGCTGTTGTACTACTTCCATAAACTTTTTTGGAAGAGGTTCGACAAACATCATCATCATCATCATCATCAGTCTTTTAACATCCGTCATTGGACATAGACTTTCTCTATCATGAACATCACAGAGCCAGTATTTTCTGAATTTGTCTAGTTCATTTCTCCATCTTGTGTTCTGTTGGCCTCAGTTTTGCATGTGACTTCTAGTGATCCATGTTGTGAGTTATGATGTCCATTGGTTGGCTGCTATTCTTGCAACATGACCTGCCCATTACCATTTAAGTTTTCTAATAGATTCTAGGACTCCCATTTTCTTATTGATATATTGTGCTGCCTTGTCTCTCTATGTGAGGTTGAGCATGATTCTCTCATGTGCATACTGTTGCCTTTTAAAAATGGTGAAATGTCACTTGAAGACCAACTACGATCTGGCCGACTTTCAACAAGCTGGAATGATAAAAATCTTAATAAAGTCCGCCATGCAATCTATGAAGGTCATCGTGAGACTATTGATAAAATATTTGAGCTGTATGGTTCATCTTGAAATACATGCTAGCAAATGCTAACAAAAGATTTGAAAATACAATGCATTTCTGCAAAATTCACACCTCGTTTGTTCACAGAAGATAAGAAAAAAAACTGTCATTTAAATGGGTGCCAAGATTTGAGGGAATAAGTTTGAAATGACCCTCGGTTTCTTTTCAGAGTTGTGACCAGGGATGAGTCTTGAATTCTGATCATTTTTGGAGACCACTTTATACATATTATTAACAGACCAATTCATGTCAAATATGTAATAATACTGTATAAAATTTGGAAACCTAAACAAACCTCAAAACTGACGAAGACAGACTCTTAGAAACCATCAACCAAAACTGTCAACATGTCTTTCTTCAGTGGGTCTGATTGGCTATATATGTATGTATGTATGTATGTATATATGTGTTGCATATACAAACTGTACCAATGGACTTGAAGTGACAAAATTTCAAACATTTAATCCTTATGACTAAAAAAAAAGTTTTTCTTGTTTTTGTTTTTTGGAAATTACACCCTAAAATAAGTTTCTGCTAAATCGGTCTCTTAGTTTGAGTCTGGTAATGTTCACATTTGTTTTTAATGATCAAAAAAATGGCAAGAGAAGTAACTCAATTATTGATCACCCCTTTCTTTTTCAATTTTTTGACTGATCCCCTTCAAAACATTTGTTTTTTTGTTTTCATTTTTTCAAAATTCCTCCCCGAAACAGATATTTAGTGTGGGGGTGGTTTCTATTTGCAATATAAGTTTATGTCAGATTGGTCTCTTAGTTTGTGCTTGGCAGTGCTCATGCTTATTTTTTTATAAGCAAGAGGAATAGCTTTCTACTTGATCACCCTTTCTCCGATTGTTTAATTGATCAATCACAACACAGCTTGCTGCCAAAAGACCTCGGTCACATTACAGTTTCAATTCAGTGACTAACCAGACCTGCTTTTTTTTTTCCTTTCTTTTTGCTATTCATACTGATTATTTTATGCATGTGTCGCAATGTAGATGAGAGAAAATCTATGACATTTTAAGAAATCAATATCAGTTTAAAATTAAAATAATGCAAAAACTGATGATAATATTGATGGCTTATATTAATCGGCCAATTGGATTTTATGTCTGAGCTTAAAGGCATTACCAGGTCATTGGAAAATAAAATTGTTTTCCCAGCATTTGCCTTTCATAAAGAGTAATCATACATTAGATGTTAGACAATGATAAAAATATTTTATATTGCTACACCAAAAACTATATAGCATTTGGCGTTATAGACATCAATTAAATTAGTTTTATCAATATCAAAACAGGTAATCACTCATCCACAAATTAACACTCAAAAGAGTTTATTTTAAAATCAACTATATCCTATTCTCTGGTGTTAAATATGGAAAGTTTACTTGAATCTTTAGGGAGCCTTTAAAGCTCATAGATATTTGTGAAATGTGTGGTAACCTTCTACACACTGTAGGTGACTTTCCCCATAAGCAAAGAGTTTCTGCTACATCTATCAGTGACTTTGGTTGCCAAACAATGGGTCTGAATTTTGTGGCTGTGTTGTCATCTAAATTTCAGTCATACATGAATAGACACAAGTTATAGCCTTTCAAAGTTAGTGCACAAAATCTTGGTGCCCTTGAAAAAAAAATGCATACTGTTAAAGTTCATTGAATGAGATTTGGTATGTATATGACACTACTTTCATGGCACAGCTGTGGGAATAAGAAGACAATTGCGTACCTTCCAAGTCTCATTCATTCTGCATGAGACATACACGTTTTGATACATTCTTATGCTCTTACGAATGGAAGGAAAATTCTCACGCATTTTATAAAAGTTAATTTCAAAGGCTGATATGACCTGAAATGCAATTTTAAACAATCTTAGATGCTCAGAATTTTGTTGGAGACCTCTCCTCTTCCAATTTTCCTCACAGCGGTCAGAATTTTATTATTAGAGAAGTGGAGTTAATGCGATTCTCATTCTGTCTTAACACTAAAACTCAACAGGTATCAAATAAGGCTTCTATTGTCCATCGCTCTTTGGGTACACTAAAATATTTTTGCATTTTTGTGAATCAGTAGCATACAGTACATCCAATATACAAAGCACCATATATCACTGCTAAGTTTAGTAAATACCTCCTGGGAAGTTCAAGCCATTTATACCACAATAGATTAAAGCTGATATTGTTAAACAATACGTGTTTGTGAAGGTGTGCATATCAAAGAATTCCTCATCTTTGTACAAGCTCACATCAGCTGTTAGCCCTCTCACTCGTTTTCTCGCATAGCATTGGTAAATCTGCGTGAACCCAGATATGAATTTTTTTTTCAAGGGACAATTGAATTCATTTGAGTGGATGAGTCCATTACTTTAGTTGATGGATAGGATATATTTTTATCAGCAAAATTGTTACCTTCAAGTGGAAGAGTCCATTGTTATAGACAGAGAAACAAATAAAGTCAAACTTTCAATTATATTAGAAGATTTAGATCAACTTATTGATGCAATCATCATAAATGAACAGATGGTGAAAAAACACCTGTACTATCATTATAATTGACCCTGTTATGTGACTGCTTGGTTGGTATTCAAGCCAATGTAAAGGCCAGGATTTTGAATGCAGTTTTTTTTTCTCCCCTCCAGTCAACACATCTCTTTGTTCCCTTTGTACGCCATCTATTTGGCCTTGTGCCAGATGAAGCCTAGTGAATATCTATCAATCACTACATGAGCTTTTTATTCATGCTCATATACACATAGGAAGTAGTGCCAACAATGAAGTGTTCGTACCAAGGATTGATCTTACTCCAAGCAACACAACCTTACTTTTCCTAATGAAGAGGCAACAATTTACAATTATTCCTACTTAGGCAATGACGATAATTCACAAGAACAATCTTCTAATGAAATAGGTTTGTTCCTGCTGTTATCTGCTGATACATAGAATCTGAATTCAAACTACTTATTGATACAAAAGGTTTCAATAAACTTATATAAATCTGCTGAACACTGGCTTCCATATTGTTTTCTATGCTACACTTGGTTTACTTATAGACAAATAAAAAACTGACATGCATTACAAGCCTGTATAAGTTACAAGGGTATAGCTGAGGTACTGGCCCCTGATATAGGGGGTTCCCCAAAAGCTTTATGAATAGTGATTCATCAACTGCATTTCTACTAACATTATACTAAAATAAATTTTACTCCCTGTTGGATGGGGGGGCCTCAAGGAGCCAAGTTCACCGAGCCCCCAAATTTCCAGCTATACTCATCTCCTTAAAATGATTAGAGACTCTAATGATCACAATGATAAATTAAAATAAAAGCTAGCTAGAAGCCTATCTAGAAGGGGGGTCAAAATGGGGCAGTTGCCCTTAGGCGCTGCTATAAAGTGGCACAAAATTTCCTCTGGCCTATAATGTCTGTTATATCAATTAATAATCATGTCCTTCCCTGGGATATCACACAACTGCCCTTTAGAACTGTCTTTGTCCTCAGCACCATCTTCACTCCTGGGTGTTGAGAACCCTTGCTATTCCAGTGAGCCTAAATGAAAACTAAACTCAAACAGGACCTAATAATATTTGTGTCTGTCTGTGATTTAGTGCTTCAATTGTTGTGTGTCGTGTAGTAGCAAGAAATAAGCCGGCTACGCCTACTGCCCATATTACTGGTCAGGATGTATTTTGGCTCAAAGTGGTTCTAATTTGAATTCCAGTGAATTATTTACATGTTAATTACAGGCTCAACCAGTTTCCTCCGATGCTTCACATTGCACTTGAGTGTTTTGACGGCATTAATAGCATTTTCAAAGCTTTAGAAAACAAACATTAAACGAGAACGATAGATTTGTCTGTTTGTCTTCAAGTGTCATGAGGAGAGCTTTCAGGCACAAATCAAGCAAGATTTTTTCCTTGTTTAAATGATTATTAGGGTTTCTATAAGTTTTCTACTGTTGTTGACTCTACCAAGATAGGATTTATAGTATAGTATCAGATGGTTCCCATGGATAGAATTAGGTGTGTGCTCACTACTTATTAGAAGGGAGCATAAATTTATCATTCAGCTAAGTAGGGGTAAAAAGGCTTGTAAGTTAGAGAGAGACAAATTTGTCTTGTGTAAAAATACTACACTATTTATTGACGTAAATGAATTATAAAGTTATGATGGAAAAAGATTTTTGTTGTGTAGTGAATGCAAAATCTTTTCAAGGTGTAAAGTAAGTCTGTAATCAAGGTCCTTAGCTTATTATTGAGCTGTTGCATTGTTATATACACCTGTCATTTATCAAAGTGATTTTGACAGACTGTCCTGTTATCTCTTGGCTTCCCTTGAATGAATAGGGAGTTTTGTTTTCTTAGAACTTCAGATCTTTTTCTGGAAATTCTCACCATTAATGGTAAAAGGGGATTATTTCCATGAAAAATGTCGAGCCTTCAGCTGATTCTCAGGTGTGTTCTTTTTCCAAATTTAGTAAGTCTTTTCAGGTAAATAGACAAATGAGAGAAGGAAAGTGAGAGACAAAGAAAGTGTGTGCATGTGTATTTGTAGTATGTTTAACCAAGATATTTAATTTAGTTATATTTTTATTTTGATAAAATCTTTTTATATATATATATATATATATATATATATATATATATATATATATATATATATATATTTGTTTTTGTTTGTTTTTTTATTAAGTTGGGATCACAGCAAACCCTTTTAACCAGTTTATAAAAGTTAGACCAAAACTTGCATTTGAACAGGATTTAAAATTATCTCTTTATAGAGTGAAACCTCCATTTTCATCTTAATGAATTAAACTAATATCTTCACCTTTGTTTAGTCACTACATTATCACATTGCAAACATGGTTCATGATATTAAAAACTTGCACAGATTGATACAAGTATATTTTAGTACAACAAAATTATTATCCATGTATGATGTGCTGCTCAAAACTTTGGAGAACTTGTGGCACAAAATTGTTTCCTCATAGAAATGAAGAGAAAATGGTAAAAAATAAGGTCTTTTATACCTGCCAAAAAGCCCAGTGTGTCACTGTCAGTCCAGCAATACCATTTAAGCACTATGCCTTGTTCAGCATGATTGTTCCATCGCCCAAGGGTAGCATTTTTTAGAACCTGTCAGCAAAATCAAACTTATTTTTTAAAATAATAAACGAAAAATAATTCAATCTCTTTTAATGTTTCCATTTTTTCATAGATATATGTTTTATTTTTCACTCAATTTATTATTTTTTTTATTGTAGGTATCTTTTTATTTTACGATAGATTTTATTTTTGATTGCAATTTGAATCAAGTCAATTATGGAAAAAATAGTTAAAAAATAGCTTCGCTGCAATACGGTCAAATTCTCCAAAAAGTATACAAAACAGAATTAATTTCTCCATACAATATTATTCCCAAACTATGTTACTTATTCCAACTCCTTTATTAATAGTTCTTCTAAATGGGATTCATTAACTTTAGCAAAACAAATTATGTGTTGGGCTTTAGAAGTGGGATCAGATTTGTCATCAGTTTTTGCATATGTCAGTATGTCACAGTTAATAATGCATGACATTACAGGTTTTAGGTCTGGTCATTATCATCCGTAATTGCTGTTACATACAAAAATTAAGTTAAAACTCTATTGTAGGATTCTGACAATATAAATGATGTCTCTTGAATAATTCAAAATATCTGGCGAGATCTGGGAAACATTGGATAACTTGACTGATGAACTGATTGATCAATCTCTTCATTTCCCTTGACTTTTGGGTAGCACTCCATACAGGAAGTTTACAGTTTGAGCCTGAAAGTTTGGTCATACAGGCTTAACTAAAGCATATCTACGTAAGATATCTGCTGAATTAAAATCGGGCTAAATTTGATAAAAACAAGTAATATCTCAGGAGGCTTTTTAAACCAGGTAAGCTCAAGTAATTATACAGCTACTTGTTTACCCAGGTCATCAGAAAAAGATGGCTGTATTGAAATAATTTTGCGATTGCACTATACTTGAAAAAGATATCAAAAACATTGTTATTCTGCATTTTCTTATTTTTCTACCAGAATGAACCTGAATAGGAAGGCTACTCTGCAATTTGCATTTAATAGTTATCTATTGACAAATGTTCTAGACAAAAAATAGTTCATCGTGTGGCATATTATATCAAGACTAATATTTGAGCCTTTTGTTTGTTTGTCCATGCCTCTTTCCTGCTAAAACTACAAGGTCTATTGACTTGATATTTGGTATTGAGAAACAGGAAAAATCATCTTTTCACATAGGCTAACTTTAGAGGTCATCAGAGATCAACAGAGGTCATACTCTAGCCAGTTTTTGGTTGTAAACATCAGAAACAAATAATTTTTATACAAGGAATTTTGTTGATCATTCTCCTCATGAATGACGCACATATTTTTTTACAATAAAATCAATTCTTAAACCAGTCTTGATGTTTTTGGTCATTTAATGCTTTTTGGGGCAACAAAACAATAAATAGACCATGTTACTTTCACTGCTGCTAAGTCTATGGATGTTTTTGTTTCTCCTTCTATCCTTTCTCTTTTCTCAATGACAAAAATTATCCTAAATCAGGTCATAGTGAAGGGAAGGCAGTGGAGAGGTGAAACATAAGGACACATGGGTCTGTGTGTTACTGCTAAATCTGGTCATTTCTATGATATAATTGAAAGTAATTATTCTATTATTTCTTCTGGGAGGGATGAAGTATTGTAGAACATTTTAAATTTTTTACCATTGTTTACCTTCATCTTAATCTTTTGTTAATCAGAACTTGAGTAGGGCCATCAGTCTACAACAGTGAGTAAACAGCACAGGTTAGAAATAAAAATTTAGATGTCTATATAAATAATATTTTTATATTTATCATCTCTCTATATGTTGTGTTGGGTAAGAAGAAATAGAGAACATATTTTTCATTGTTTTATCTATTTTGAAATTGTTTTTTCTTAGCAAAGCCCAAGTAAGTAGATAAAAGAATCTATATAAGTAAAAGCCACTATCTGTTGCTTTGTAATGCACAAAATACATCATGTTCTGTATTTGTTCATATCTAAGAGTCAAGATCAGATTCTCTTTTCATATTTTGCATAAATAACTCAAAAATATGTCCATATAAAATGCTTTGAATTTATGATGCTCATCTCAACTAGGTAGGTACCAACAAAATCACAAAACGTAAAAATGATCATGAACTTTTTTCATAAAAATTTCAAAACCTATTGGAATTATTTAAATATTTTTTTTGAGATTTAAGTTTTGGTTACAAGAGTAAAGCTTAAAGTTAGTCATTTAAAAAATTACTTTTGTGTACTTGAAGCAGCTTTTAGACTTCTAGAATTAGCTTCCGATATGCCATGATTGACGCCTGTCTGCAAATAGAAAAATTTAAACTCTCTAAAAAAGATCTTCCAAAAATTAAGTGCCATCATAGAAATGTAGGATTTGATGAAAATTAATAGATTTAATGATTACTCGATTGAATTTTGAAAAAAATATCACTTACTTTTTCTTAAATATAGTAAAAATACATTTGTTTACAGCAGTTGTCTGTTACCTGTCAACTCAGTTCAAAGGTCAAGTGGGTATTGTGTTGTTTTTTTATACCCCTATGTGACGAAACCCAGTTTAAATTTTGAGACAGCTGATGTATGGATGACCAAAAATGATAAAACCTTATGTTACCAATAATGAGAAAAGTACATTCCCCACATTAAAACAATGTAATATGGTGCAACACTGTAGTTATAAAATCACTATCTACTTTAACAATGTTTATCTCAAGTTTGTTCAAGCAGAATTCATTGTTCACCAAATGCTAGATGGCAACAAGATCTTTGAAGAATTTATAACTATAATACCTTTATTGAAAAAATTGGTGAGAGAGCCGGTACTGTCTGTTGGTAGACCGATGGTTGTGAATTATTGGTGAGGTTGTTGATTTTCATTTTTCTCTTTTACACCTGTTGTCACCTATTCTCAATTTGCATATTTGACAACATGGTTGACATTTTCATTAGAAAATGTTCAAGAAAAAAGTTTTTATATATTTTAGCGTCTGATGATTATAGAAAGGTGTTTAAGAATACAATTTAACAAAACATAGAATCAGGAAAATATTCTTATTTAAAAAAAAAAACACATACAAATCTGCACTTCATGAAGTGCTTCACATAGGTGAATAGCAGGTCAAAATTTTACATGGGTTTTGTCCAAATTACGTTGATTTGCCTTGAATATAAAACTATTTAGTCCATAAATGTGAGGGGATTGCAGTTACCTTCCCCTGACCCATATGCCTTTGATGCTAATCAAAAGTTCCTTTAATGATCATGAAAAAAAAAAAAAACTGACACAAGCACTTAGTTTTCACCGTCTCGGCTTACAAATGGCAGCGGCAAAAATATCCCACCTAAAAAGATCTCACCTTTGCATATAGAATGCCGGAAAATTTTGTTTTGTTCTCTTCTTTCTAGAAACTGTCAACCAAAACTGTCAACATAGGTTTTTAAGTTGGTCTGGATGGCTATAAATCACACACACAGGCTAGAGACTGAAAATTTAAACATTTCCTCATCATTATGTCCCTAAAAAAAACTCTTTCTTTGCTTTTTGAAGATTCACCCATAATAAGTTTTCAGTTGCAGTTCAATTCACAATGTAAGTTTATGCTAAATTGTTCCTTTAGTTCACATCTGGCGGTGTTCACACTCATTTTTTTTTTTTTTTTAATTTGGAGTTTTCTAATGATCATTAGGGCAAGAGAAGTGACTTATCCATCAATCACCATTTTTTTCTATTTTTGATTTTTTTCTCTTAATTGATCACCCCCAAATTGACATACTGCCAAGAGGTGTTGGTCATGTGATGGTTTCTATAGAGTGACTAACCAGAACTGTTCTTTTTTTTTCTTTTCTTTTCTTCTTGTTAATTTGTTTGAAAAAAAAATTTATATGCCATCAATCACACTTATTCCATCTTTATTGTATATTTTTTTCTTTCCAGGTGTGGATAAACTTCGTAGCATCCATGCCAACCTTCGTTATAGCATCAATCAAATGTCTGCACGTCTTGTACGACAGCTCAAGAGAAGAGACCACCGTGTGGCCAAATTGAATTGCAACTCTGACCTCCTTACGGCTTTCCTTCAGGCTTCCTCCCTTAAAAGACGTGAGTAGAACATTTCTGAGATTTGTCTTTGTCATACATTGAAATGCTTCCAATATTTCTTGACGGTATGAAAATATCCTCATAATTCAAATCAAAAAGACATTTGTTCTTCCTGTTCTCTAATATAATTAAGAAGATCAGCAATGCTTTTATGCACTTATCTAACAGTAGAATATCTCTTACACATATATACACACATACACAAATATATATATATACACGCAGGAATGCCTTGAATAGTGTGGGTTGTGATATTGTATGGTTAAGGTCTTGCAGTTCAAATTAGTGTGAATAAATATCATCATCAGCCTTTTAGCATCCGTCATTGGTCTTAGACCATCCCCAGGATTCACCAGATCTCTCTATCATGGGCCTCACAGTGCCAATGCTTTTTGAACCTGTCTATTTTGTTGTGCCATCATATATTTTGCTGGCCACAGTTTTGCATATCATTTCTGGAGATCCATGTTGTGAGTCCTGATGTCCATTGGTTGTCTGCCATTCTTGCAACATGACCAGCCCATTGCCATGTGAATTTTCTAATGGACTCTATGTTATCCCTGACTTCAGTTTTTTTCTCTAGTATACTGCACAATTTTGAGATCTCCCCATGTGATGTTGAACATGATTCTCTCATGTGCACATTTCATGGTTCTCAGTTTGAGGGTCGATCTTTTTGTTAGGTTCCATATTCCAGCTCCATAGGTGACTATCGAGAGGATGCATTGGTTGTTGACTCTTCTTAAAAGGAAAAGCACATTGAATTATAATAAGTTGAACAGGGCAGAAAATTCTAGAACTAATTTACTGCACTAATCAAGGTATGCCTTTTATATGTGTGTTGGTATACATTGAAAAAATATAGAAAGTGTTTATTCTACCATTTGGAGAAAAACACTCCCTCTGTGCCATCTGCATTGATCCAAGAAAGGAAATACAAATAACATTGTTCATTTTGATATCTATTGTTTCCTGTGCTTCCTTCACTTGAATTACTTCAGCAGACAATCGGCTCAACTTTTGACCATTACTTGATTGAAGCTTCCTTTTCCTTGGTCTGTCTTCTCATTCTCACCTCATTTCTTCCTTAACTTCTTGCGATACAGTGTGCTTGATACTACCACAGTAGTTTATAGCTAGATAAAACAGATATTTTCATTTTGCAAAGAAAATCAGGAGAGAATTTCTTAATTTTAGGAAGAGACAAGTTAGAATGTTTATTCAAGGTTCAAGGAAGGTTATTACTGGTCCCACCCAAAAGATTTTGCATAACTGCTTTATTCTTCTATAATCTAAATCAAGGATTGCTAAACTTTTCAGACAATCAACTCCTCCAGAGAAATCCTTGATCCCTGAATGACCTCCCTAGGCACTGCTACCAAAAGTAATTTATCAAACATACCAATTCTTCCAGAAATGTACCTATCCATAGTATATAATTATATATCATCAATACAATAATTATAAGTCTGTATGAAATGGAGAGAGAGGATTCAATTAGCTCTATTTGTATTTGACACTGTTGATTACCTTACAAATTAGTCTTACCTCATTAACATTTTCAATATTAACAAATTACTTAGAAACTAAATGCTTTACGCAGTAAGAAGTATAGTTGTAGTAGCAGTAGTAGCATTGCTAAGGAAGTAGTCCATACCTTTGAAAATATAGAGAGAGGGATAGTCAGTTTTGTGTGGAAAGAAGACTTTCTTTCTTTCTCTTGTTAGCAAAGAAAATCATAGTAATGTATCCATAAAACAGTAAATAAAGTATGCAGCATTTGAATATAAATATCATTATGCAGAATAAAGATACAAATACAATTTAATGTAACAAGAACACATTTATTAAGAGGTATGCATAACAATAGATCAATACAGTCATGGTTCTTGTGAATAGAAAAGAAGAAATATGTTTCAAGTTTGGTTTACTACATGCTATGAATATGAAGTTATTAATTTTCATGGCAGATGTAAAGTTTGTTGTTGAACATAAATTTGTATACTATGGTGTTTGGCAACCACTGATCTGAATATATATTCATAACACTCTCGCAGGTTGATGAGTTTTATACATTGGGGAGGTGGAGAGAAAGGTTATCTAAATACAAGACACATTTAGTAAACTTATTTTACACATTATTCACACTAGTATAATCATCTTTGTTTCTAACTGTGATGTCAATAGTTCTAAGAACAGCAGAAATTTTCATGTGAAGACCAGATTTTGATAGGTTAACAGTCTGGAAGGAAATAAGTGACTTGAAGAGAAAATGATTTGAGAGAGTTAAACAGCATTCCTAACAAAAAAAGAAAGCTGTTATCAGGGGGGAGATAATGAGAGAAAGAAAAAGAATTTTCTTTTTTATTTTATACTACATCATATCCTTCCTTTATTTTTTTAAATCAATTCTCGAGATGAAAAAACAGAATATCTTTGTGTACATTTTATATATTTATAAACTTTTTCCTTTGCCAATGAATTATATAGCATATAAGGCGATAATTTTTCTGTTTCTTTTTTTTTACATAATGATTATTCATTTTGTTTCAGACATTTTGACTGAGATTAACTTGGAAAAAAAAACAAATATTTTTTCATATTATTTTTTAATTACAGAAACAATTGTAGACAAATATATATACAGTTTTTGAACGGTGTCCGGTCTTTTTCTTTTTTTTTTATCAGAATATTTCAGCTGATAAATTCTGACTTTCCTGTTGTACACTGTTGTACCACTGTCTTTAAATATCCCTTAACCCTATCAAAACTAAGCTAAGGTATTTAATATCTGAATTAAAATGTTTTAGTAGACTTCCCGAAAGAGATATGCTGGACTTGTATATCCAAGCAGTCATAAAAACTTTGTGATACATATTTCCCTGAAGTCTCGAAAGGGTTAATTGAATCACTGTAGCCTCACAAATTGCCCACCTGACCAACCAGCCAAATGGGCTACGGATTCTTTCCTTTTTGCTTGACTGTGGGTCTCCAGGCACTTCTGGTTACAATTTTTGGAGCTACAGCCTTGAAAGTTTGCATGCGTACACCACTAAATATCACGTAAATAATTTTTTTGTTTCCTTCAAAAAAGTGATTTTTTGGGTCTCTATGGTAATTTTGGACTAACTATGCCCAAATCTTGTGCAGATACTTTTATAGATAATTCTAGATAAAAGATCTTTTTTTTTTTTATTTTTATTTTTTTTTAAAGATAATTTTAGTTTTGATACCGGCGTAGGCTACGGTGATCAATTTACGCAGGTACAAATATCACTTATCTTCCTTATAAGACAAACACAACAATTTTATATAACCATGTGTTGAATTCTCATGCATATCAGAGATGAACATGTGGCCAATTCTCTAGTAAAAATAGATGAATTTTCTTAATCTTTTCTGAAAGCATGGGAATTGAACACTTGTTTCTGTAAGCTGCCACGTGGTTGTCAAAGGGATAAAATTATAATATTGTAGATACGCTTATCATGTTTACATCTGTTACACTCTGATTAGTCGGAAGAGAAGAGAATTTCAGAATCCAGGAATAGCAAAGAGATATATAAAACACACCTTTATGATATTCAGTCAAAAAGAAATGCATACTTCAACTTACAATTTTTTCACAATACACACATGCACACCTACATATACCAACAAATTCCAATTTAAACAAGTGCCAGAGTTGGCTAATTTGCATATGTTTAATTTCTAGCAACTAACTAATTTCAAAGGGGATTTTTCTATAATGGCTCTACATTCAAATAATATACTTATGATATATTGTTTTAGACAGTTAATTTGAAATAATATACATCTAAAATGACCATTAAGGGGAATAATCCAGGAGGTAATCCAAGTTTGACTAAAAAAGGATGTTTAATAGGGTAGGAAAAGAAGGGAGAAAAAGAAGGTTAGGTAGTTTAATAAAAGGATAGGAAGGGTGAGGATAGAAAAGAAAGGTAGCTCAAGAATTGGAAGGGAGAGATGAGGAAAAGTGAGGTAGTTTACTGAAGGTGTTGGAAAATTTCTGCATATGAAACTAATCTATGTTTCTATAATATTCAGAAATTTGAAAGATTGAAAGGATGAAGGGGAGAATTAGAAAATACAGTGATAGGGTGAGAGTGCAACGCCTTGGGGTCTCCACGCGCAACACCTTGGGGTCTCCACGCGCAACACCTTGGGGTCTCCACGCGCAACACCTTGGGGTCTCCACGTGCAACGCCTTGGGGTCTCCACATGCAACATGTCACAGAAGAGAACCAAAGAGCAAAATCTTTTATATTTGTCCGTATAAAAGCCATAAATAGAAATTACCATGTTAGATTGTATAATTGGTTGGTTGTCTGTTTTGTCCAATTCTTTTATAGCCTAAAAGTTTTGGTCCACGTTAAATAGATTAACACAGCTAAAATGAACAATGAAAGGGTTGTAATAAAATGTTACCATTACAATGAAAAATGTATCACAAAAGAAGAGGAGACTGATTCAGTAAGTCATTCTTTCTCCTTCCTTTTCTTCAAGCCAACTTTGTGATAACTTCACTGACAACAAGTGGTTTGATAGTCAGAGATATTTCTGGCCAAAAATGGTCAAATGCAAAAATAAGAACGATTGTTTATAGTCAAAATGGTGTGAAATCAAAGTATAGTCAAACCAAAAAGTTTGTGGCCAAATGCTTTTTAAAAAGGCCAGATTTGTCAAATTTGGCTACATTTTTTCCTAATTTTTTTTCTTTTCAGTAAATCAATTTTAAACTTCATTCTGTAATGAAATGTTATGTTTTTAATGAAACAACTTTCTTGATATGACTTTTTATTCATACTGCACAATATCAGTGATGGTTTGTCTTGAATGATATTGTCTTGAGACTTTGTCCGATTATCCTTTATAACAGCCCGAGTTGAGTTGAGACTTTAAAACTAACTTAGGATACTTGAATTTTTAAAAGTGAATTACCTATTAGATTAGCTTTAGGCTCCTTAATGCCAAACCATACATAAATAACCCTGTCATTTTTCTTAACGGGTATCTGCTAGTAAACAAAATGATTAAGATGCTACATTCTGACAGGTCAAGCTTAGCTTAGTTTTTCACAGAGTTGCAATAGTAGAACACCCAGTGAGAATCAAGCTCAGTCCACTAGTCCTCCACCACTCTGCATCATTCACTCTATTTGTTACAGTATAGATATATATATATATATATATATTATTAAGCTAAACAGCCGCCAGTAATGCAAACTGCATTACCGGCAGCTGTTTAGCTCAATCATAAGAGCAACGTTATGTTGAAGCCGCTACCCTATCAGTCAAAGATATGATTCCCTGCAGCATCTCCATTTTCTCTGATTGTTTATTCTATTTACATTGTCTCGTCCAAATGATACATTCACCATGTTGTAATTGGAGTACATTTCAAATAATAGTTTCTATATAATACAACACAATCTATAATCGAGTAGATAAGTACAAAGTACACAGAGCCACAGCAATGGGATACCCTGCGAGAATCAAACTCACTACAATGGTTGAGCGGAAATGTTTTTTTCATCTCGAATTTTATACTTGCTTTTTTCCTCTGGAAGCTGCCTATGTAAGGCACTAATCTGCTGATGAGCTAATGAAGCTCTTACAGCTTGCTGAAGATCAAATCTAACCTTTACGCGAGTTTGAGTTTCGCCTAGAGTTTATTCTCCTTCCCTTATTTCCGATCTGCACTGCTTATTCACTGTAGTGAAGTAATGGTCTGAATAAAAGTTGAGTTAAAAAAATAACTACAACCATTTAAAATGAAAGATACTAATAAAAAAATAAGATAATGATTGATAGATCTTCATATGATGAAATGATAAATCAGGATAATACTAAAATCTGCCCAATCCTGCTTAGGGGAGGGGTCTGGTTGGTCATTCAATAGAAACCGTACATGACCGACATCTTTTGGCAGCATGCCATGTTGGGATGATCAATGAATAAGTTACTTTTCTCAACTAAAGAAAAAACTGATTTTTTTTTTTTTTTTTTTTCAAAAGCAACCATGAATGCTGCTGGACTGAAACTAAGGGATCAATTTAACATAAACTTACATCATAAATTGACATCCCACACCCACTGCTACAAACCTACTTAAGCAAAGAATTTTCAAAAAAATCAAAATACAATTTCTAGATGTGATACATACATGCATAGCCAACCAGACCAACTTGGAAACTGAAGAAACCTTTGTTGACAGTTTTGGTTGACTATTTCTAACATTATACAAAAAAGTATTTTATCCAGGGCCTAAAACAGGAAATGAAAACACTAAAAATACATTGTATAAATACACAGATAAAATTTTACAATGAAAGGGAGGTTTGTTATAGACGGAAACATTTTATAAAAAGCAAATTAAGTTTAATTGGCTATGTCCTCAATGGCAGAAGGTGATACATGATCATTTTTCAATTACAGTTTCCTCATTGATTGCAGCAGACATCAAGGCATGCTCCCAACCCTATCCCTTTCAAAGCAATGGCCAGGCGCTGTCTACACAATTCCTGGTCACTACGATCCAATTAATCCTTTCAAAACTAACCAATTAAAATGTCCCAGTAGACTTCTGGAAGAGATCAAAAGGTTATATATATATATTCCAGCAATCAGAGAAACATTGTGATATACATGTCTCAGGAGTTTTAAATTTTTAGGTTTTCAGCCACAAAAGGCTGGGAACCCTCATAATTATCACAGAGCTACATTTGCTCAACCAAATGGATCTTAGCAGAAAAGACTGCCAAGACAGAAACTCAGTGTGGCCAACTTGAGAAATATTCTTAAGCTAGTTTGACTGCAAAAAAATGCTAAAAAGTGCTACATGAATTTTGAATAGCCAAAAGATGCCAAAAATGGTCCCAAAACACAAAAAAGATGCTAAAAAGGGCCCAAATATTCAAGCACTTCTGTGTTAATTTAGTAATTTTTTACACTGCCAAATTTTTCATTTGTCAAAGATGGAGGTTTAATATCTATGCACCCAGTGAGAATTACCAAAGCAATAATCTACGAGAGTTGCATGCTCATCATCACTTCCACAGGCATCCAGATATTTTCCTCGTCCTAATTTGGCTCAAGGCCTTTAGTGCCGGACACCAAATAAGAATCAAATTCACAACACCAGCAATGGCTTACCAAAATTACCTTGGTAACCATCACTTGACAACAGTCACCAGAAATTGCCCGCTCACTAGCAGGGTCTCTGGGAGTAGGGCAGCCAGTGCATTGCCTAGTGGGCGCAGGTGGGCCCGAGAGCTTCTTATGTACAGCTACTATGGCAGAGGACAAAGATGTTTGCACAGCATGTGCTTGTATGCAAGGGACTCAAATGCACAGCCTTATAGAGTTCCCCTAGAGGCCCTGCCCACAAGTCTGAACTCAAACCAACCATATGCTTACTTGCACTGAATATAGTATTAACAGTCCCCACCTGGGCCTCCCATATCATATTTCTTTTGATCGGCTTGCAAGTGGTGAAATACACAGGTATTGAGGTGACAAGTACCCAAAAGGATGGAACTTACTTCACCATTCTCATTTACTGCACCTAGTATTCCAAAGTGATCACTCATCTTGGTTCTCACCAAGCTCAGCATTGCTCAACTTTGGTGATTGCATGATAAAAACTATTAGGTGATCTTCAACATCAACATCTGTGCTAAACTCGATTGATAAGTATGAGACTCTCTGACTGTGTTACATGCAATGTTGCCAAGTGAGATTTTGTTTTTTCATAGCTGTCTTCAAAAATGGTAAAAATTGACTAATTTTTTCCATATACAGCTAATTTCATGGCTGAAAATGTCATATATATTTGTTTGAAGCCCATTTATCAAATGAAATACCTATACTCCAGAACAAATTTAACAACCATATTCACCAAAAGTGGAGAAGGGTTCTATTCCATATTATAAATTTGTGTATATCCCAGCACTTCTGGCCATAGCATTTTGTCTACAGACTTGGAAATTGGCAACAGTACTCCACTAGATCCATTCTAAAAATTGACTTTTTTTCAATTTTTGGAAAAAAAAAAACTCTTCGACCTTTTCTGGGCTTTTTTTTATTTTATTATTTTTTTTCTTCTAACAAGTTTATTATTAACAAGTAGATTCTCCAGATGTTTTTTTTCACTCTATCTTAAATGTTTCCCGGTGGAAAATGCCAGTGATGTCATAATTAGAATTCATTCAGACCATATTTATTCTTTGATGGAATTTTTTTCACATGGCTTCATATTTTGACGCTATGGTTGTTTAATTATTGACTGTGATGTCGAGTTATTAATGAAAATTGTACATCTACTCATATTGTCAAACTCTCAGTGAGTTGATTTTATCATTGCAATTAGTCAGACCTCAAATTTAAGATGTCTAAATTTAAGACACAAATAAGAGAGAGAGAGTGAAAAAGAAATTCCATGACGTCTTGTCATGTCAACTCGTATTTCCAATTTCTTGATATATTTTTTTTGTAAACATTGAATTTCTGTTAACTTAACCATTAGACTGAGTAGGCTTTTCCTTTCTTTTGTCGAACTCTTACTATTTAGACAAGACTTTATTTTCATAAGTAGCAATGACAGATAACAATGACTAGAAGAAAAAAAGAGTGACATCATGCACAAATAACAGTGACACAGTGATGTACACAAAAACTGATGACAAATTCACACCCACTTCTGAAGCCCAACCCAGGTTGACTTGTTTTGCCAAAATTAAGAGTTGAGATAGGACTCCTAGTTTGAGAATAATATTTTACGGAGAAATGAACTCTGTTTTGTTTATCTTTTTAGATTTTAATGAAAAAAGGGAGTTTGACTTTAATGCAGCCAAGCTTGTTAAATTTTATTTTCATCTTTTTTTTTTTTTTGAATGACTAGATTTTCAACTATCATAGATTTTTTTTTTTCATTGGCTAAATTGGGGGAAAAAATCAGCAAGATCCAGCCGAAAAATAGCTAATTTTGCGAAAAATGGCTAATTTGGCAACCCCAGTTACATGGCCTAAAATATGTCAGCTGTCACACCCTGTAAATGAATCGGAATGTAAAATTATTGATCCATGTGTGTTGTGACCTTCACTGGAAAGAAAACATTAAAAACACGAGTGACACTAGTCATAACATACACAATCTCTTGTTATGACATTAATTCTGACCTAGTTTTCTCCATTAACATAATGAGAAAATTATAAGGACTCCAAAACACGAGGAAGTTGATGTGACTATGTAGTGCATATCTGTAGCTGAGGTGTACTAGACATACAGAGGAAGCCATTCATTGTGATATCTTTGGGACAGGGTTGTTTCAAGTAACAATTACTAACTGATAACATTAAACAGCCGGTATAAAAATTGGGACAATTTACTTTCATTGTGATAGATTTACATTCATTATTATAAATTTATTGTTATACACAACTTTAATTTATAGAAAATTAATTTTTTTTTCAAATTTTCTTTTCAAATTTTCAATTTGTTCAAATAAAGTGTTCAGGGGAACAACTGATTTTGATAACCATAACTATTTTATAACATTTGTTCCTTTGTATCTATGAAAAATAATAATGACCGGATCATTTATGTATATATCAGTACTTCTGCAATGGATCTGAGTGTAGTATCTGTGTGTTTATTTACTTCTGTCAACGTAGTTGAAAAGAAGTATATTTCTACTCTCATCTGATTGTTCATTTGTCCCGACCAAATCTCCAAAAGTAGAGAATGAATTTCAATGAAATTTTGTAGGAAATGGGGTGAGAAAGACGCCGTGAAAATTTTTGGATGGATCCAGGAATTTTTAAATTTCAAATTGAGAGATATTCCCCCCCTTTTTTTTTTCAATTATATTTACGTATTTGCTCATAAATATCCACCTGACATCTCCAAAAGTTCTCTATGAATTTTTATGGAATTCTGTCGAGGGTTGAGCAGGAGAATTTATTAAATTTTGAAGCAGATCCATGCACAATTTCTCCACCTATGCTGTGATTCTAAGCCCAAACTACGTAAAATTTCCAAAATGTCATACCTGTTTGCATCATATTGCGAAAGTACTGAACAGATTTCAAATAAATTTTGTAAAAGGGTGGGAATGGAGGTGGAAAGAGGTGGTGAAATTTTGGGGTTGGATCCAGGAATCTTTTTTTGATTGAGAGATATTTTCCTTTTTTTTTCTTTTTTTTTTTTTCTTCAATAACTCCTAAGTATATGCTCATGACTATCCACACAATGTCTCCAAAAGTTATTGATGAATCTCAATGACCTTCTGTAAGATGGTGAACAATAGACTATGGGAGACTTGATTAAAATTTGGAGCGGATCCAGGCAAAATTCTCTCCTATGTGGTAGTTTTAAGTCCAATCCAGATAATATTGCCAAAATTTCATGTTTGTTCACACAATATCACCAAAAGTTCAAAATAAATTTCAATAATATTTTGGGGAAAAATAGACGATAGGCCAAATTGTACAATTACTTCTGACAATGGTGTTGGCAGAGGTATTGAGTGATTTCTAGTTTCAAAATTTGTTACAAAAAAATAAATTTATATGTTATTAGAATTTAATATACATTTATACATCTTGAGAGTGAACATTAAACTTCTGATCTTGGTAATCTATATATATTTACTTCTGTCAACAGTTAGAGAAGTATATATATTTGGTCATGTCCATTTGTTTATATGATATCTCCAAGATTACTCAATGAATTTCAATGAAATATGGACGGGTATAGAATAAGCTACGAAGGAGTGATAAAATTTTTGGGCTGATTTATGCTGAGTTACTTCCCCTGACAATGGCTTCGGCAGAGGTATGCTCTCCTCTGAATTCTGTCTAGTTTTACAATATTATGGTGAATTCTAATACACAAATATACTGACTCTGGAGATAGTACGATTAAAGAGTTGGAAAAAAATGATGTAGAAATGGTTAATTTATCTGACAATAGAAACCTGCAAGGAAAAGATTTTAAGATTTTATTCTACTATTCCATAGCACACAGTCTTTGACACCAGTGTACATAGCTAACTTACAAAATCTATTATCTTTCTAAAAATTACTAAAAATCGTGCATTCAACATTCTGTGCAACTGTAGTAGACAACAGAGGTGAACCTAGCAGACTCTTTGGAAAACACCAGAAAGTCAACATCTGGAAAGAATCCACAAATCCGGACATGGCAGACCCTTATGGAAGGACAAAGATCACAGCTCATTCTGGAATGAAGTTGATACAATTAGAACAGGATCCCACTTCAAATTACGAAACAAAAGGAATTGGGAACACAAAGAATTTTTTATATATATATATATATATAGAGAGAGAGAGAGAGAGCACTCTGGTGGACAGGGAATTTAAATTAGATAAATATATCACTTAAATTCAGCCTTACTGACTTCAGTTCCCTAGCGCAGAGGTAGGATATCGGCATCGGATAGTCTACAGCCATACTGAAGAGTTGTAATACAACGAAACAGCTGTCTGTGGATGACACAATAACATATATATATCTTTATTTAAATCAGTAAACCAAGTGTAGAAATTAATACCATTGTGGAGCAAGTAATGGAAAGAACTTGAAAAGTAAGAAGCAAGGAGACATAACCTAGAAAACTACATTCTTCTTCAATTTGACTATTTCAATGAATTAGCAGCAGATAAAATTTCTCCAGACAAAGATTGTAAGGATAAATTTGATGAAATAATGCAAAATAAATAAGAACAAAAATAAGGTGAGCCCCCCCCCCCATCCCTGGAATAAAACAACTACAAAAAAAAAACTACTGCTTTCAAAAACAGGAAAATTGGAAGATTTCATTTAGGTCTATCATTCCTAAATAGCAGAAGTGAGGCTGTTTATTATAATCACGGATAATGTTATCAAATGGTTATTTTTATCAAAATCAGTTAGTCACAAACATTTTATTTGAAACGAATTGAAAATTTATATCATTTTTCTTATAATGTAAAGTTGTTTAAAACATCTAATTAAACAGCAATAATGTATTAATAAAAATGAATGTAAAATGCTCCAACTTTTATATCCTCTGCTTAATGTTATCGGACGTTTATTGCTATTTAAATACCCTGTCCCAAAGTGATCACAATAAGCAGCTTTCTCTGTATTTTCCACAGCGCCCTCATCTACTTTGTTAACATCAAGACTCATCTTCTGAGAATCTACTTCGTTTTTAAAACGTTATGCACTCCCAATGCCAAGGGAGGTAACTTACATTCATTGACTTTCCTACTTACTTCCCTTACACTCTTGGATCATTGTTCACGAAAGTTTTTTTTTCTACGGTGTTGAGGTATTTTCTAAAGTCTTATAAAAGTTTATATTTGACAAGAAATTTTCATCTTATCAATTGCATGATTGTACAGCCCTATAATATGCCATGTCATTACACAGTTCCAAATATTTACTTTAAATAGTACAGATTTTTGCCTCGTAACATTACATATTTAAATTATATTCAGTGTAAGAAAATCTGCATTATGTAAATTAAGTATTTGGAACACATTAATGACGTAAAATAAGAGAGCTGTACAATTGGTTGGCGGGAATTTCTTGTGAGGGTGTTAGGTATCACTGAATTTTTAATGTTTTCATGTATCCAAGGGGAAAAACTAATGTTTGAATGAATTTACTTGAGGGAGGAAAAAAGCAGAACCCAAAAGTGAATCAAAGAAAGTTGGCTACTAGAAGTTCTAATTTCTATAATGACTGGTATTATCTGGGATGTTTAAACATTTCTTTTAAAAGCAAAGATAAATACATGAATAAAATACTGAGATTAGAAATTTACACATTATTTTTTTTTTTTTTTTTTTGATATCTTACATGAAGTATTGTCAATTATTAATAATTTTTTCAACTAATATTTCTTTCATCTTAATTCCAGTTGTCTCTTATCACAACTACTTGGCCCTCAATATACAGTTATCAATATGCAAAGTAGATAAGGAATGATAAAATAAAAATAAGCATCTGGCAAGACTTTAATCCCTTTTCTTCATATTGAGTAAGCAGGGAAAATAAGGTATAGCTATATAGTTAGATTTGAATGACTGTTGCTGAGAGATCTCTGTAATCTAATCCATAAGGCGGCTGTTGTGTTGAGACCAGCATCAAGATGATGTGAATTCAAGTCCTACTGGAGCCTTATTCTTTATTTCTAATCCAAGTTGCTCATGGATGACAGTAGAATAATAGTGCAAGAGTCATGATAAAAAGCAAGAGAAATTAGAATAAAAGAAAAGCCAGATGAAAAATTAATTTAATAGAAATGTACCAATCATACATTTCATATAATGTGGGTGGATCCATAGCAGTTCTGTATCCATTGCAGTAATCTAAACATGGATCTGAATCAATAAGCGACTTTTGTCTCCTCATTAAACATTTTTTATATAAATTCAATATCCTTCTACTCTGTCTGCCAATTGCATTTCCCATGCTGGTAACCTTTAAGCCACTCCAAACCCCTGAAATACTGGCCATCAAATCAGAGGATTGTGGATACTGCTGATTCTTATTGCAAGCTTACCAAAGAGGGGTTGAGGCATCTGATAGAAACTTAGTGGTAAACTCTTCATCTCTGATGGCCAATTTATATATATATAGGAATAACCTCACTACTACTGTGATGTCACCTCCTACCACTCTATTTTGGGTTGAGTGCCAAGTGTATAAGTGGAAGAATATTGTCAATGAGCCATGAGTTTTGACTTTTGGGCTGTTTCATTTTGAAGAGAGCCTCGTTCTGGAAGAAGAGGTCAATCATAGTGAACAGAAAAAAAAGTGAAGTTGTTCATGAGGATCAAATAGTGAACTGGAGTAAATGATTAAGTAACCAGAAGTTACTTGTTATTTTTTTTTCTTTTTTGACCAGACAATTACAAAGATGTAAACATATTCAACAATTGGCCAACCAGAATAATG
The DNA here is from genome assembly GCA_963457665.1 of Thysanoteuthis rhombus. Lineage (NCBI taxonomy): Eukaryota > Metazoa > Mollusca > Cephalopoda > Oegopsida > Thysanoteuthidae > Thysanoteuthis > Thysanoteuthis major. The sequence continues at coordinate 18,640,842 of OY735225.1, read as the reverse complement.
CCAATGTAATATATGCGACAAGGAGAATTGTTTATATATTGTACAATTTGATGTCCACTGGATATTAAAGCCAGATGCCTTCATACAGTTTTTGTCTGCCATTTTTTACACAGTGTTTTAATCACTTTAAATCAATTTTTGTTTTTTTCTATCACATTTCAGCCATGTACCTTCCAGCATTTCCATAGCGTAGATTGTGTTCTGGAATGTCAAATCTTGCTCTGAGGGGACACGTAACCTCCCTCACCACATAGATCATGTCTAGTGTCTGTGTTTGCATGTTCCTAGGAATTAAAGCAAGATTCAACATTCCAGAACACAGTAGACACACAAGGACGGCTGGAGTGTACACAGCCAAAATGTTGTGATAAAACAATAAAGATGAGGATATCAGTTCAAACAAAAATATATATTGCACTTTTGTTTATTATAAATATATCTGCATTTTCATCTGTAGATTCAAGTAAATAGGTGTCTTCTCTATATTTATTTATTAAATCTGTTCTTCCTGATTCTGTATTTAATGGTTAAATGTGGATGAGACGAGCCAATAATGGATAATGATTTTAAAAATCGAACAATGCTGAATAAGTTTGACTTAGTTTGGCACAAGGCCAAAAGTTTCGGCCACCAAATGAGGATCGAACTAACTATATCGAATCTGGTTTGGTCTGACACAAGGCCATAATTGTGAGATACTTAGTAAGAGTCTATCTTGCTGACTACTAATATTTACTAAGCTTAGTTTATTTTGGCATAAGGCTACAAATATTGAGCACTCAGTGTGCCCAATTCCCTATACAGCAATTGTCTGTGAAATTAGCTCACTCACCACTACTCTATGGTGAGATGCCTCAGCAGATAGATATAGATCTCATGTGGGCAACCTTAGGCTTGTGGGCTAGATTTGGTCTGCGGCAACATTTTTGTGGCCTGTGGCCAATGTAAACATTTATTTAAAATCTTATATAATTTTTCGCAGTCATTTTTATAATTCATATTGTAAATTTACAATTGTTTTGGCTTTACGAATCAATAATATAATAATTGTAATTCATGTAATTGTCTAAAATAGGAATTGAGCACATTTTCTGTAATACAGTCAACATTTTTTTAAGGGAATGTGTGGCGTGAATGAAGATGAAAAGTGTCTTATGTGGCCCGCTAGATTAAAAAGGTTGCTCCTACCTGATTGAGATAAATACAGTGGTCCAACCCTATCTTTCAATTAACCACAGAAATAAACAATTCATAAGTTTTACTTATATTGATAATGGTCTTATAATTCAGATGTACCAAAGAGATGCTATTGAATGCTTCCTTTGAATGAAAAAGTGAAAGTTCTCAACTTAGGGAGGAGAAAAATTGTCTGCCAAAGTTAGTAAGATCTTCAGTATGAAGAAATATTCTGTCACATCACTTTTATCACCATGTATTTTCAATAACTGATATATTAGAAACCGTCAACCAATACTGTCAAAAAAGATTTCTTGGGTTTTTTTTATCAGTGATTTTGGCTGGCTATGTATGTGTTATGTGTACAGGCTACATCAATGGAGCTAGAGGGCTTAAATTTGAACATTTACTACTTATTATGTCTAGAAAAATGAGCCTTTTTATTTAATGAAAATCTTTACCCGAATCAGTTGGGGGGGGGCAATTTACATTCCAAGTTAATGCTAAATTTACCTCTTGGTTTATGTCTGGCAGTGTTCACTTTAGTTTTTTGAAAATCATTGGATTTTTTAGTGATTTAACATAAGACAGGAAAGGTAACTTATTCATTGATCACCCCCCTTTTTCCCAATTTTTCAATTGATCACCCTCAACACAACATGCTGCCAAAAGACATTGGTCAAGTGACAGTTTCTATTCAGTGACTAAACAGACCGGTTTTATTATTCTTGTTTTTGTTATTCATCCCTTATTGTGCCTAATTTATAGATAAAATCTTATATCAATGTATGTACAGGAAAAAACAGTGTACATAGGGTTTGGTACTATCAGTGGATTTAGGCATCTGCTGAGGGTCTTGCAACCGATGACAGAGCTTACTGTACTAAGGTGATAGGAGAGAAACATTTGTTTGGTTTAGTCTGGCACAAGGCTACAAGAGTGACGAAACCAGTGATGATCAAACCCACTAGAGAAACGTTTTCAAAATGGTGTCCGTCAAATAATGCAAGGGGGCCCTCAGCAGTGTTCCCTCAGAATCAATCATTGCAGATTTTGCGACAAAGAAACATTATCTATCACAGAGCCACCAAAAATTATTGTACACAGACCTGTACCATATCTTTGGATTTGAATAAACGTAATCCATTTTAAATGAAAGATTTTTAATGGTCAAAAATTTATTTTGATTTATTAGTCTAAAAACTAAATGCTAAAATAGGGGTATGCCACAATATTTCCTTTAGAGAAAGGGGCCCTTGAGTTTTTAAAGTTTCAAAACCACTGCACTAAAGTAGTAATGGTCTGCAAGACAAGCTTGCCAACTGCTACTCCATAATGAGCAGCTCCGACAAATTATAGATTACAGACGAATAAAAAAAACCAAGTCGCAAAAAAACAAATTGATTATTCTCTCTGGGGAAATTCAAAATACTGGAATAGTTTACTAACTTATATAATTAATAGTACAAGTATGAATAATTCAAAGATAATCTGGAATAGAAAATAGATTAACAGGGCAATTTTTTTGAGTTATCAGCTGAAATATAAAGAAGAATTCAGGAAAAAAATAGGAAATATAATGTGCCTGGTAAATGTAATGATAAGCGGGTAATCAGTCAAGTTTTATACACATTTTTATCACTTGAATTAATGTGTCTTTCAAGTATTTTTAATGTAAATTGTGAATGGAGATGCCCCTAGAGGCATTTTTATTTAATGAATAGATAATGAATAAAGATAGTGAGAGAGGAAGAGAGAGAAAGGAAGAAAAGACACTACTCAGCTTAGTCTTCTACAGGGCTACTAGTATGGGACACCCAGTGAAGACCAAACTTGGTACAGTAGTAATGGTCTCCAAGACTAGCTTACTAACCACTTCTGCACTTCTAGGTGTCTAATTTGATATTTACTTAGTTTGGTTCAGCATAAGGCCACATGAACGAGGAGACCTGGTTAAGATTTAAATCCATCACACCACATGAATTCATGTAGCTATTCCTTTATAGAGTGTTAGGGTTATACTTTCAAAGGCTGCTTTGTTATAACCAGTGAATAGCTGGCAACAGCCACTCAACAAGTAGAGAAAGAATAACAACTTGGAACCTGGGATGGAAGTAAGGGGGATTATTTGTTCATTCAGTCATTATATATATATATATATATATATATATATATATATATATATATATATACTGTATATGTGGTACAAATCAGGCTAGCATTATAACATAATATAATAATCATGAGCTAGTTTGTGTAGCGAATCCATATTCTGCTATATATATATATATGTATATATATATATATATATACCAACTTCTCAATATCCAGGTTTTTTGTATGTTTGAAGTCTGCTGATGTAGACATTACCATATATCTAGTTCCCAAAACCAATCCTCACCATATATCTAGTTCCCAAAACCCATTTCCATCATTGTTTAATATTGGTTGTCAGCCATGGATTCTAATGCACTATACTGATTTTAAACATCCTCCCATCCAGTAGTGGCCATAAACTGCTGAACATTTAGCAGAAGCAAAATATCCGCAAAGTTTTATTATTTGAATTTAGGCTTTAGTTCATTTTTATCTCTAAACCCCTTAATTTCAGCTCTCTAGGTCTATTTCTTTTTTTTGATATGTTGCTACTTAGATATAAAGTTTCATGAAAACTGCTTGTTGAATGTAAAAAATGTTTAATTTCATTTGTTCATTGAATTTTATATGTACACTTCGATGATCATCTGATATTGGCATGCTATATGTCTAAGCTACAACGTATTAAAATTTCTGTTTTTAAGGGGTTTAGGGGAAAAATAAACAAACCAATTCATATCATAAAAGTTAGCGATTATTTTCTTCAGCTAAATTTTTAGTGGTTTATCAACTAGGCGTTTTCATCAACTCTGCTCACCACTACTTTCATCTAAATCGGTCTACGGGAGGAGGGTGTCAGAGTGATCTCTTTCATGATGAAAATGATTATTTTGATATCGTTCTCCCTAAACCAGTTTCGGGAGGGAGCGCAAAGGGTGCAATAACCCCTCCTAAATCAAGCTCTTTGCAACTCTTAACCAAAGAGTTCCCACTTGCCTATTGGAGGATAAATCGATCCCCTAAATAAAATAGTAACAATATTTGTTTACGCAGTGGTATATATGATAAATTTATAAATAAATATCCAATTAACTCTCTCTCTCTCTCTCTCTCTCTCTCTCTCTCTCTCTCTCTCTCTCTCTATGCACAATGTGGTGCAGGCTCCAAAGTACAATAGATAAGTATCGATAAATTCGTGTGGTACTAATCGATCAGCTCCAAGATAGGAGAAAAAAAATGTTATTCCACTGAAAGTGAAAGTCTTCATTTATTCCAGTCCAGAGAGGCAGACGACGTTTTCATTTGTCTATTTACATTTCTTATCACTTGACTTGTCCGTGGTGGCATAAATCAACCTAACAGCACTGTATGTGAGAGTGTGTGTGTGTGTGTGTGTGAGATGTACCCGAGAAGTATGTAAACATTCAAAACACCCTCGCTCGGCTCTATCCAGGAAGAGACGTCCACACAATCCTGTATCGATTTGAAAATCCTCTGCCCGTGTCACGTGACTCTACTCGGTCGGTGATCTGCTGCTGCTGCTGCTGCCGTCTTGTTTTTCTTCAATGGAGGCTGTTGTTGGTTTCATCTTCATTCATTGAACCTCAAGACTGTGACCGCCTCTCGTCTCTCACACCAGAGATGGATGCGGAACAGTACCATCTCGGAGTCCTCCTCGTCCACCGTAATGTCCGGTGAAGATGATCCAGAAAACATGATTCTTCTCTTTTATGAACATCTTTCATATTTTTCTTCTTCTTCCTCTTCTTGGAGTTGGTTCGGACACTAGTGCTAGTAAAAACACTGGGTGTAAAAAGAAAGTACTTAGCATTTACATTACGACAGCTTTTTAGTAGTTGTAGTTAAATATAGCAGCCGTAGTAATATTCTAATATTGGATGTATTTTCTCAACTTCATTTGTTCCTCAATTTAAAAAAAAAATCTCTACTTGTCTCTCTATGATGAGTAATGAGTGCGTATAATCGATTATTCGGGTATGTTCAATAGTACCACTGAACCCTGTCTTTTTAAAATCGATAAACCGGAGAAACCTCAAAAAATTGAACATTCATTGTAAATGCGTGAATGAGTTATATCATTTTATTTCTTTTTCGTTCCTTAATCAAAAGTCAGTTCAAAACATGCTGCTACAATTTTAAATCAAGTCAAGATAGTTTCTATTTTCGGCAACAATAGTCAATCTATCCCTCTGTGCTATAAGAAAAAAAACTTCATTTTTTCCCAGTGGGGATTTTTTTTATAAAGAAAAAAGAGAGAGAAAAAATGGACCACCAACTATTTCTTTAGTAACACCCCCGTATACTAACGCCCACGTATTGACTGCTTGAAATGCATACACACACCTTAAGATTGTATATTGTACAGAACAGGTCTGTGCCACATTATTTCAAGGAAGAAAAGATATGTATATTCGACAGCAGCTGATGACCGAATCCCACCCGAGGGGCACCGATCAAATCAAGCAGTTTTCTATCAGAAAACTCGATATCTGCTGAAAAAAGCCCTTGAAAGAAAAATTGTTTTTTTTACTGGAACACAACAACATATCCAATCATGTTTGCATTTATGAATAACCTGGAATCTCGCCTGTTCAGGAAGAAAAAATTGGAGATTCCCAAACGACGCCCCCCTCCTTTATCGTTCGGCAAATCAGCAAGTCTACCCTCCAATCTCAGCGGTAAGTGCTTCTTGGTTAATGTTTATTTACTAAACAAAGCTAACTACACAAGACTGCGAGAATGTTTAAGCATCAGTAAAACTAATAAATTAATTAAAAAAGAAGATAAATAAATAGAAGTACTTCGTAATGAACAGATCCTTCGCTGACGACTGAATAAATGAACGTTTATTTACGGTAAAATTGCTACCAGTGCTTTTCGGACAAGCGAACTCAATTTTTGTTGGTCGTACATTCGACCCTATTTCTTTTTGCTCCCGTTTTCAAAGATTTACTTTCACTTCCGGTGAAAAGAGCCCATCTCAGTAAGATATACGGTTAGTAGATCTGGAGCAAAAACTATAGAATGAATCGGCCGAAACGTTGGATGGGGGTGATAACAAAAATATTGAGTACAACCGTCCTAGGAAAAAAAAACCTCTTTGAATGTTAATGACTCTTCTTCTCACAATTATGGACACCATTTTACCACTGGTTGCAGATATTCGTGCTAAGGGACACCTGTATGTTCGGTTCCCATAGTATGACTAGTATAGAGTCTCTCGTTTTACCCCCGATGTCTTACCATATTTTAAGATGGAATGCACATTATTCAAATAAATATGGAACCTCCTCTCGTAATTGATGATGCTAAGTTCATGACGTCGTGACTATTTTAGATAACTGCGGTAACGTCAGATGCTTGAATGTGTGTACACACAGGAACATGTGTACGTTCGAACAGTGCACGTGTCGTGGTGTGTGTACGGCGTGTATATGTGAGTGCATGTGTGTTAGGAATCTGCGATCTGCAGACCAGCTGGAAAGTGTGATATGATGAGAAAATACCTCAACATTGAAAGCTTGTGCATGTTATTATTTTCTTTTCTTCTTCTTTCAACTACACATTCCATAAGCATTTTTTCGGCTTTTAGAACCTTATTTCCGTGTTTACTGTCAGTGATCAACAAAATAATTCATCATTGGGTTCTTCAGAAGACAATATTGTTTTGTATGGTTTTCAAAAAACGTAGGGGTGACTGCTAAACACTAGTTTCTCCTAATTTTCTTCTTGTTAGTAAACTTATCTGGTTTGATTTCAAGTATAAACAATTGTTGTTAAGTATAATGCAGTCAAATGGTTGACTAACTGTGGACAGCTGCTGATTACAATTTGTCAAAATTACTAAACAATATTTCTCAAAAGCAATATACTACCCTTTTTTTTCCACATTTGACACATTTTGATTGCAAATGGAGTTTCTTGGAAGAACTTGAAAGACAACATTTCTTTACTCTCCAATTTGCCTTGGTCTTTTTTCTTATATTTGTGTGTTAAGTGTGAAGAGATCACACTAAGGTAGCAAAAAATTAATCTGGGCAACACTGAATAAATAAATATCAAATGAATTAAGATAGTACTCTGCAGATGCAAGGCTCCCGCATCCAAATAAATAAAAAGATGAAGATATATTTTTCTTTCTTCTTTTTCACACTCATTGAGGTTTCGCACCTGTAGTAACTAGTGGGTTACACTGGAAATTAAGTGACAGCAAGTCTCCTCAGACTCTCTGCATTCAGTCCTTCTGGATTGGGTGATCTATTTGAATCTCAAAGTCCAAAATTCGTGTTTAATTTTTTTTTTTTTTTTTAAAGAATTCTGGTCTGTTTCAGTGTATTTTCTCCAAAAAGTAGATCATGGCTAAATTTAAATTTATTACATTCTGTGTTTTTTGGGGAAACTATTTTTACTTTTTGGTTTATTCAGTATTGGAGAAATTTAAAACCTTATTTCAAAACACTAACATTTCTAAATAAAGAAAATAAATCTCTAACATGTTATTTGTAAAAAGTCAATGAAAAATGTTTTGCATCCATACACCAAATGTCATGAAATATATCAATGACATATGTCCATTCCATTTTCTGTCAAGTCTGGCTTATAATCTGTAGATATTGTTATCATGTATAAGTACTCTTCTCAAATCTGGAAGGAAAAAGGTCCATCATAGGAATCATAGAGTATTAGACTTCATTTGATCCTGTTTGATAATATATCAGATAACATGTGGAGAAAACGAATCTAAGGAATATATCTGAATTTGCTTCATTAAAAATTTTTTTAATTATTCTATTCTACATGTAGTTAAATGTGTGTGTGTATGTTGTACAGTTGATTTGTTCCAAAATTTTCCACACTGTTCAAGGTTTATTATAATTAATTTAACGTGTTTTTGTTTTTAGCTTATTCTTACTTACATCAATTTCCGAGCAATAGCTCGGATTTACAATTGACTTTGCGATAGGTGAGCTTGAAAAAAAGTCTTCAATCTATGATATCATTACTGCGATTGAAAACTATACAGTTTTTCTAGCTTCAGATTGGCAGCAGCTGTCGTACTTGATGATTTAAATTTTCACTCCAAAATATGTAAGTTTGAGATCAGCAGCAGTTGTCATAGCTGACGATTTAAATTTTCACATGAAAATGCTTTGCTCAGACCAGAAAGTTATAATTTGTATACACCAATACCATAACTGTACCACTCAAAAACACACTCTATTCAAATCTGCGTAATCAAGATATTCCTGTGTATGTGTGTGTGTTTGTGTGATAGATATATATATATATATATATATATATATATTATACAATTTCTTTATATTTAATGCCATAATTTGCATAAATAAAATGAATTAGCAGCTGTCTATAATTTTGCAATGAAAGTAATACTCAAACAACTCTACATCAAATTTTTTTTATTCGAGGTACTGATATAAACCAAGAAAATCAGTCTGTTAGCCAGTTTTTCTCTTCTGTTTTCCCACGTTTACTCTAGAAAAGAGAACCCCCACCCTTTTCATTATGAATTGTACATCTGAAGAAGGCTGTAGAATGGATTACTCGAAACATTGTGCTAACGACACAAAGAATAAGTTCAATAGTCTGAACACTTCACGGAAAGAACTGACAGCTGACAGAGGAAGCGGCTTATTGTGAGGACTTAGGGACAGGGTCTTTTAGTTAACAATAATCAGCTGATAACATTTAGTCTAAGGATACATAGAGAAAGTCGCTTATTGTGATCATTTTAAATAAAATGTTTGGAACCAACTAATTTTGATAAATGTTTGATAACATCTGTAATTATAATAAGTAGCTTCTTTGGTGGATGAAAATTTTTTTAAAATATCATTTATATTCAAATAAACTGAATTTTCTGGCAGGATAAGATCAGAATGTAGAATCTGATCTTTTTCTCTATCGAATGAAGATAGTAAAAATTTGCTGTCTATGAAAAAAATCTCTTCATATGTGTGAAATATGGCTTGTTATAAAACTTACAGGTGATGTAAAGCAATATTGAATCCAGATTTGAAGTCCTTTAGATGTCCAAATAGGAATCTATTTTACTATTGTGTTTGAAGCCTTCATTTTTTGGAATTATCATTACAATTAGCATATACTTGTTGAAAATGATAGGCTTATTTATATATGGATAGTCATTAAAGAGCCTTTCATTTTAGGTCTCATCTCAAGGTGTTTTAATGTTTAATCATACTTAATCTTAATAGTCTCTATGATGTAATATTCATTGTTATATCATATTCGCAAACAAAGAAATTTGCTTATATGCTCATTATATGTATGGATTATTATGATGAAAATAAGATTAGAAACCATCACAATAATAATCATTTACGCCTTTCATGTTTTACTTCTTCATTTTATTCTCTCGTTATTATTATCATCATCATCATTATTGTTATGATTATTATTATAAAACATCAAATCAAAACCAGAATCATTCTTTTGAAATGGAATACACAATTTAGCTGAAAGTTGTGTGAATTCATAGAAAGCTAAAAAAAAATACTCTGATTACTGCTATGAATTTATATGAATGAAAGATTGTCAAGAGAATGCTGGGAACTTTTGCATCAACTTAATAATACTCAATTATTTTTGCAGAGTACAAACTCCAATTGTATGGAGAATTATAAATTTTGGGTCATAGAAATGAATTCTTGAATACCTTGAGAGATTTCACAATGTATATATTTTTAATAAAATATAAATTTTGAATCGTAATCTTGAACTTTTAGACAAAATGTAAATTTTGAGCCTTAATAATTAGTTTCAAGTTAAAATACAAGTATCCCCCACCCTTTGAAAGTTCAGTTTATGCCACTTTTTTTTACTTTCATGAACAAAAAAGAAAAGCGAAAATACCATTCAGCATTTGTTTTGCAGCAAGTCGTTATTGAGGCAGTGTGTACCATCTACCTCTCTCATCAATATCTTGGCTTCCTGTAGCTCCCACCTCATCAACCTCTAAAAAATTCAGCCCAAACAGACCACCATCACCATTTGTTGGGTCTGGGAACACTCAGAAAATTTTCCCATAGGAATTAATGTTCATCGCTTCCTTTCTTTTCACCATTTCAGCTCAGAGAGTTTTCATACAAAGATTGCAGGGTAGGATGATATTAAAGCATCAATAATAAATAAATTCTGACTTGCTTGACGGGTAGTATTTACTCCTGGTGCGAGTGGATGATGTTCAAACTCGGGTGATGATAAAAACAAAAAAACAGTATCTTGAATGCTGATTTTCTAGGCAGGTCTAGTAGGCACTTTTGAAAGATTGAACATGTTCTTCCCATCTTATATTTGGCTTTGTTTCATACTAAGCTATCCTTAGAAAATATTAACAGGCATCAAGAAATTAAAATGAGCTGAAACTCTAAGCTTACCAAAATTTCCGAGTTGGTCTTTGAGAGTTGGATGTGTACGTAGACAGCTGGAAGGCTATAGCCAACCTCTAAATCTGCTAGACTAAAACAGTGGACAAGACCACGACTTTTTATCAAGTGACCTTTCATTGAAAATGCAAAATACACGCATTCACAATCATGCCAGAAACACACACATATCTGTGCTTATGCACACATACCATAAACTTATACACACACATACTTAATCGACATCCACACCTGCACACAGAGGCCATATATGCACATGTATGTGTTTGTAGCGTGTTTTTTTTCTTCTAAATGAAAGATTGTTCAATGGAAAGTCATGCTACAAATAGTTGAGATGTCAACAAAGATGTGTAATTTGATTTATAAAAGTCCCACCCACAGTCTTTTTGTTAACGTCACTTGATAAGTTTCACTGGTAATAATCATATGGACAGACTAGTACCTCTAGTTTCAGGGCTGTGATATGAGCACAGATGTCCGCAAGATGGATGTGGAATACAAAGAAAATGGACAGCAACGTAGTCAATCCAGTTCCATTTATTTAAAAATGATTTGAGATAAGATACGAGTTGTCTCCCCTGATTGATATGCAATTGCTGATGATCAACACTGATACAAATAATCTTCAAAATAAACTTATTTCTTGATTGTTTAGTGAAATTCTGTTTGCAGAACTTGAAGGTGCCTATCAAATCTTTGACACCTGATAGTACAAATCTTAATCAGTTAGTTATTGGTAGCCAGAAGAGACAGATATTCAAATTGAAACCTGTGTTCCCTACTAACATATTAACAGGTTTTGTACAGATGTGGAGATAAGTAAATTGTGGTTTGAATATTGCAAAGGCAGTCATGTGATGACGTGTAAGGCAGAGATGAATGCAGCTCAAAAAATGGAAGAGAATCACCGTTCAAGATGAGCTCAAAGACACTGGTTAACCCTTTCAGGGCAGGAAGGGCCATATGGCCCATATCAATGAAATATATTTTTAAAAATTTATCGGACATTGCATAACTCGAATGGCTGTAAGGGCCATATGACCCCCAGTTTTGCCTCTAAATTGAAATTTTTTTTATCAGATAATGACTAAATTTGACTCCTCTGGGTATCATTACCCACCAAACATATTAATCATTTTTTGTTCATACCATATATATATTTAGCCTTGAAGGGCTTATACAAGCAGTTGCTCTATTATAAGTTTCAATCAGAGTGATTAATTTGTTTTTGTCTTTTTTTTTTTTCCTCTTCCAGATGAGGAATTGTAATTATGTATTGATCTATTGCAATTATTGTTCTTGTCTTAGTTGCTATAGATGCTACTATAGACACAATGTTTCGGCTTTGTGCCCTCATGCCTTCTTCAGATGTCGATTTTGTTCTTATTTTTGGCCTATGCTAACAAATATCTATACTTGTTGATTCTTGCATTATCTTGTCCCTGTGATGCTGTCTTTTTTCTCATTTCTGCTGAATCAGAGTATACGTAGACTTCAAATATATCGATGCATAATAATGACAATTTCCCATCTTGAAAAAATTAAACAAAATTATCAGAACAGTTCAAACCCAATGTGAAAACAAATGTCAAACCATCTGACGTTTGATTTTAATGCTCCAAATAACGCCACTTCATATCTTCAAAGATTGTGGCTTTGTGGAAAGAAGGGTTGATTAATTAAGTGTTGCAGCTACTTGTTGGTTGAGAGTTCAATTCCCAAGTGAAATCCATGTATACTCTGATTCATAAGTTTAATATTCTCCCTTTTTCATTGCATTATTATATTTGTTGGCTCTTATATTTTTTTCATTTTGAATTAACTCTCAAATTCATTTTTTTTTTCTCTGAATGGAAATAATTCCTGATTAGCATTATCCCCTTTGACCATATGGTGAAATTTTTCTCTTCATTCAATGCACAGAAGAGTTTGATTATTTCTAATTCCATTCACTGAAGAGTTCCACTGTCAATACAAGCAGTTACAAGTGGTTTATGAACTTAAGACTTGACTGCTATGAATGTTGAACATGTGTTCAAAAATCTTTTTTTTTAATTCAATCAAGAAATGTTGATTGATGATGACTTTGAAAATTATTTAAATCCAGGTGTTACCAGGTAACCTTACTAATAACTAATTCATTGTGATTTTTTTTTCTTTCTTTATCAGGTGTGGATACCAGAATCAAGTTTAGCATTGAACCTCCTTCCACTGGGGAGAATGCCTATATCCAGTGGGTGGATGCTATGAAAGGTGTGGCCCGTCTGCCTCTGGGTATTCCTGAAGAATTTAGAAAAAAGGTAAGGTTAAATTAGACAGGCTTACTTCAGAGTTCCTTTCAATTAACTCTTTGCTTGAGAAATCATTTTGATTAAAAAGAAAAAAACCTGTAGATGAGTACTACAAAGTAAACCCCGTTACCCTGATAAATGCCATGAAGTACATAGTATGGTACTCTAATGAGCTAGTAATTTGATTAATTTATTTCTAGTTGGTCCTATAGAAATTCCACCAATGTTGGCAACTAAGATACCATTACTCTTGCATATATATTTATGCAATTAAAGTATATAATTTTGTTGCATTAATTTATTACTTATGGAATGTATTAATACCAACTGAAATATCATATTAAGGTCAATGAAACTAATATATCTGTTGTTATTATTATAGATTATTTTTGCTGTCTATATTCCTGTGATCTAATACTACAATAACTTGACTTTTAGGCTTCAAACTTTAGTAAGGAATGAATGACAGTTATAGTGAAGGTTGAGAGCCTTTTGCTCTTATTTAAGTATAAACAGCCTCTTCCTCTTACCCTTGTTTATTTCATTGAAATGATGAGTTGGGATGTTGAACAGGAAAGATGAAAGATTTCAGGAGAATAAATAATAATCAGAAACCACAATGACCGTACATACAAATAAAAAAATGGGATAATTTTGATAGAATTATATTTAAACTTGATAAATCTAATAAATCAAAACAGTTGCAAGAAATCTCAAGACATATCCTTTTTTCTAACATGCAGATATTTCAGTTACATCAGTAAGGGCCAATCTCTCTTTTTAGTGGCTTTAGAGTTTAGATCAGTTTTTGAACTAAGGAATATTCACCCAACAGTGAATGAAATTATCTTGGGTATGGGGGGTGAATGAAACAACTGGGGTGAATGATGGATGAATGAAAAATTAAGAGTGAATGACTTAATTTACTCCAGTGCAGTGGTGTCTCTTAACAACGACAATCCATTCCACAAAATGTCTTGTTAGATGAAAATACATTACATGAATAATTAAATCGATAAGGTTTCAATAAAGCATTCCAAATAAAAATATCAGACCCCTGAATCCTTAATAATAACCATGTAAATAATGCATTGTATACTAATTACTATTATCCATTACTCTGTCTAAAAATTAACATCTAGATCCTAGATATAAATCTAGATAATTATGAATGTAATCCAGATGATTCTGGATAATACTATCAAATTCTATAGATTTCTTTCTTTGCTAATTGAACATTTCGGGGGGCAATTGAGAAATAGGGAAGTGAAATTCTGTTATTTGTCTTTTGCTATAAGAGGTACAAATGTATCTATACTTTTTTTTCTACTTTAAAAAAGTAATCTAACAATGCACTTCTAATTTCTAAGAATGTTGTTTACTAACTTTATGTGAACGAGAAAATTTTTATAATTTCCTATGCTAATTTTTTTATTGCTCTTAGTTTCCTTAAGATATTTTTAGGAAGCTCAAAAACCTTGAAGAAAATAAACACTTGAGAAATGAATCAATTTGTTTTTTTACTCACGATACAAAATGAATCATACATAAAATTATACATAATGAGATGAAAATGATCAAATGAAAATTTAGTCATGAGTGAGTGAAATTTCATGATACTAACTTGAAGATGAATTACTCAGAAATAGTTTAAGGAGAACTGGATTAGATTATTCTCACACTATGTCGAGTGAAGGTAAGAAGACTCTTTTTTCCAATCCTCCAACTGACCTGCCTACATTGAAAATCAGCATTTGAAATCCTGTTCTTTTATAAATCTAGGTTTGAACTCTGGCTACACAACTATCTCAACAATTGATGTTCTTGTTTGGTTTCTTGTCTTTTAGGTTTGGCTTGGTCTGGCTGACAACTACATTCATGAAATCCATGTCGACTGGGAGAAAACCGTGTCCTTTGCCTTCAATGAACGTTGCAATCCTGATGATAACAAGCTAGGTCTTCAGATTGTCAAGGTAAAAATCCAAGCAGTTGTAGAAAAAATATCATTCAGTTTTCGTTAATGTTTCTACTCTCAGCCAGGGACTCTGAGAAGAATTTTACCAGGCGATAGAAAGTTTCCTACAGGCCCCCTTACCTCCTATTAATCATCTAGTTTTTGGCTTCCAGGCCTCCTTTGAACAACTGAGTCTGGTTACAATTTGCCCTCTCTCATAGATCTTACTCTCAATCTGCTTGAAAAGAATTGTCTGTTCCAAGGATCAAATCCCACAAAAAGTTTGATAAAGAAACAAAACTTGTACATTCAAGATATATAAATATTATTAAGAAATGGATAAATAATCCGACAGAATAATTTTAAATGAATTATTTTATTTGAAACTCCTTTTGAACTATACACTGTTATAAATTATTACAAGGTGAATGTGTTAATTGGCCTAGACAGTGTGAATAGAATATAAATATATATTCATAGTAGAATAGGGATTCACAGATTTGCAAATCCTCATTCTACTATATCTCCAGCTCTATGCTAAACCAACTTAATATTTAAAGTTGAATGTATCGAGCACTCTATATGATAGACCCATCATACATCTGGTATTGCATTATATTATATTATATTGCATTCCTGACTTGTACTATGTACACACATATATATATATATATATATATATATATATATATGTGTGCATATATATATATATATATATATATATACACGCACACACACAAATAAGTAAGAGGTGTCTGTGTGTTTGTCTATTATTCAATAAAAAATATCCTTAGAATATGTGCAACCCAACCAAATTTGGCATGCCTATTCATTGGACCTTGAGGGAGGTTTTAAAATAAAGGGTTCTAGAGAGGGGGGGGGTCTATTTACTATGTAACTATTATGCCAAAATGGTACCTACTTTCTACTTGTATACATATCCTATCCTGTAGGTTTATATAAAGTTCTTCAAGGTGTCAAAAGTAGAGGAGACTCTCCCCTAAATTAGAATTGAATTAAAAGGTTTTGAGAAGAAAAGCATATTCAGAGGGGGGGGGGCTCTGTTTATAATGTAACCATAATGCAAAACTGGACCATTTTCATTCACTATATTCATATATATATATATTTATGTATATATATTTATATATATATATATATATATATATATATATATACTCCTATACACGATTTTTTATACTCTTACATATATAGAAATTCATTTATTTCTCCAAATTCTTGATATAAATTTCTATTTTCTCGGCTTTTATATACAGGATTTGCATCGTACTGGCTGTAGCAGCTTCAGTGGAAGGGACAATGAGGAAGACCGGGCAGTATTGAAGAGGGTTTTATTGGCCTACGCCCGGTGGAACAAACATGTTGGTTACTGTCAAGGTTTCAATGTCATAGCTGCATTGTTGTTGGATGTTTTTGACCGCCGTGAGGATCATGCTCTCAAGGTAATTATGGGATTCTTTTTTATAGTTTTTTTTTTTTTTTTTTCCTATTATCTTTGACACCTGAGTATGATTGATTGAATGATAGCCAATACTGTCTTCTTTTTGAAAGAGGCCTGACAATTGAATTGAAACTAATTCTCTGCAATCTCGATTACAAAGATCCAATTTCTGTATGTTTGTTTGTGGGTTTGTTACCATGATACAGCTTAAACAGCAATTTGTAGTGCAATTTTTGTTAGCACAATCCCAATAAAATCCTCTTACTTTGAATAGGATTTTGCTTTATTTTTGATCAGGCCACGGGTTTCTGAGTAATTAATTTGACTGACTAAATTATTTGGCAAAAAAAGTCTCTCAAAGGGAGATTACTACAGGTCTATTAACTGTTGATTACAGTTCTTCATAAGAAAATAAGAGGAATAAGTAAATGATTTTGATAAAAATTCTATGGATAGGAAGTGATTAGACAGCTTTAGTCTCCCAAAGGTGACTTTTGAGCAAGTATGTAGAAACCAGTGCTAAAGATATTTGTGTGTGTGTGTGTGTATATATATATACAGATATACAATATGATTTCTGACCAAGAACCTGCTGGTGCTCTGAAATTTGACCAAGTGAATCCTGCTGTGATTTGAACCTCTTACCAGGGAATAGTCAGGCGGATGGCATTCCATTGAGGCCACTCTTTTATTTCTTAACTTGAAGAGTATTTGCTTTTTTGATATTCCTAATTGTTTTAATGAGTCATTTATATTTCTTTATTTTGTATTTATCAAATAATATTGATGTATTAAACTCATCTAAAGCAACAAAAACTAAATTCAATTTTTCTTTTGAATTTTCATTACATTTCAACAAGATAGTTGTTGACTTAAGAAAAGCATTTGATGACCTGGGATTTGAAAAAGTAGAGAAAAACGATTGGCACCAGTAACAATCTCCAACTGGAAAATCAGCTTGGAATATACTTGTTCCTAGATATTCATTCCACTGAAGTATTAATCACTATAGGATGAGGGTCAACCCAAAGCAGTTTTAACTTGGAATTCCTGATTTCATAGAACAATTATTTTCATTATAATTTTCAAATTTTCCCATTCTAATTTTCAGGTGATGATATACTTGATTGATCACGTATTACCTGATAGTTATTTTGCCAACAATCTGCGTGCCTTATCTGTGGACATGGCTGTATTCCGGGACCTTCTCCAGTGGAAATTTCCCCCTCTGTCCCGGCACTTGGACAATCTGCAGAGAGCAGCTCAAGAAGAGGCTTCAGGTAATTTGATTTTAGAAAGCTTCTTTTTTCCTGTTTACTTTCTCATTATTTGCAGAGTTTATACCAAAGCAAACAAAAGAAATGGCATGCTTTTACCTCATTCATGTTTTACCCCATTTCTTGTGTTATGAATTTCATTAATACTTTACATAATAATCCTCTACTTTTTTTTTTGACAAAAAAAATAAAACTGTCAAAGGGAGGTAAGTCCAAATCTATTAACTGCTAATTACAGTTCTCTTCAAGAAAATAAAAGGAATGAGCAAATAATTCTATATTATAATTACAATTATCAAATTTCTGTACATTTATTTGTGCGTTTGTCATCATAAAATAACACATATGTAATACAATTGCAAGATAATCTAAATACTACCATCTTTTTTTGACAGCATGGCTGAACAAGCTATTCACATAAGAGCCATGTCTGTCACATTTATAGTAGCAGCTATCAGCCTTTATCAAACTACCTAACTTTCTTTTCTGCCCTTCCCACTCTTCTATTGAACTACCCAACTTTATTTTCTCTGTAAATGTGATGAACAGCCATTGAAATTAAGATAAAAAAATACCTGTCAAAAAATTAATGATTAAAAAACATCTTTGTTCTTTTTTTCAGGGCCCATTTATGAGCCACCTCTGACTAACGTGTTCACAATGCAGTGGTTCCTTACTTTGTTTGCAACATGTCTTCCAAAGAAAACAGTGTTAAGAATGTGGGATTCAATTTTGCTAGAGGGTTCGGAGATCTTGCTGCGGGCAGCACTGGTCATCTGGGGTAAGCTGGCCAAGTGAGTACCAAGTTTTTATGAAAACACTTCTCCATTTTGTGATGAAAGATAATTGAGTTGCTCAAAAATAGAATTTTTATGAAGTACAATCCGAGGTATATATATATATATGTGTGTGTGTGTGTGTGTATATATATATATATATATATATATATATATATATATATATATTAGTCCAGAAAGCTTTACAGCTTTAAACACTAAATATCAAAAAACTTTTTTAATAGATTTTTTTTATATCACTTCAGTCACTTATATCACTTCATATCTGTTGATTTAATATATGTAATCTTCCAAAGTGTTTTTTTTTCTGTTTCCCTATACTTTGTTATTATGGTACAATGTATAAATTGTCCCTTGTTGGGATCATCAGTTGTTTACCATGTAACCGTTTCAGGGATTTTAAAAACAAAAGAGATATATTAACATGGCACCCCAGCAGTGTTGATCAAATACCACCTCCCTTCATCAAATAGTTTATGCCATACCTGTAGTTTGTCATTCTATTTACCTTACTTTGTTTGCAACATGTCTTATAAAGACAACAGTGTTAAAAATGTGGGATTCGATTTTGATATATATATATATATATATATATATGAAGGCTGATCAAAGTAGGAAAATATTATTGTGCAGTCTTAGGAAACACTGCTTTTTGGTGAAGGATATAAATTTTTTTTTTTTCTGACTTTTAAGTGACCAACTCATACGGAATTGGTTCAAGCAACGATTTGTCTATTTTGAGAGACGTGGACAAAGTGTCATTTCTTTTTTATATATATATATATATATATATATATATATATATAGTTGCCATATCTGAACATTCCAATTAGAAAGATGACGTTCTTGAAGATATCCTGATCCTGACTGACAATTGAGGATTTTGAAACCCAAGTGGAGGACATGTCCAGGATAATAAACATTACCACTCTATGCTTAATCATGTTATATTAGATGTGGGACAAAAAGACAAAATTAACTGATCTTTGAACTCAAGTTTTGCAGTTTTGTGCAGCCTCATTAGTCAAGTATAAATCAAATGTATACATGTGTATCATTGCAGGAGAATAATGTCTGTGGGAAGTGCTGATGAATTCTACACCTTGATGGGAGAACTCTCCCAAGATATGGTCAATGGAGATGCTTTTAGTCCAGAAAGACTGATCAAGGTATGTAAATATGACTCTGCTGTCTTAGGGAAACAAAACACTGGGTTTGACATTTAACTGCTTTTATTTTCTGCTTTTTGTTTCAACTTGAAAGAATTCTTTCTAACTGAGCTTATGCATTGTTTAAATACCAACAGCAGGGAAATTTGCAATGTAACATAACAGAAAACTGAACAAGTGAGTTTGTATTTTGGCTGAGGCTACATATTCACCTAGCACTATTGTTCTTAAGAAAGGGAAGAATCTACATCCTTGTACCCTGTTTAATTGTCTGATATCTTAACAAAATATCTTGTCTTTGACATACCATGATGGTTGAAAGAGAAAAGAATTAAACAAACTACTCTTCTGTAAGTACCACCCAGTTACAGTGATAACTGTAAAAAGTTGTTACTCATTGTCAACCTTGACAAGTGCCAGCATACCAACAAAAATGAGCAAATCGTTCATAGTTGAGTGAGGAAAAACATATTTAATTCACCTCTTAGCTTTATCTTTCTGTTTTTTGCCTCTTTTTTTTTGGTCTATGAACTAAAATCTTGTATGTTCATCCATTTGTAGTATGAAGATGTTTTTGTGATATCTATGTATGCTAACTAAATACCAATACTGATTATTTTCTTCATATTGTAGAAAAAAAATATTCAGATGCTTTCTAATGCCACTACACAGACTGTCATTCTATGGCCATTAGTTCACAGTGCTAATGTATTGAAAATAAGGAATAGTCTTTCAGCAAGACTCAAACTCACAGCTCTTTTCCCTCAGGACGCTTATCTGTGTGACAGCTGCTCTATTGCTTGAGCTACAAAAGCCAATGGTAACAGAAGATCAACTCTAACGGATAGCATTATTTCTTGTTTTCCCTGACGCCTGGTGGCGTCATCTTTTGTTTTTTTGTTTTTTTTCACACATACACTTGGAGTATTAGTATCTTGAATTCATTCTTTATTTCCCATCCACATTATTTTACTAACAGCTGTGGATTAATCACCCGAGTAAATACAATAGAGAGAAATTCAGAATAATTTGAAAGAAATTCTTGTCCAAAATGTATACAGTGGTTTAATGACATAGGGGAGAAAAAAAAACAAAAAAACATTGAAGTCTTATTTTCTTGATTTACGCAAAAGAAATTCCAAGTTGGATTTTTTTTTCTTTTCAGTCCATCTACTCAATCTCCCCTTTCCCATTTCCACAACTGGGCGAACTGCGTGAAAAATACACGTACAACATCCGTCCTTTCACGGGAGCTGTGGGCAATTCTGTCAAGAAAGCTTCTAAAACTGAAGCTGGAAATATGGGCAGTGATGAAGATGATTTGGATGATGAAGACATGGAAGCCATTCGTTGCTTTACTGGAATCTTCCACATGCAATCTATGTCAGCTACAAGCAAGACAAAAGGTAACCCAAATATTGACCTCTCATCAGTGTTTTGGTTGGTGAAGGAATGCAGCTACATAGTTTATTTTCCTGTGTTTATTTTCTCATTTTGAAATTTCATACTTACATGAATTCGGTAAATATATAAATTTTGTAACTGTGACTCCTGCTGTGTGTTATATAAATTATTTACTGATAAGTTGTATTTTCTTTAAATATTGACATTATGTTGATTCTCTTGTTCAACAGGCCTTATATTTGATTGCAATGATTACACTGGTTTTTAAGCACTTTTCCCAGTGGTACTTGAGTATTGAGGTTCCCAAGGAAGGGCACTCTGTGTAAATGTATATATTATTATTTTATTTCAAATGTTTTGCGCTTAGATGATTAGAGATTCCGTCTATGATGATCTGTGAATTAAATTATAAATTACGCCTGTGTTTGTCTCCCTTGCCTGATGAGATGCTGTTATGCCACATCTCATAGTACCTTATCTCTGTTTGGAATTTGCATAAGGAAGAAATTTTCAACAAATGATCAGTAAAAAATGTGCAGCATGACTTGAAAAAATAATCTGTGATCTTGAGACAGTCTATGATAATAAAACGCTGTACTATGAAGTTTCTACACATCCTGCAAGTTTACACTCATTTCTATACATTTCAAATTGTAGCTGTGGATCAAGAAGGCACCGGTGGTTCTAGCTGCTCCTCCAGTGACATCTCTGTGATGGGACCTGGAGTATATGGAACTGCTGCACCCACGGATGCAGGTACCTCAGCCAAAAGTTCAGCCCCAATGGAACGCATGACGACAGACCTGAGTGCACTGAAGAAGCAATACATGAAATTACGTCAAAGGCAGACCCAGGCACACATCATCCTCACAGGTAAGACTTTCATGTGATAACTTACCACATCACATCAGTATCATCCCAAATCAGTGGTCCCTTGCACTTTCCTTTTTCTCTCACCTTAATCAATCCTGTTTCATAAGTTCATTTTGTGAACTTCAGTTTATTAGAGATTTCTAACCACAGTTAATTCAATGTTTTAGAAAATGCACAACTATTGGGGTTTGGAAGTGCAGATGGCCAAATGGTTAATGGCCTAGAGTATGGGATTGTCAGTTTGCATTCACTTCACTCTAATGCCTTTCTAAAAGGCATGAAACTACTTCTCCACCCCAGTTAAAGGTAAATAGCAGGGTATTTGGAGCCCTTCATAGCTAGAAGGTAGTTTATATTGAGTGTTGGGTCTTGTAAAAACACAATATCTATAAACGATGACAGGGTCTCCATGGATTGTTCCTGAAATGGAGACAAAATCATCACCTTATGTGTCATGCAACATGGGAACCAACTTGCTTCATTTTTTATTGGTTTTTCCTAGACCAGGGTTTATTTCAAGCCGTAATGGAAGTATATAATAATTTAATCAAACATACACTTTTGTGGTTCAGTAAGTCTTACAAGAGAAGTAGAGGTTTCTTTAAAATTTTTCTCATTTACTAGACTAAATACCCAGCCTAACAGTGAAGTAAATTAATTTATAAAATAGATATTTGAAAATCAGGTAGCGTTTGATGAAAAAAAAGAATTACTGAAAGAAAAACAGAAGAGAATACATCAATTTAAATTATATTGTTAGTATCATTGATTTTTTCTACTATTTACTTTCATCTTAATTGTTGTTGCTTTTTCTTATAAGTAAACTCAGGTTGGATCATCATCATCATCATCATCATCATCAGTCTTTTAGCGTCCGTCGTTGGACATAGACCTTCCCCAAATAAAGAATAAGTTCCAGGTGAGAATTGAACTCACCAACCATCTCTCTCTATTAGGATGAAAGTAAATGGTACCAAAAATTCTTCACAATACTGCATTTAATAAAATAGATAAGATTGGATTGTACCAAACTACCATTTAATAACAAACATGACACACCCTATACCTATCTTTTCTGTGACTTTGATTAGGACTGGCATTTGCCACCGAGTTTCAGTAGTTCAGTGGTTAGAATTGTCATGCGTTAAGCGAGATACGTTCTGGCATTGAGGGTTATGACAAGTAGTTTTCACAGTAGGCTGTCACACATGGATGGACATTTGATGAATTATGATAAGACTTATTCATTTGCTGCCTTCTGCTTTTGTTGCCTTGTTTGTTTTTTTTCTTCTCTCTTTCTTAATTTTTGCTCCAATGATTTCTAATCCACACATCCCGAATCAATTAGCTCAGCAAATAACATATGGGAACCTAATTATTGAATTTTACTGGAAAAATTACACGGCATTTTCTGAGATCTAGATTGTTAGATTTGTTCATGTTTTCTGTTAAACTTGTTTTTTATTATCTCATTATTTTAAAACTGCATGATAAATAGATTCAAGATTTTTGTGAAAGATCTTTAAAATGTGAAAAAAAAAAAATGGTTGAAAAAATTAATCATGGCCAGATATGGAAAACAGGTTGTACCACTCTGATCCAGCTCATTTTGAATCTGCCGTCATTAGAGTGTGGATCTGCCACTTCAGTGCTTTGGTTTGTTTTCAAACCATGGTTACAGCTATAATTCTATGGTTTATAGACTAACTCATTGAACCCGATGTGTAAAAATCTAACAATGGTTTGAAAAAACTCTAAATTCAATACTCCATGTTTATTTTTGCATAAAATCCGACATATATTTATTGACTTCTTTCTGAATCCCTTAAATTATTTTTAATACAACCAATTAAAGAGTATGAGCTAACAAATAATTTTCATTTATTATAATATAATAAATATTGTATAAATTATGTAAAAAACATATTGTTCAATTTTTCAGATTATTAGAAAATCATTAAAAATTGCTGAATTATTAAGATTCATTACACAATAGTGTAAAAAAAAAATTCAAACGACAATTTGTTTCCTGGCATTATCTTTGGTCCAGTAATGGCTAGGTCCTGAGAGAGGTATAAATACATTAGTTGAAATGATTGTCAGAACAAGGCAAGTAAATCCTCTCGGGGGACCATTTAAACACACACTAATGAACCACTGGATACATTTTCTCTGCTTCATTTATGCTATTTTTATGCTTACAACTCTCCTAATCTGCTCTCTTCTACCTTTGCAGCTGCTAAAGCTCAGCAACGTCAAATCTCGAATTCTGTTGCTCCAACAATCGAATCTCCCACAGCCATGAACCACCTTTTTATCGGACGAAACGCACTCAAGAAGCACAAAAATCGCCTCATCACCGAAGGCCCTCGTATTGCTTCTCTGCCCCCAACTGCTGAGGAAAACACAGACTTTCAGCCTGGATTTGCTCGCAGGTCCTTTGGTCGATCCAAGAGCTTCGAGCACCCCGCAGCCATTGGCTACCTGAGCAAAATAAGAAGTCGGAGGAATAGCAGTAGAGCTAATTCGGTTAGCCAAGACACAGCCGCAACACAGCGAACATCTTCAGAAGAGGGAATCAAAGAAGTTCCAGATGACATTGTTCAACAAGAAGAACCTTCTACAAGAACAGCTGACCAAAAAGATAATTCGGAGAAAGTTCCAATAAATACTGATGAAAATATTGAACTTGGTATTAATAATCCTGACACGGTCTCTCTGAATTCTGCTGAACTCAAAAAAGAGTTGCCCCAGTCTGGGTTGACTGATGATAAAGTGAAGACACCAGAAGACTCTCTTTTTTCCTCCTCCGTGGAAGATTGTCAAAAAACTAATAAAGTCGACCCAAGTTCACCTGATGATCTTCAGGAAGAAAGTCTCACCTCTGAGCTGTCAGCTTGTTCTCTGAATGAAACAAATGATGCCCAACAGAGTAATCCGATATCTGACACTGAGGTACAACAGGCAGTTATATGCAACAATAACAGTCAAAGCAATGACTTTGAGTCAGAAAATCCTACCTTGTCTGAAAATAAAGATGAGGAATCTGTGTCGAATCAAAGCAACCCTGAAATGTCATCCGAGGATCTTTCTGATTGTCAAACTGGTAAGAGTGATTCTTGTGCTGTTGCTAGCAGTCATTCTATCTCTCACGATGCCTTCTCTACTTCCGCTGCCTCCTCCTCTCTGGTCCGCAGTTACCAAACCTCATCACCTAAACATGATCCTAATTCTTCACTCAGTGATTCAGACACAAATGCCTTATCTTTTAATGTTTCAGGTTTAGCAAGCGCCACTGTTTCTTGTGAAAGGGTCAGTCCAGTGTCCGAGGCCAGGGATGCAGGGTCCATGCCTCTCAATACTTGTCTACTCAACAGCATTTCTTTAGACAGCAGTTGCAGCAATCCCGTGTCTCCAGCCATGTCGGACGAAGCCAGTAGCCTGGCCAGCTTCTTTGAGACAAACAGTGAGAGCCTCAAAACTTCGGGAGATGATGAGAAAACTCCGCAGTCTGTCTCTCCGTTGCCCTCAGAACACTGCTGGGATACAGGGATCACAATGTCTCCGTTAATAAATACACCCAACAACCGCAGAACCCGTTCTCACTCTTACTGCTCTAGAGACACTCTTTCTCCAACCGAGAAAATTGGTATTGAATTCAATATTGCCCGTATCAATGGCAATAACTTGTGTAATCAAAACATGGTGGATTGTGTTGGTCGTGTGCGGAGTCACTCTACAAAATCAGAACTTTCTCAGAGGGAACCAACAACTTCAGATTCACTAGAGTCTCTAAGCAGCATCACATCCGAAGGGAACATCTGTAATAAAGTATCCATCCCCAAATTAGCTGTCAGGCAATCAGTTTCTCCTTCCCAAGCTTATCTGAACAAGCATTGTGCAATCAATGGTATGAAGCTTGGTCTTTACAAACCGTCTGTGCTGAAAACGGTTAATAAGAAACAAAAACCAAGTCTTCAAAGCATGTTCAGCAAGTCTTAATTCCAATATGGTGAACAATTGATTGGTCAGTTAACCAGTCGGTCATTCTGAAATGTGCCAAACGATGACACTTAAATTGGAACATTCAACCGCTCCAAGAACTTGGTCGTGGAGGTGGCACCAGCAGCAGACATACCTTTTCCAATTCTAATAATTTTTTTTTCTTTAGATTACTGAACATCCCCCCCCCAATATAGATTGATAAAACTGAAATTTTCTTTTTTATGTGATGTGCAAACCAAGTGACTAACTGAGGTGACATCTGACCTCTACAGTATTTTTCAAGTTTGCTGGTTGTGTTTCTTGGATTTTATTTTTAACCTTTAGCACTCTGCATTCTTTTTTTCAAGGGTGCCAAGATTTCGGGCATTTAGTAACTTTGAAAGCCTGAAACTGGTGTATCTGTTCATGTATAGCTGAAAGTGACATGACAATACCATCATGTAGTTCAAACACATTATCGTTCATTGATGGGGTTACCTGCAATGGTAAGACAAACTTTTTGCTCTGTGAACAAAGTTACCTACAGAGTGCTATAGGTTGATGATTTTCATTGCCCATCAAGAACAGATAGAATTTTTATTTTTTTTTACTTTCTTATAAGAAAAAAAATTAAAAACAAAGGAAGATGGTGATGTTTTCTGCTGACTATTGAACCTAAAATAATTTCTTCCAATTTCCATTTCTGGAGTCGGGGCTCTTCAGGAGAAAACAAAAATACAACACATAAAAAGTATTAACTCCAGTTAGGACATCCCTAACTTATATTTGGTAGAGAAAAAAAAGTTGTCTGAATGTTGAATATTCCCAGCTTTTATGGTGAAGAAGAGAGCTCTAAATTAAAAATATTTCAAATCCTTAGCTAGCCTGACAGAATGAAAGGAGGTGTTGACAGTACAGGAATGTGTCTTACTAGTCTTCATAAAAATTACTGGTTTAAGAAAAAAAAACTCTTCTTTTTTTTTTCAGTTGATGTTGACGCTGAAAAAGCCTTGAAATAAAAAGGTAACAAAAACCAGCGGCTGTGGCAAATAATTCTGTCTTGTTAAACAAAATTTTATCACCATTAGAAGAATATCTTTTAAAAAATACATGAATATCTTTTTCTTTCTCTTAAAATATATGACTAGTTGAATATAAGGTTTAAGTTGCTGTAA
Organism: Thysanoteuthis rhombus; assembly: GCA_963457665.1. NCBI lineage: Eukaryota > Metazoa > Mollusca > Cephalopoda > Oegopsida > Thysanoteuthidae > Thysanoteuthis > Thysanoteuthis major. The sequence goes on along the minus strand of OY735225.1, from coordinate 18,613,738 downwards.
GAGTATCTATTCTCCTACTAGGATCATCCTATCAAATAAGTGTCTTTCTTTGATAGACAATGATAAGATAAAATAAGATGTATATCTATACGTGTATATTTGCCGGTCTATAAAATGTAGGGTTTACAAGGGTATTTGAGGGACTTCTGCGCATCCATGGCACATAGCTGTCCATTTTGAGCTTCAGTAAACAGTCCCCTAGTTATAATACCAGCACACTGGATGCAGAGTAATACTTGAATGTTTTTTGTTTTTTTTTAAATTCAAATGTGCATCTTATATGCCAGCAAATACATATACACACACATGCACATATATATATATATATATATATATATATATATTTGATCGATGATATTAATGCAAATGTTACTTTGATGAAACTGTAATCAGCGAAAAATGTTAGTAAATTGTTTTTCCACATTGGCTTATATATTTTTCTTTTAAACATATGCTGTTAAAAACAACAGACAAACTTTGTTTAACTTTTTTGTTAATTCTACTTGTTTGCAGTTGAGCAGTTTCAAAATAAAATCGAAATTATGTAAAACTTTCTGAAGTTATGAAATCTGACAAATTAACAAAAAGGTTAAATAGACAAAGTTTGTCTGTTTTTTTAACAACATGCATTTAAAATTTTATATACACACACACACACATATATATATATATATCATATCATATTATAGTCCACTCAGATAGTGTAATGGTTAGCACATCTGCCTCACACGCAGAAGGTCCCGGTATGAATGAAGAATGTGGAAAACTCTTCACTAGGACAAATTTCTCTGTGCTGATTGAGTACACTCTAAGCTGTGTGATTAGAGTGGAGTTATCCCTTCGTTGGACTTACATCCATCTCCGGCCATATATACTCCATAGGAGTTGTCCTTTTAGAGATGGATGATATACTTTTACTTTACACACACACACACACAACAAGCCAAACCCTTTTGTTTGAATGAGATTGGCAATCTTTTACTATATGAAAAAAAAAATTAATTCTATAAGGAGCGAAGCTTTAAGAAACAGCTCATGGTTTCTTGAAGATATTCATATGTATAAGCCACGAATGGTATATCCTTAAATATGCTTTAGTCAAACTTTGATCTAGAGAAAATTTCAGAGAGAAAGCTTCTCTCTTGGTTTTGCCTGAATTTTAAGGGGGCAGTGCAATAACAATGAATTAGGTGGAAGGTTTTTGAAAGAAGAGGCAGATTGCAACTAATTATTTATTTTTTATTTACTGAACTCTGTTCTTATAAATAGTCGTAGAAATCTTTATCTGTTCTCATTTCTAAATGCTCTCTATTTCTATCATGGCAGCAAAAGAGCTGCTTTCCTAAATCATCTATACTTGCAGCATTCCACTCTGTCAAATATGTTTTCTTTTTTTTTTTTAAATAAAAGTATTTGTCACAGCCACAGTAATTGTACAAATAAAGTACATTTATTCAAAAATGCTTGACTATTTTCATACTTTTCAAAAACTCATTGGGTGATTTCAAGGAACTGAAAAATATTCAAAATGCTATTGATCTTTTTTCTTTTCTCTTATTTCTCCCCTCTTTTCTCCTCCTCTCCTCTTCTCTCTTTCCCTTTTTTCAATTCTATTTTTCTTTATTCCTTCCTTTTCCTCTTCCTTTCTTTTCCTCTTTCCCTTTCTTTCTTTCTTCCTCGTTCGTTTTCTTCCTCTTTCTTTTTCTTTCTTCCTCTTTCCTCCCTTCTTTTTCTTTCTTCCTCTTTTTCTCTTTCCTCCTTTCTTTTTCTTTTTCTCTTTCTTCCTTCCTTTTTTTCTTCCTCTCTTCCTTTTTCTTTTTTTCTTTCTTTCTTTCTTCCTCTCTTCCTTTTTCTTTTTTCCTTCCTCTTTCTTTTCACTCTTCCTTTCTTCCTCTTTCTTTTCGCTCTTTCTTTTCTCTTCCTTTTCCTCTTTTTTGTTTGTTTTCCTTGTTTTTTCTTCCCTTTTTCTCTCTTTTCTCTCCTCTCTCTTATTTGCAAAATTATATCACTTGAATTTTGCAATCTTTCATCATAGATACAGGTAAGTATTACTGGAATACCTACGACTCTTGTATAGTTAGGTAGATACTTGGTTAAGGGTAGTAAACTTGTTAGTACTCAAATCATTGAAAATATCAAAGGGAGATAACCTGTAACACTGACCGGCTGCTACTGCTAGCGTATTACAGATGTTTATATTTCAGTTTTTACATACCTATACCATCTAATATGGGGTTCAGCTTAGGGTTGTTGTTGTTATCATCATCATCATCATCATCATTATTTTTGGGGCCTTTGCTGGTCAATGCCATTTTCAAACTGAATTTGGAACATTTTTTAAGAATTGTTTTATCGTTCTCGTAATGCAGTTGTTTGGTCATTCTTTTCATGAGCGGAATTCAACATTGTGTTGTTACCAATTCTGTGTCATCTTGATTCACGAATGCTTCATTTTTAATCAGCAAGGCGAAACATCACCAATAAAAATTGAATAAAGTAGTGCATTCTCTGAAAAGAAAAAAAAACAAACACATACACTTAATACTACTGCGCTAATAAGGATATCATTAAAAAAGTTTCTTCATATTCATAAAATATCATTTACAGCATCACTACTGGTTATCTCCCTTTGCAAAGTTTATGAAACTAAACCGAACATTTACTCAAACAAATGATGGATAAACCTTCAAGTGTTTCTGAAGTTGGTTTTGCAACTAAAGGAAATTCACCCGTTGCTTAACTCAAATCATAAATGTATATACAAGGTTTTAACGAAAGTTCTGTCCTTTTTTTTTTGTATAGCTAGTTGCAACAAATACTGCTGTTACAGATGGGATTTTAACGAACAATTGAGTTAGCCATTTGACTTTTCATTACAATTTGAAGAAGCTAGGAAAAGTATCAAAGGTTGGAAGATTGGTCCCACATGACCTGACCATAGCAAATTGCCAACAAGCTGATTGTTGAGTCACTGCATTCTTGGCAGCTCCAGGTACCTTTTTAGACAGTTAATGTCAAGTATCATCTATTATGAACTTTTAAACAATAACCAATGAAGTTTGCTGCCAACAACTTGAAAATAGCTTTGGTTAGAAAACACCCATTCTTAGAAACTAGAAAAGAGGTCATTCTTTATCATGATAATTTACATTTTCATACCAATTCATCAACTATACTCTCCAGACCTCGCTCGAACTGACCGTCATTTGTTTAGGAGTTTACAAAATAATTTTGATAGACAGAGACTCACTTCAAGAGAAGTGGATGAAAATCAGTCTCTTTTTCCAAATCAAAATTGAAGTAATTTTACAACCGAAAGCGAAGGAGAGTATAAAAATGATTAAATGTATCTTCAATCACCATTATATTTGTGTTTCCAAATAAATTAAAGCGTAGTGTCAGAACTTTCATTACAACCTTATATATAAAAAGGCCATCATTGGCCAATGTTAAATTAATTGTTAAATTGATTTAACCTTTGCTCTAAAAAAATTAACTACATCCATTTTCATATGATGAACTGAATCAAAAAGGTATCATTAACATGTTGACAGCCAACCACAAGTATATTCAGGTGGTGCACCAATTTTTGCCAGTAACAAACATATTTGTGGCGGACATTTGGAAGTCATGGGAAGAAAAATATGATTTCATCATTTTAAACATTTAATCATCAATTTTTAAGGTATTTGCCATCCTGCAATCATGAGTACCATACATGCACCAGTGATAATTTTTTTTCATATAATCCCCGACCAAAAAGAGGTCCAAGGTATAATCTGGCTTATTTCATTCAGCCTACAGCTCTTGACACTGAGGAGGAAATGTGTCATAATAAAATTAGATTCAACGTGTTAAATTCTTAGGCATTCATCTAATATTTTAGTTATTTACAGAATTGTGAAATTTTGCATTCTTCTCATTGTTTTGTTTTTTTTATTTTAAATTATCAAACTTTCTAGAAATCTCAAACAATTGTTTAAACAAGTTTGGATCAATCCATTTTCAATTCAACAACCTATTTTTATTAGTTCATGCCTCGTGCTGAGAATCATTCTATGTATCCCTGGAAATAGTTTTCTATTCAGGTTTTAGGAAAATTATACTGTAGGCAGGTCTATTGCATAACGAGGAAGACTACAGGTTACCAATCAAAGTACAGAAGCCGTTTATTATAATTGAAAATAATGTTATCAAATGTTTATTGTTATCAAAATCAGTTAGTCCCAAACATTTTATTTAGCTTGAATTGAAAATTATTAAAAATTAACCACATAATACAATCAAATACTTATATAATGTTGATTATAACAATGAATGTAACTCTGGCCCTAAAGTGATCACAATAAGCAACATTGTCGGAGAAGAAATACCTTGAATAGTGCAGATTTTTGGCATGGCTACACAATTTCATGTAACCGAGTGTAAGCGGGAGAAAATCATTAAATTATAATAAGACCTTAAATAGAGCAGTTTTGAATAGTATGGAAATTTTGGAACTGATTAACTGCACTATTCAAGGTATACCTGTATTATGATTTAAAATCAGTAAAATAAAGCACATAAACAATAAGTTCTAATAAACTGGTTCATGAACCAGAAAAACTTGATGGTTGGAGACACACCTCTTCCAAGAATGCATATAATCTAACAATCTCTTCCTCACATAAACTACATAAGAGACAACATGGTAGCAATAGATTGTTAGGTATTCATGTTCATATCTTCAGAATCGGCCATCCCAAATTTGTAAAATGAGTTGATTTAAAATATATTGACTTACTTTAGATAGAAAAGAAGAAAGACTTAGAAAAATGTGAAATTTCACAATCCATTTAGGTATGGCCCTTTTTGTGAATAGTGTGTGGACACCTGAATGAGTACCAGAATTCTTGTGTACCAACTTCATGACATACTAAACAGAATTATATTATCTTAACTAAAACCATGAGTTCAACTCCTACCATAACATTAATTTTTTTGAGACTCCTGGGACATATATATCCTGAGGTTTCTATGACTGCTAGGATATTTGTCCTATAGATTTCTTTTTGAATATTGATGTATCTGTCACACAATCAGAGTAAATTAAATTTTCCCAGCTTTTACAACTGAAGACAATGATATCATCATAGTAAGAAACCCACACAGATATTAATTCACATTACATGATAGAACAGTGTAACACTATAACTAGCGGAGGTGGTCAGTCAAGAGAAGGGTTGACATAGTAGGTTTGTGGGGAGCCAGAAAGCCATCTTGATATAATTTCTAGATTTTACAAGCCAGTGAAATATACATTAAGTATCTTGGGAGTTTGAAATGAAGACTGAAAAGACTTCTTTTTTTTTTTTAAATAAAATCTTTAAGAGGTAAAAACATAAATCGACTTAAATCGGCATAAAAAACAAACATGAAACCCGCGGTTGTTTTCCACAAACAAACACACCAATTTGAGTTTACACTGGCAAGACAAATTATAGGAAGCTGCTAGTGACTGGGAATTGCCATGATCAGTCACGTATCTGATCTTCAGACACACATGGCTTGAAATTGTGTCTTTACAATATAAATAAGAGATTCCGACTGAGACAAAATCTAAGAAACAAACCAGTCTGAAGACAAAGAAGCTCAGCTGATGGTTCTTGACTGAAGGCCTGACCCTGCTGTTCCCTTACAGTACCAACCCTGCTTCCAATTATCATTACAAATTCTTTGTGTTAGATGACTAACTGACCATAATTATGAAAGTGGGAAAGTGTTAATAAGACTCTTGTACCCTAACAAAATGAAACCAACATTTTTGTTATATTTTGAAACCAGTGTTTTCTTCATTCTATCTTGCTATTGGTATGGCTACATCCTGCTTTGTGACAGACCTTCATCTTGTCAGATGTTTCAACGAAAGACTTTTTCAGATCTTAAAAACACAAAGTGGGTCAAGAAAGTGATTGGTTGAGACAGACCAACCCAACAATGCAGAAAGGGTATCGTCATACAAGAAAGACGTGTGTGAAGTGATCTGCTAATTCCGTGTTATTCATCCACCCCCAAATAAATGTTTGGTGAAACAAATGTATCTCCTGATTTTGGCTCTTCTAATATGGACAAAATTTGATTCAATAAAACAATAGTTTCTTCCAACCATTGAATAAAAAATAGCATGTTTTTGGCTTTTTTTTTTTACTCATTCAGCACTCAAATAGGTTAGTCTTGAAATGGTTTGACAAATCCTTACTTGGTGCTCGATATGAGTGGCCTTGTGCCATACTAAGCTCAGACTACTACTACATTGGATGACAGTTATGATGAGAATGATCTTCCGAGAAGGAGAGTCCAGTGGGTGGATCAAGGACATAATGACAAAGATGTGGAAACAGATCTGACCAGCCTGATTGCTACAGGGTCAGACTCCACCCTTACTCCTATTTTGACTGAAGATGATTACAGCAACTTTTGTACTTTTTTTCTTCATTTTCTTAGTATAAATGTATTTATAATAAAAATCCATTTGTAGTCAACAGAACATTATTATGCAAGCTCAAATTTATAATCCAGTTATCTAAGATGCAATGTGTATCAATATACTTCATATACACTGTCATTTTTGATGGCACAGGTAAATTAATAATATAATTGTATTTCATATGTTTGTCTTAAAAAGAAATTAGATACGCTTTACAATATTGACATTTTCCAAGTGTGTAGCCCAAATAAAGACATCAAAAAGGCTGCCCATGCCTGACTTACTCTGACACCTGGAATGAGGGGTGAACAAAAACCAACGAGAATTATAACTAATCTTATATTAATTGACACCTAGATGATTTCTTCAGATAGAAGAATTGAATCACCCTAGCCCTACAAATGGCTACAGATTCTTCTCTCTTTCCTCATCTGTGTCTCTCCAGGTACTCCTAGTCATATTTTTGGGATTACAAACTTGAAAATTTGCATACTTTGAATCAAATCTGCAGTGGCTGTAAAATACAAGGAACCACTGAAAGCAATAGAAGTTGAATTTCAAAAAAGCTTTGAAGCAGAGGTTTGTCGGGGTTATTCATTAATCAGAACAATAATTACTTATAACTATAGTTATAAATAATATTTTTGCTTCACTTGTTCCTCATTTTACCATGACCCAATGAGCTGTTGGTATGAAGTTGGAAAAATAAACAAACGATCCTTGGTATGTTATCATCAAACTTTTGCTTGAAGGCAAAACTTGGGACTAAATAGAAAAGAATAGTTGAAGAAGGGATCATGAAAGCCATCACTCTAACAGGGTGTAGATCCAGTATTTGTTGAAGTGCTGCAACGTATATGCAGTCACAGCAACTTCTTCATCAGGCTACATAAAGACTGAATCCTTCCAGCTCCCAAAAGGAGTAAGACAAAGTGATACCAGCTCTACCAAACTTTTTACAGCCTGCCTCGAGATGATCTTCAGAGGACTAGACTAGGAGAATAAAGGAATCAAAATAAACAGAAAATACCTGAACAACCTCAGATTTGCAGACGACATTACCCTTTTCAGAGAGAACCTACGCAACCTCCAACTATTGCTGAACTTCAGCAAGACGAAGATCACGTGCAACAATCCCTTCAGAACTAAGAACACTATGATCAAAATTGAGGACACAGAACTGGAGAAAGTAGACCACTACATCTACCTAGGACAACAAATCTCCATGAGATCGTCAAAAGAAGACAAAATCAAACGAAGAATCACCCTAGGATAGAAAGCCTTTGGCAGGGCAAGCTCAACCTTCAAAAGCAAGAAGATCCCATTAATCCTAAAAAGGAGAGTATACAACCAATGCATCCTTCCAATAGTCACATATGGAGCTGAAACACAAAACCTAACCAAGAGATTAACCCACAAATCAAGAACCAAGCAACACGCACCTGAAAGAATCATGCTCAACCTCACAAGACAGAACAATACATCAGGAAGAAGACAGCAGTCCAAGACATCATAAAATCCATTAAAAAACTCAAATGGCTATGGGCTGTTCATGTTGTAAGAATGGCAGACAACCAATGGACATCACAACTCACAACATGGATCCCCAGAGATCACATGCGCAACCAATGCCGGTAGAGTATAAGATGGAGAGACAAACCAGACAAATCAGAAAATACTGGCCCTGCAACGCCTACAATAGAGAAGTGTGGAGAATCCTGGGGAAGGTCTATGTCCAACAACGGATGTTAAGAGACTGATGATGATGATGATGATGAAACAAGGGATTCTTAAATGTGACCTGCCTGCTCTAAGGGATTTAATATATAATCATTTTGCAAATATTTCAAATAAAATATTGAAAATTCAGTTTCTGATTTGCTTCATCTCTGCTATTAGGAGAAGATGAAAGTTCCCAGTGAAAACCTGTTTCCAATTGTATAATCAGTCTCTAATTTTCAAAAATGAGTTCTGGGAACTTTTGAACACACCTAATAACATAAAAAATACCTTGTACAGTTTTTGAGACTGAGTTAATATTTGATAGCTATTTTTGTTTTTGTTGTTGGCTTTTTCTTTTTGTTTTTCTAACTATTGGCAGCTTTGTGAAATGGAATATGTCAGCAAGAAGTACCCTGATATAATCCAGCCTGTGGGCAATGTCCTGCTAAGTGGAGGAAGACTCTGTACATATTTACCCAAAGAGGTTTCGTCTTGGCTCTGGGTTGTTGAGGTTCATTACCAAATAATTTTCAAGAAAATTTATTTGCAATTGAAAGGTTATATAATTATTGAATAATGAATTACTAGACTGAATTTAACCACTGTGACTTAGTTTTAATATAAGCAAAATAATACAATCAATAGTAAAGAAGGATTCAAAGAGTTTTTCAGACAATTAAAGTCATTCTTGTAATTTTCATTGTTCCTGCTTGGCCAATCCATTCTACAACCTACTCGAAGTATATCATCCATTTGTAAATAGGGGGCTCTTTTTTCTAGCAATGTCAAGTACAAAAATAGTAGCAGACATTTTTTTTTTTGTTCTTATCAGCAATGCTTGTAGTGTAGGTTGCAGATATTTTTAACTCTGTTAGATAAAGAATTCAATACCATGTCCTTGTTGAGCAATGAAAGCCACACCAAGTTGAAATCCACACTGGTCTGACTGTATGCCATTGTGGTGGGAACAACAGAAATAACAAGGATGACTTCAATTTTCCCTCCTAAATACTATGAAAGTTAAGGATTCTTCTTAGAGTCATAGATGGTGAAGAAAGGATATTTGATAGTCACAAAAGCAAACACATTGTTTTAAAAGAAATTTGTATTCTTTACTGTCTTTCTCCTTGTTATTTATTAAAAATACAAATGATAACAGTACATTGCATAAATGAATCACTGTAGTCTGTACTTTTACCAGAACTAATTATCAAGAAAATTTTTTTCGAAAACTAGATCTTCTATCTAAAATTATCTGAAATGTGTAGATGTTATATCTGAAATTATCTATTAAAAAAATACCAGCACAAAATTCAGGCATTGTTGGTCCCAAAATGACCATAAAGACCCTAAAAAGTACTTTAAAAAAAAAAAATTAGATTGTCCTTAGTAGTTTAGGTGGCATAGCAAGGCTTCTCAATGCCCAGGAGCGAAGATAATTTTGTGTATCCACCCCTAAATTGAATTATGTTGTTATTGATTTGAATAAATTAAATTGTTGAAAACTTGATGATCAGAAAAACCTTCTCTACATTGTGTCAAAATATATAGGTGAATAAATCATAAAAAACTTTTATTCGTTCAATTTTTTTGTTAAATTAATTAGTATAAATTAGATTAAAATATCATTTAATTAAAATATTACTAATGTCATTACTAAATGAATTAAAACATTATTTCATTAAAAAAAATTTGGGACTTTTCTTCCTATTTTGTTTTTCAGGTAGCTCTGGGTAATGCTATTAATGTTCTGTGACTTTTATTCTTTTTAAAATGTACTGAAGACTTTGATTAAGAATTTGCTCAAAAATAAATCATTAAAAGATTTTTTTCCAAAAAATAATTTGAATGTTTTAAAACTCCTTATTTTCCATGATTACTTCTGAAATATTATAAATAAAAATAATAATTGAGAGATGTCAAGTTTTACAAAATCTAATGTTCAGGAGATTTTTAATAGAATCATTTCAAATGTTTAATTGGATGTGAATATTCATTTAAAATGTATGGAGGACTAGAATGCTATAACTTGTTAGCCCTTAAGTTTTTATATCATTAATAAAACAAATTAAAAAAACAAAAAAATATGCTAAAGTAATTTCCTCACAACTAACAAAATTAAAATTTCAAAGAGGATATTTATATTATGATACATTTTAGAATTTAGGCAGAAAGTGCATAGAGGTACTTATTTTACAATAAGCTTATAAATCTATAACACATTCAAAACCTAAAAACACATTATCTGATTATTCTACTTTTCAAATGTAAAATGAAACCGAAATGAAGTTAAGTGCCCACCTTTTCCAGATAAAGAAAATCATACATATACGGAGTTATCTGTTACTTATCAGGATTTATCTCCTTAGATCAATCTTGGTAATTTATATTTTAGGGGGCTAATATAATTAGCAGCCCTAAAGAAGCAATATGAAAAATTTATGAAGCAACTACAACAACCTTTTTTCTGTCAGCTTTATTCTTGCAAAGTTACCTATAACTTAATTTTAATCCATCTCAATAGCCAATTGTCTTTCAATGCAGAGCAAACCTAACCCTGACAATCTATCCTCACCAATTGTAGAATGAAGGTATGACTTCATGTACTTGAGTTGGCAAAAGGATCATTCTGCAATAACACTAGTTATTGGTAAGGTTGGAATAATGTGGACAGGTTGAGATAAATGGAATACATCATTTGTAATCATGAATTTGAGTTCATTGTTGATGGTCGATTTCTCAACACTTGAATTTGCTATACTGCAAGTGCTCATTATCTCTCTGAACATATCTTTGAATGAAAGAAACTCTTGCACTATTTCACTTTGACTTAGGATACTGCCCGAGTATGTGTCTGATAAAAGTTCTAATTTTTTCACGCTATCTGTGTTGCCAAATGTGTTAGATCTAAAGCACTAAATTTGAAAGCCATATTTTTCAAATGCTTAAGTCTTTTACCCGTGCGATTTATAGTAGAATCTCAAAATCTGGGTGTGTTTTTGCATTAAAATTTTCTAAAGAAAATTACTGTTTCGCTATTTTGCACAGTGTAAACAACTCCTCATACACAAATATCTCAGAGTTTATATTGTGGAAGCAAATGATTTTCAAACCAGAATTCTTCACTATCTTTCTTCTTACTAATGACGCAAAGATTATTATAAAAGAATTTGAGTTTATTATCCTAAACACAATACCCCAAATGTTGATCATTTTGCATAATGGAGGCACATACAGAATATTTATTTGAGTGTACATAATTCATAAGGATTTTTAGTTCAATTTTGGTTTTTAAGCATTTATGCTCCTTTGTATTGTATGATAGGAGGCATATAAATTCTAGAATATGTTTTTTTTAGATGAATACATGAAAGAAAAATTGATTTTAAATAGGAATTCTTCCAGAGAAATATAAGAAAGTGACAGAACTTAGAAAATATTTTTAGAGCAATGTGTATAGTGAACTGATTTCATGATGCACTTGTCAAAACAAGATTATATATATATCATTGCATATATATATATGATGTTTAAAGATAGAACACACATATTATTTGAAATTGTAATTGTAATAATGTTCTTAATCTCTGGAAATGATCTATAGGGATAGTATTAAGTGACCTTATTTCATCAAATTACTAGCAGGGATACCTGGCATTGCCTGAGGGAAAAATAACTTGAAATATGAAAAAAAATGATTATTTACACATAAAAAGGTAGCTGTAACAGAGGAAATATTCTGAAGAGCAAAAGATGCTGTAGCTGAATTTGACGGGGCTTCTGGATTCACTGCATAAGTTTTTCTCCCATTGGGTGCCAGAATGAAAAGATAAATTGGGGATCCAACACTAAAACAATCAACATACTGTCCATGGAAGAAAGCACGGAGAATTCAAGCAAAATCCGGTGATCTTGAAAGATTGTCCTTGTGCCTCATTATTTCCAGAAATGGCTTCCAGCCCTAACTCCACATTGCCTATAACTATTGCCATGTAATGATGCACCCAATAATGTAGAATTCCTGCATCCTAGATACAATATTGAAAAACTCTACCTCAATGCCAAATTTTAGTCTCAGGTGCAAAATAATGACTCACAAATTGGAAAATCGGATGGAAATGACCAAGAACAACCTCAGGTGACTAAGTGACTTCTGGAGTCAATATTTCATTGCTTATGAACTATGCCAAATTTTTTTTTACCCCTACACCAAATTTTAGTTACATAGGCACAAAATTATTGCCAAAAACATGGAAAATTGAGCAGATATGAGTAGAATACCACTGGTGACCTTGAATTACCTCCTAAGGTAACATTGCTTAGCTCGTTATGTGAGAAGATGTGCCTAGATGCTCAATTCCAGCAAAATCGTGGCCCACAACTTTAAAAATTGGTAAGAATTGGCCTCTGGTGACCTCAGACGTTAACTTCATATTGCATATGACCTTTGCAATGAAAGATGTACCAATTGGCAATACCTACCATGAAAAAAATTTACCCATATGCTAGATTTCAGCATCCTTGGTATGAAATTGTAGCCCATTTCTCTGAAAATTGGCTAGAAATGACCTTTAGTGACCTAGAAAGACCTCAGAGGTCATATAATCCGAGTGGTAAGTTGACCTCTCTTAAATCTACATGCAGAATATTGAGTGAATAGGCCTCTTAGTGTTAATGGAGAAGAGGCTTGAATGAATATACAAACGAAAGGCTCAAATATTATTATATATGATTTGAACTACAAGCTTCAAGCAAAAGAGCTTTTAAATAGACAAATGCCCTACAAAAGATATAACAGTTCCTTTTAATTATCATGTTTTCTGTACACTTAGAGTAAATATCCTGTGTGCTTCCATAATATGAAATGGACAATATTTGGAGTATCGTTGTGTTCAGGATACTCAACGATACCCAAAGAATTAACACACAACACCCTCATAATAAAACTGTGAACATGATCCCTCTAAGCTGCTTGTGCACATACAGAGGCATTTTGCAAACCAGCACAGAAGGGCAAATTAATGAGTGCATGAAAGTTTTCGAAATCTGTTCATAGCTTACAGAGTTTTTTTATTGAGAAAATGTGGGTTCACTGTCGAAATTGAAAGTGCACACATACTTTAGTCATGGGAAAATTTTTTTCATAACACAAGATTTTTGCACACGCTGACTAATAGAAATTAGAAGGAACATTGACTGGGAATGAGGAAACCACTTTCCTTTTTTGTGTTCCTGAGTGTGTCTTTTGTCTTTTCTATAAGAGGTAGTTATTCTTCAAGGGGAGGGGGTTGGCCAATAGGCTGACACTAAGGTCTATTTTTTCCAAAATTTTGTCTGAAAACATTTGATTTTCCAAAGATGAAGACAAAATGTGCCAGTTTTATTCATCTTATAATTTCACTGGTCACTTTTTTAGGTCAGGTAAAGGCTAGGAATCATTCATCACAAATATGATCTAGAAACTGAATTTACAGAAATTTTGTACTATGGATAGAAAGATAGAGGAGACTTTCTGAATTGTAACAGAAAGGCCCCTAAGTGAGCAGAGAGAAAGAGAGAGAAGCTGGGGAGCCCAACTGACAACACATATTGTAAATTGGATAGTCAACGTAGCTCAAAAATTCCAATGTGACTTTGGCTCCATTCACCATCTCTACCAGGCCCCACCTATTGTGAGCACAAGACTTCACACCAGGGAATTTTCTTATTCAGACAGTTTTTATTGTTTAATTCATTTTCCCAATCTAATTGGAAAGTCCTATCTCAGACACCTGACAGGTATCCACTAGAACTTGGTGCCCTGGGCAACAGCCCTTGTTGCTGTTTTTCCAAACCAAAGGAATTTTTGTGCCCCTTCACACTTGCTCCCAGAGGTGACTGCCCCCTTTCTATGCGACTGTATGCACATGCATATTTCTGCTATTTTGGTACTAGTAGATTTGTTGATAACCCATGTTTTTTTTAATAATTGCCCTATGAATATCTTAGTCTGTCTGTGATGAGATCAGTGGTCCATGAAAAACTACACATATCAAGAACAAATCTCCAAGTGTTTCAGTCTTGTAAATAAAGGAAAGAGAGTGGTACTTTAAGTAGTACCCTCAAAAATGCAAGAAAAACAATTAAACCCATCAGGCATCCTTTATCCACAATCATCACTCACTTTCACAATGACAGAACCTAACCGGTTGATTTCTTTTTTTTCATAAAGCAGTTTTCACTTTTAAAAGCATTCACGGATGAAGAAATTTCTTTTGGTAAAGTTATCTACCCTTGATGTCAATGAAAAATATGATTTCTTTATCAATCTTATACAGTAAATCTTTGCTATAACAAACTAATTGGGAGGGGGGATTGTCATCAAAGCCGAAAGTTAATTATAATCCAATGCTTGCCCCTTGTTCAGTAAATAAGTATTTTCAGTAATTTGTTAGTATCTTGGGGTAGTAGCCATGGCAGAAGGTTATAAAAAAATTTTTTTTTAAATACACAACAGTAAGCACAAAACAAAAAACATGTTAACACAAACAAGTATCCAAAAAGACTTACCCATAACAACACAAGTGGATGCGTTCCAGGAACCCTTCATACCAATGCATCCCAGAAGTCTTGGCACAGTCGTGATAAGTTCTTGCATTTCTCAAACTTAGCTCGATAAATAAGAAAGTTTGATTCTTTGAGGGAAGATGGGTCTGGAGATAATACACCCAAAAATCCCTGACAAAATCACACCGGGGCAACAGTAAAAAGTATTCCTGGTGAAAAGAATTCCATCGTATTCATGGCCGTTTTCATTTTAATTCCGAATCGAACAAACAATATTTTACATATTGAATGCACAATAAATTTATTGAAAAACTATAAAGCAAACAATTTATTCTAATACAAAACAATTTATTATTTAACAATACTTTCATACAAAACTTGATACACAATTCGGTAATTTACATATAAATTTTATTCACTTTCATTGAAACATGTGACATACTGTTCCCGTTTTCATTTTCATTTTTTCCTAGAGTTTTAATTCATTTTGAATTTTTTTTATTGATTTTGATTTTTTTTCCCGATAGTTTTTGTTCAATTTCTAAAAACAGAAGTTTTTAAGGCGAAAAAAAAAAAAAAGTATCACAGAAAACCTTATATACCATGTTAATAGGTTTCTGGCAGTTTCAATATACCACAACCCATGTGGGTTTCATGGAATTTGTTCATGACAGGAGCAAAGTAAATCTGCTGAAATTCATTAAAAAAAAAAAAAAAAAAAAATACATACTCTGCCAGGTACCATTATATACACTCGGACAAATTTCTTTGGCTATAGAGATACAATAACAATGCCTCCGAAAATATGACACAGATAGCCAAAAATACCTGATGCCTTGATGTGTTTGTCTTTTTAAATAAATTAAAATAAAAGTACTTAAATTAAAAATGAAATGAAAATTACTGAATTTTGTATGAAAGTATTGTTAATCATCAAATTTTGTTATAAAATGAATTGTCATTATATAGTCTGTTCGCTTAGTTGCTTTTTTTGATAAATTTATTGTGCGTTTAGTCCTCCCGCTAAGTACTGAAAGTTCATTATCGTCCACATATTTGCCGCAATTATCAAACTTAGTTCGATAAATCCAAAGACAGTTTAAATGAATCCACTAGTTCGTTAAGGCCGAAATTTGTTATATCGAAGTTTGTTACGGCGAGGGTTTACTGTACTTACACAATTCTCCCACCAACAGATAAGCAGAGTCCCACATAATAAATTAAACATAAAAACATAGATAAACAACTAATGCAATGGATTTTTTAATAGACTCTAATAAAACAATTGTCATGCTATACTTTTGGTAAGAGAATTAAGGTGGGATTATCTCATAATTCCAACAATTGGCAAGTAGTAATGAGATATTGTCCAAAATTTCAAGAAGTGTAATCAACATTCAAAGAGAATTTTGAAGAGTGAACTCATTCTTTTTATAGTTTTTGTTGTACCCACAATGTTTAGGCTGATCAATTCTACAACCTTCTTCAGGTGAGCTATCCACAAGTAAAGAATAAAAAAAATAAAAAAAACAATTTTTACTAGTCACCAATGGAAAAAGAGTTCTTTACGAACTATAATAGTGCACCTGAAAAAGGCCACATAAGGGATTATCAAAAACGTGAGAACAAAATAAAAAAATAGAAGAATAAGTTCAATCGTTCAAAAAACTCTTTGAAGGAGAGTGGCAATTTGTAATCCTCTAATACCTGCCAGGATTGGGCTACAAAGGGAAATAATCCAAACTTCATCTCCAACACTTCCCCAGAACAGGCATTGGAATAGCATTGAATTTGGAAATTGAGCTAGTCCGGCAGCAGCATTTCAATACTAGTCTGAAAGCTTTGTATCACTATTGAAGTCTGATATTGAACTTCTACCTCCAGATTGACTCGATTTTCAGATTAGATACTATCCCAATGCCTCCATAGCTAAGACAAAGCACGATTATCTCCCCTTCTGGCCAAATCGGTCAACCCAGCCTCGTTACTATCAACCAAACTGAAAACAAATAATTCAGAAAGATAGATATGATTAAATAAGGAAAATGAAACTTTTATTACAGATCAATCTATGTATTACATTAGCAGTTGTGTTGTCGTGGTTTTAAAGAAGTCCAGCTGGTCAGCACAGCAGCAGTGGCAGCGGTGACATGTGGAGTGGGCCACTGTGGTACACGAGTTGAATGCGAGCTTCTTCCTTAGTCAAAGAAGAGGCCAGGTGTCCACAAGATGACAACAATAGATGTCCAACAACAACAACAACACCAACAACACACATGCACACATGCACGCACACACCACCAGGGATTTTTTTTCATTTTTTTTTTTTTTTTTTTCCATTTTTTCAAACTTTTCCAGTCTTTTTTTTTATATTCAAATTTTCTTTAAAATTTTTCTATTTAGACACAAACATTTTTTTTTCAATTTTTCCTTTTTTAAAATTTTTTTTTCTGCAATTTTATTTTTTTACAAAGAGTTATAACTTTAATTTTTGTTGAATATTTATATATATATATATATCTCCCTTTCCCTTCCCCCAACACAACAATACAGGAGGATTAAGTCTCATTTGGACGTCTGATCCACAAAGTTCAGGTGAAATGACCTAGATGATAAAAACTACTAAAGGGGCCACTGTAACTGTGTGGCTGGCTGTTTGAGTTATGGCAGATATATATATATACATATATAAAATGCATGTAATATATAACGTAGATATATATAATATATTGATAGGGGAGGGAGTGCCACCCCAGGGTTGGGTAAGAGAAGGAGGAGTTTGAGGCAGGCATATTAAAAATAAATGTATAAAACAACCAGTGTGTAAATTATAGAAATATGTTATTCCTAGTCTAACATTTAATACACTACACACTGCATTTGCAGCATGTGCACAAACATTCGCACAGACGCTCATCAAAGGGAGATAACTAGGTGCTACAAAAGTGGAAGAAGAAAGGGAGGAGGAGGAAGAGGAACAGAAATAGCAGCAGCAGTCAGAGCCCATAATGTGCTGCAAAATTAAGACAGCACCACATTATACAACTAGGAAAAAGATACTGTCTATAGTTTTGAGAAGGGTCATCAACATTCAAAAAGTTTTTCGGACAATGGAACTCCTTGTTAACACAACCTCTCGGACGATACATTCTCTACTGGCTTTTTTCAGGCGTACTGAATCTGACGATGGTGTACGATTTTCTCTTCAATGGTTGCAACGCTTATAACGTACTCGCCAGGGACAAGGTAAACAGTTCCAGGCGTAAGTATTACTTCCATCGGAGAGAGAATTCTGTTAACCACCATCAGATTCAGGCAGTTTACCGATAAAAGTCATAGAATGGATCGTCCGGAAGGTAGCGTCAACAGCACAAACAACTAGAAGGAATTCGATCAGGTGAAAAACCCTTTGAATAGGGGGGGAAAAAAAAAAAGATATGGGGAAACTAAGGGAAGGGGGCGGGGTGCAAAAATATCACAAACAGAAAAGGAAAGTTAGTAACAAAGCAAAAAGAGTAGGCAGGGTGGAGGTTGGGGAAAGTGGCAGTCTCCTTTAGGGGGGGCTGCTGGTCATGGAAGCCTTCTCATTGAGAGACATTTGTTAGCTACTGGCAGACAAGAAGCAGCATCATTGTTTGTGACGGAAAGCGACACCCACACTCCAAGAGGCCTTTTTTTTGTTTTTTGTTTCTTTGCATGTGTTTCTTAGGTTTCAAGGATCCTTTCCAATCAAATCGTTAGGGTGTCCATGAAGTATCTGTCTATATCTATATTCATGTAAGGAACAAAACAGATCGATACTTTATGGACACCCTATATACTAACCCCCAAGAAGTAACAAAATCAACAACATAAGCTTGTTAAACATTTGCCTACAGAAGAAGAATGTGGCTGTAATGGACAATTTTCAAGTGAACTGACAACAAACTTTGCGGGCTTCGACAATTTAAAGACCTTGAGAGAAACTTAGTTGTTGGATTTTTTCACAAGTAAAATCTTGAAATCCAATATTTTCACAAATAAATCAAAGGATTAAATTTCAATTTCGGTTCAGCTGAACTTGAACATTTCAAAAACAAAGGGAAGAAACTGGTTACTGCAGACAGCAACAGTAGCTCCTCTGGCTAATAAGTAAATGGAGTCATAGCCCAAAAGAAATCCAGTTTTCAAGTAGGGATCTGCTTTATCAAAAAACGCATTTTCAGGTTGTACTTGGAAGGAGGTGGAAAATGGGCTGGGTTATATATTTTTTTTAAAGATGTATTATATGTGTACACTTCATTTTATATTTTTAAATCAACCAGGGGAGATATTTTCCACCCTGGGCTTTGGTGACAAAATTCATCCCAAAATACATGCCTTAAAACATATATATATAATATATAATGCAGTGTGTTCTCATACATACATATTTTTTGTGCATAACACTCTTCAATGAGCACACAGATACTACACTCTGAACCTAAGTAGAGGGCTGGGGATCAACACTATGATCCTAGGTAGAGTGTATAGACACTTTGATTCTAGGCAGAACTGTTGATCCATATGTAAATAATCCAGTCTTTTTTGACATATATATTACTTAAGATGGTTATGAAAATTTCCCAGTACTGTTCATTTTACAAGAGTTTTGAATGACTTCAATCAACAAAATTATATAGTCCTATGGTTTAAATAAAGTGTAATAATGGTACAATACATTATATCTTTTTTTTTAAAATCATACACACATGCACGCACACAAAAGATAACAAAAAAGACAGCTGAAGGGAAAAATGGATATTTATATGACTGGAATCATGGATTTTACAAGTGGGCAGAGGGTGTGAAAGACTTATACAAGATCTAAATGCCAGCACCTAAGCCATCTGGTTCCAGTACAGAAATAACATCTTACCAGAAGCCATGATGCCCACCCTTAAAACTGAAGCACAGGTTAATGCCTAGAAAGCAATTTAAAGTTAAGTTTCAAAAATTAATCATTTCACAACAACTTAGGCTTTTATTTCACTCATGTGCATTAAATGTGTAATTAATACCAAATAAACAAGGTTTAATTCCTTTTCAAGTCTTTGACATTTGGGATGATTTGATTTGGCAATTGTTTACATGCGAAATGTAAACCAATATGAAAATGAAATTGTTGCAAAAATGTTGATGCTCAGGCATATTTATTAATGTCACTTGGAATCAAAATTTTGATAAAATAAAAAATTTTCCAAAGCAGATGTAATTTTGATAAAATGAAAAAAATTCAAAAACAGATTAAAACTAAAAATACTGCAAGTGAATCCTGAGCTTAGACCAAAAAGCTCTAACAAGAACCACAGGTTGTTATTAGAGCGTAAGTAATACGTAACAAATTCAAATAAGTCTGCAATTAGAATCTGAGAAGAGATCAGTTCGTGCCACAACCAAAGTTTCCTTTTTATTTTGGTTATTTTTTCAGAGAAAAAGGGAAGATAATACTAATACCCTTCATCACATGACAAAAATAAATCAAGAATCCATAAACTAAAGTGAAAAAGAAAATGTTTAGTCAGGACAGATTGCATTGCATTTGGATTATTACCCTGTGCATTGATTGCACCGGGATTATCTCCCTTGTGCAACGATTTTCAGTTATTTTTCACAAGTAGGCTACCTGAGTATTTACCCATTTATTTATAGCAGTGGTAGTAGTAGTAGTAGTGAATCAGGTTTATTCATAAGAGCTCAACAACTAGGCCAGCCATAGCCAACACAAAAGACTTGGGCCACAATTAATATGTGGCTGCATAGGATGTGGAAATAGTGTATACGACAATGATGTAAAAAAAAAAAAAGATTCACTGGATTGCAGGTGGAGAGAAGTTATATGCGTGTGTATGTGTGTGTGTCTATTCACTCACAAACAATATGCTTGTGGTGCGGGAGTCTGCAAAAGATGTGTGCTCTACACTCACAGATAGGATGGCGAAGGTGCACTGGGCTATGAATACAAATCTCCATACACAAAACATACACACAGACACACACACACACTTATATTTTAACAGGGATGCTGTGTATATGTGTGTGTTCGTGTAATAGCCACAGTCATCACATTGAGACATGAACCGATAAAAGCCCCCAACTAATTTAAAGTTTGGAATTTTTTTCCCCCTTTCATATTATGTTAAATAATTTTGGTCTTTTTTTTTTATTAGATTTTTTTAAAAACTTTTTTTATAAACTTGGAAAAACTTTGGAATACAAAGAAAAACAATTGTTCATTTTCATTTTTTTTTGTTTTTTGTTATTCTTATTTTTAAATTCAAATTCTAATATTTTTTAAAATTATCTTTGTTAATTTTTTTTTTTTTTAAATTTTCTCCGCCAACACAGACAGACTTTGGTTAAGAGTTGGAAGGGGAGGAATAATGATAAGGGTTGCTGACAGGGGAGGGTCTGGGGTCTAGGGGAACAGAGAGGGAGAGAGGGTGGAATGACTGATGGGAGGGGCGGGAGACAGCAGGAAGAAGCAGTAGTTAAAAAGATGCCAACAGTGGATGGCTTCAACAATGAGCCACAGATGGTCAAACATCAGAAATATGTACAAAGATGTTAAGATTTTAAAAATACCCTACAGAAAAAAAATGAAAAAAAAAAAGAACAAATTCTTAGAGCCAGTGTTAAAGTTCCATGTCCTGCACCTCGTCCTCTGAGAAATCCGACATGGAACTCTCGGTCGATGTTGAGGTATGTTCCTGCTCCCGCAATGCTTCTTCTGTCGCATATTTTTTCACATACTCTGAAATTAAAAAACAAAAATTTTGATTTTAGAATGAAATATCATGCAAATGTAATCAACATCTAGTTTAGAATGGCACAAACGCATGGAGAATTATCACAAGACTTCCGATGGTTGTTCATTGGTAGTGAACTGAACTTTGGCATAGATAAAGTTGTGTGAAGAGTTAAATGGAGTGTTTTGGACAAGAGATAAGGAGCTGGTAGTGACTCAATTTTGGTAACTCTAACTTTGGTATAACTTTTTCTCTGTGTGTTCCGTAATGAATCAAATAATATTTTACACATTTTCCATTACGTGTTGAACAATGAAACATGACGGTTTTTTGATCAAATACACAGATAATTCATCAATTTACAAACAGATAGATTCTTTAATAAACTCATATACAGTTAAAATATAACTAGAAGAAAACACAAAATTCAGAACCTGTTGGCAAAAATTTTGTGGAACAGAAAAATGCTAGCAACTGCATTGACACATTGGTTATAGAAAGGTATGAAACACACAATACCATTGCACACTTTTCAGCTAGCCATGTATATCAGGTGTTAACATTTTTGTCCAATGATCTATATTCTTTTCCTGACTCAAACGCATTACTCCTCTAATATTACTTAGACGTTTGCATTGCCAACTCTACAGTAAAACTGAATGCAAAAAGTAAATGAACTCAATCTCTGATATTCTATAAATTGAAAAATCAGAGATGGATTTTATCTTATGCATGAATTTGAAAAAAGAGCACAAAAAATTTTTCATAAAAAAAATCTTTTCAATGGAGGATGGATAAGTTGGTTGAATTATTTCGTCTGTTTTTCTAAATAATTCAACTCATTTAATCCAATCGTACATCAGCAAATGTGTTTTTTTCACAACCCCAAAGTTTGCAACACAAATGTTGTAATGCAAATTATCACACCCCATTGTTTACTTACTGATTATGTAAACAACTTTTCTAAGACAAAATTCACTGGTTCTGTACACAAGACACAAATAATTTTTATGGTAGAATTTATCATATTACCATTCTCATGAATGGCATGAGATTGTGGCAATAAAATTAACATGTTTACAAATATCTGGCAATTTCTTTGACACGTTTAACCTTGTCAAGAGAAAGTGGAGTTGCCTAAAAAGTTCATCCCCCCAAAATCGCACCTTCTACCAAACTTAATCTTCGTTTCTGAGTGTGTATTATGAGATTTAACCAGATAATATCATGATGCCGCAAGAACATGAAGAAAATCAGTTTCAGTCAATGGAATTTCAATTTTATGCATACAACTTCTTAACAAGAAAAAAGGAATACATGAGGCGAACTCCAGAAAGATGGCACACCTGCTTAATTCTAGTGCTGATGCCTTGAACCATCATTTGCTGACCACCATAGTACGAATTGACTCAATCTGAATATCCTGATTTTCACTTGCATCTTCTTCGAGCAGGATGTCTTTTACTATTTACTAGTCAAAATATGCTGCCTGTCAGAAAGCATCAAACTTGTTCTGTATTTGACAATAATGTACATAAATACATTGACTAACAACTTATTTGTTATTAAATATTCATCATTATTCGAACACATTTGCCTTTCTTCTATTTCTATGACGTATTGAAGAAGCCATGTCTATCAAACGAACCTTAGATTGACGGTAGTTGTTTGATCATGAGAAATGTATAAATGAAAGATTTTCCTTCATCATTTAAATAAGGATATGCTTCAAGATATGCAGGAATAACATCTAAGCAATTTTGAAATTAAAACTTTCATGAAAGAATCTATTGATGTAACCTACATAGAAAAAGGTTCAGTGAATAGACTTACCTTGAACTTTCTTCTTATATTCCTCAGGTTTATGCAAATACATGGCTGCTGCATCACCATTCAATGGATCTATGGGGTTGGGGTAGGTTAACAATTGTGGCAAGAACGATTCAAAGATGTTGGACAAATCTAGAAAAAAAATCCAATTTGGGTTTTAAAACTGTTCAGCAATATCTCTTTGAATAAAAACCAAATATTTTCTTTCAAAAACATGATCAAGTTTCACTTTGTATTGCATATCAGAAACTAAGGCATGAACCCCAACTTCTGTAAGCACTTGATAAAATAGATATTGTTCAAGAAATACAAAGCTAAGCACAAAGACAATGCCAAAGTGTCAAATGATAATCTTGAAACATTAAATTATGGCTTGGCTTCACAAGCAAAGTTTGGGAAGCTTTTCCACATCTGTTGCAGGCCCTAATACAGAAGCCATTAATTGTAATCATAGATAAAGTTATCAAAATCAGTCAGTTCCAAACACTTCATTAAAATAAACTAAAAATTTATAACAATTCAATATAAATTTTCCATAATGCTAAACTGTAGCAATAAATATCAATTGATCTAATTTTTATATCCTTTGTTAGATGCTTTCAGCCAATTATTGTTATTTAAAAGACCCTATCACAAAATGACCACAATAAGAGGCTTCCATGTATTTCTTTATATAAAAGAAGACTTTATTAAGTCATTAATTAGTAATTGGATGTATCTATGAAAACTAAACAATGGTTTAATAATATTCACCATAGAGGGCTGTCCATGCTTGATTAATAACATCCAAACATACAGTTCCAGAACTGAAAAGACAAGTTAAAAAAGTGAAATACAGGAAAAACCAAAGAGAATGTGAGCTACACAGACTTGTTTGTTTTGGAGTGAAATTTTCATTGCATAGCAATAATTGCATCTACAAAATAATATCACAGTAATAATATTGTTATTAAAAGATGGCGGAAGTAGCAAAATGCTAGTAACTTACATATATGAATAAAAAAGAAAATTGATTGGACAATGCAGAAAGAGAAAATATGTATAGGGTATGTGAGAAGGGTTGTGGTAAAATAAGAGAAGTTATTTGAAAGCAACAAGAAGCAGAGCATAGATACATTCCCTTGGCATCTCATTACAAGAGGCAAAGGGAAGCAACTAGAAGCAAAACAAAGATATCATTTATCAACAGTAACAATTGCTCTATTGAAATTAATAACAAGCCCTAATCCATTTAATTAATGATCACATAACTCTGTATAAAAGCTTTTAAAATTACAATTCCTTTGCTTCTTGTATTTTACAGGAACCTTCATTGTTATACACCCTTATGAATAGTCTAGTCAGAAAGCTCTGTCATGTGAAATCAAGAATCCCTTACATCCTAGTATAAATAACATAAAAACATTTCTCACCAGCTGAAAATAGGAGTCATTTGCCCATTACCATTTACCATTTCCTCAGAAAAAGGAAAAGGGGAGGGTCAACTGCCTCTCACCATTCCAAGAAGGGGACACATGATGTCAACAATTTCTTTGAGACTCCGTAAGGCCTGAACAAACCTTTAAAAAAAGTCCTCTACAACACAAAAATCGTAGAGCAGCATGATCATGACTCTAGGGATCTCTCTGACCCCAAAACAATGAGCAAAATGGGGACATTCGGCTCCAATGCTTTGATGGCGCAGGGGGTGGAGTCCTCTCTATAACACCCACCTGAAGAAGGCCATAGGGGATGATGGCTGAAATGTTGTGTTCAAAAGAAGAACCAAGATGAGTGTAACAATCCAAAAATATCTATATATACTGATGATCCCTCATCTCAAAAATTCAGAAATTATCTACACTGACATTATAGTGGTATATGTTGAATATACATCATACATTTTAGGAATTGATTCCACATTCTAGAACAAGGATCACCCAATGGAAGCCAGAAGATACATAGCTGAAACATGAATACATAGATGAGGAAAATGGTCTGACTATACCATACACAATGATTAATACACCACTGTCTAACAAAATTCAGACAATAATAAAAGAGTTTTTTTTTTAAATGTTATTAGTAGGTATTTTAATACTTCTCAAAAAACTAATTTTTATCTAAAATCCAAATTTTACAACAGAGTTAGAAAACTGTCCTTAAAATAGCAATATTTTGATCATGATGAAAAAAATAAAAATAAAATAATAAAGAGGATTTTGAAATATATTGTAAAATAAGATTCTAATCAAAAGGTTACTTAGATTTTAGTAAACAAAAAATCTCACAATTCCCAAACCCAAAAAATTAAGAGTACCGTGTGTACCAGACTATAAGACAAATGGTTTCGAAGGGTATTTGGAGGACTACCGCTCACAACACATCCAAGCCTCATAACTGTCTATATCAAGTTTCAATGGATGGATACTAGTCATAATAGCAGCACATTGGACACATTATAATATTTGTATTGTTCTGTTTTTTTTTAATCAAATGTCCATCTCTATATACAGAGATATATGGTATTCAAGAAAAACACTCTTGGTAGCTGGTTAATGTACTTTTGTTTTTCTTCAATTTCCTTTGTTTCACCAGAAGACATTCCAAATAAGTCTCTCTTTAAATGAGTTCTTCCTTGGCTGAGGAAAAAAATCCACCCACAAGCAGAAGTAATTATATTTATCTCCAGCACCCAAGAATGGACATTTTCTGCCAAGTAGCCATGGAGGATTAACAATGAAAGAAAAACAAGAAGTTCAGAAAAGCTACTTACACTTCATCTATATTCGGATGGAATATTCTATTCATGAAACCTGAAAATATATAGATACACAAGACAAAATTAAATCTATACAAATGCAGATACTTAGCTTTTTCTCATATTTTGAAAATATAGTTTTATAATTTCTGTAAATAATTAGGATTCATTTGGACAAATTTGGTAGAAAGGAAAAACCAAAAGAAAAAATGATAGAAAAAAGACAAATAGATAGAAAAGAAACAGGAAAAAAATGGAAAAAAGAAAAGAGGGAAAACAAACAAAAAAAACAATAGAAAAATAAGAAAAGGGAGAGGACAAACAAGGGAAAACAAATTTTGAAAAAGTTTAAATGAATAAATAAAAAGAAAAAATAGAAATAAAAAGAAAAAATAGGAATAAAAAGAAAAAATAGGAATAAAAAGAAGAAAAAAAAAGGAATAAAAAAGCAAAAATAAAAATGGAAAATAGAAAAATGGAAGAAAATATAAAAAATAGAAAAAATTTTTTTTTTCAGATAATCAAAATAAAAAATACAAATTTAAAAATAGAAATTTTGCAATTAGATAACTGGAGTTATGATAAAATTTTTTGAAGATTATTTTCTCAAAGATCAGAGAGCCAAAAAATCCCATCAAACATTGCAAGATGTTCATCACTGGTACCCATAACACAGGTTAAAATACTTTTGCTGGGTTTAAGTTATTCATGTATGTATGTATGTATTCATCAGGACTTTACCCAGCCCTAATTGCTCACAGTAGAACTTACGAATTTTGCTCACATTGCCCTCAATGAGAAAAGAAAATGTTTTGTTTTTTTAGAGGGGGGGGGGATTCTACCCCATAATAGGTTTTTAATGGGAGGTTTAATTTTCAGTGTAATTTCATGGTGAATTGGTCCCTTTTTTCTTTCCAAAATTTAGACTTCTCAGTGCCCAGCAAAAAACTTATTTATTGATCACCCCTTTTTCCCTAATTGATCACCCTTATCACAACATGCTGCCAAAAGTACATTGGATGGCTGAGAAAAAACACCTTCATATATCTCGTGTTATACATGTAATTGTTAATAATCACCGCTACCCACAACGGACTGGTTTGAATACTTCTGCTGGGTTGAAATTATTCATGTGTTCTGACATTTATATATACTACCCATACCTATGGAAAATCCACCGTTGTATTCATTATCTCATGCAGCAGCATTTCTCTCATCCTTATCCCATCCAATCTTTGTTCTCGGTCCATGATTTTATCTCAATCTTATACTAACATGGATCGAATTTATAGGCAAAAATTTTCATTCTCTTTCAGTAAACAGCCTAACTTTCTTTCCTCTCATCGAACTAACTTCCGTTCTCCTCTTCAGTGAACTACCTATATTTCTTAACTCCCATTTTTTCCCAAATGAAATATCATTTTGATTAATAAAATAATATTTTAATTTATATAATCTATATTATATCATCATTTAGCTATTATCAAATCTTCACCTAAAGGAGACTTTATGAATGTCCAATACCGCAAGTATATTGCACACGTGTACCATAGACCAAATACTAATCTTACCAAGTTGAGTCTCTTCTTAGTTCTGGTTCAAATTTCTTTTTAGAAATGCAAAATTTTCAAGCTGAAAAACTTATGTCTCATTGATTTGAGATTACTTAGAGTCTGACTCAGAAAGGTGAAAAGTTTCATACAAGCACTAATCTTGTATTTTCATGCATTATAGCCTCATCATCTTTAGTCCAATATCATAACCATTGAGCTATTCCAATGCAGTAAAACCTCATTTTCAGGCCAGTGTTGTGATTATATTCAAAATATTATTTATTTCATTCAAAAATGTTCCTTATTATATTTAGAAAAATACAAGGGAAAGAAGGAATTTAGGTAGTTAACTAAAAGGGTAAGGAGAGTGAGGCGGGAGAAAGGGAAGTCAAATAGTTCAATTAGAGGGTAGGGAGGGAGCCAACAGAGAAGAAAGTTGGGTGGTTTACAGAGTTACATTGTCACACATGAAACTAATACATGTTTGGATAACATTCAGATAAAGCACGAACTGGCAATGAATATTGGAAAGGATAAGGAAGAGAATGAGATGATCCAGGCATTAGATTTGAGAAGAGCAGAGGAACATTAGACAATGGATAATTTTAGTTGCCAACACCGGTGGAAATTCCATGAGTCCAACAAGTTCTTCATAATTTCTTTGTCTAAAAATGGCTTACAATTGCAGTACCTGTTGGAAATTATAAGCTACAGTTTTAAAAAATATTCAACTCTATGACAAATAAGTAATTTGAACTCAAAAACAATAGAATTTCATATGATCATTCTTTCTTTCCAAATAAAATAACAAATATTTAAATAAGATGAGTAATATTTTAATTTATTTGATAGGTGCTTTCCGCAAAATATGATATCAGATTTTAGATTTATAAGTAAAAATTTTTTGATCACTGGAACACATCTGACAAAGCCTATAAACTTTCAACAATCTTAAAGTTTAAAAAAAAAAAAAAAAAAAGAAAAAGCAAAGCAAAGAGGGGAAGTGAAAGGTTAGTTTTATTATTCATTATAACTTGCAATAATACCCAGCATTGCCTGGGGGAAGAATGACAGCAAATATAACCCCCCCCCCTGTGCTCTAGACCCCTGGAAAAGGAGAAAAAAGGAAATAAAAGTTCCCCTTAGCTTCTGACCTGAAAGAGAGAAAAGTTTCTCCTCAGTTTTGATAACTACACCTGTTAAAGTGAAAATAAAAAGTTGCCCCATCCTGATTATGAATCATAAAAGTGAGAGAGAAAAAAAAGGACCCACACCCTGATTTTGACAATTAAAAGTGACCCCCCCCATTTTAACCATTACAAAAGTGAAAAAAGTTTCATCTCAATTTAAACCACTACAAGAGAAAAAGTAAAGTTCCCATTTGATTTTGACCCATAAAAATTAGGAAAAAAAAAATGTCTGTGATGTTGATTCCAAAAAGTGAAAAATACAAAAATTTTAACCCCCAAAAGTTGAAAGAAAAAGTTCCCCTTTGTCCCTGAAGTGAACAAAAGTTCCTCAATTTCATCACCTAAAATTGAAATAAAAGTTCCCTCTTGATTTTTACCCCTAAATGGCAAAAAAAATTTCTCACTTGATTTTGAAGAATAATATCTTAATTAATTTATTCTAAAATTCAAATTCAAATTTCACAGCTGTAAAAATTGCTATTGAGTGACTCAAGGCATACTGGTAATATTTTCATCAGGGTTACTTAATTTCACCACCACATCTTAATTTACATGATAAAAAGAAGCATATATGGGTCACAGTGATTCATGATTTCCCCTTGAAAGGCTGATCCTTCATAAGAAGCCTATACTTGAATGAACATTTTCTTTCCATGAGAATATCTTCATCTCGTACATGTGATAGAGTATTAGTCTCACACAAGTGACTCTTGTCTCTATTTCTTCTTCCGCCTTCCAACATCAGCTCGAGTACAATAGAAGCAGTACAATGATTGTGCTGTCTCATATCCCAGTTACTAAATGGGATTTTTTAAGTCTTGTAAGATGCAGCATCATAAAAGACATGCTGAATCTCATACAGAAATTCTAATTCTGATTGACCCATAACCAACATCCTAAAAACATTGCTTGAAATAATTTTACATTGATATATATGTTTGGTATTTCTATTCAGTATTGTTAGGTTTTGTATGATGTGAATCAATATAGGCCATCTAATTCGTACATCTACTGCAGACAGTCCAATGCTAATCCATGCATCAAAACGCAGACAGTCCAATGCAAATCCATGCATCAAAACGCAGACAGTCCAATGCAAATCCATGCATCGAAACGCAGACAGTCCAATGCAAATCCATGCATCGAAACACAGACAGTCCAATGCAAATCCATGCATCGAAACGCAGCAAATTCAAGCATCAAGCAAAGAGTCTATGGTAAATTCAGACATCAACCGGTCTAAAAATAAATATGATAACTTACAGAATAAGAAATAGCAATGACAGTGTACCACTTCAGTTTCATATCTACATGTATGAGTAATCCATTTGGACACTACTTCATCTTGAGATAAGATAAAAACTTGCTCATCCTTAGATCTCAATATCAATTTCTATTGATTAATTGTTGCTTTTTCATGTAAATTGTACAAATCAAAATTACTATCTTTCAAGATTGACAGTTGAAAGAAATAAGTTCAAGTAAAAGAAAAAGAAAAAAATATCAGCAAATTTCATAGTCTTTTGATGAATGTACGATTGAAATATTTTTCTTAATTTTTTTTGATGAATGATATACTCCATGTTACTTTCCTAAAAATAATGAAGACTTCAGATGCAAGAAGTTCAGTTGACATCTTTTGTTTTAAAATAGGAATTTTTATTAGGTTCCTACATTCAGGTTCACTAATTTCACTTCATTTGCAATCATCATAGAATGAAATGTTATAAAACTTAATTAAGTTAATTCTTTATCATTGTTTATGGAAGTGGTGTTTAGCTGTTTTTGCGCCTCAAAACTTCATTGTTAATCAAAAACATTGCTTCATCAATTTATGATAGGTTATTAGATAGATTTATGGCCTTATAAATTACATTGTAAACTAAAATTAATTACAAAATATTTGGTTTGGTTTGGAATATTTACTGAGAATTCCAAATTCTGTCAGAAAAATGAATCTCTTTTTCTATCCTTTGTCAACACATGATTTCAGACTCTATTCTTCAGTCCTCATCAGGTGTAAAATCCAAGAAGAGGGAAACCTCCCTCAAGCCAATTATGGTGACAAAAGAAAAAAAAAAAAAAGAAAAAAAAAAGGAAGTCATACTAATATACCAACCAGATCAATCCATTTTCAGCAACATAAGGTATACAGACATAACCATATCACCAATCAAATCCCCAGGCAATTCCAAATTATACAGGGGAGAGTTCCCCAACACTTGCTTCACAAAAACCATATGGTGGAAATCCATACTAGCCCAACATGCACCCAGCTGACAAGGCAATACATTGATTAGGAAGAGTCACAAATTTCTAAAAAATATTCAAAATGCAAAATTTACCGGCAGAAATATGAGAATAAGCATTTTTCCTTGTAATTTTATATTTCGAAATTAAAATTATCATTCCTCAGAATGATTTTGCTAAATGGTAGAACCTCAGACCTCATAGTTGCCATGGGCATATTGGAACTCCTTCATTAAAGGGGACAGAAGGCTTGATTTCCCTAAAATTTAAAATGATTCTGCTTCGATTACAATGATTTGCCTAAAATTTAATGCTGTTTTGTTTTTTTGGGGGGCGGGGGGCATACAACGTTGATAGAAACCAATCTAATTTTCTACTTGCAGCTGTTTTGGTGGGTTCTATTAAATGACCAACAAATATGAGGTACTATGTTTTAGTATTTATAACACTAAATCAATTGTGCTACAATCTGTCATTGTTGGAGAAAGACTCATTTTCTACACTTACCTATCGAGGGAGATTTGAACGGATACTTTTCAGGAAGGTCCACCCTTACTTTCCACACACCACCTTCATAAGGCGCTGCAACAAAAAATGAACAAAACATAAGCATGTCAGAGAGTACAATTTCAAAATAGCCTCATAAATGGTCAAATTGCAATTCATGTCACAGATTTTCAAAATTATACATATTTTATGAATATGCAGAAAAGGTAACACTTTTTGATATAATACGAAGATGTGTGTGACATTATATAGAGACCTGCAGGTTGGCAGTATATCAAGTTGGTTTCTTTCAATACAGAAACAAAACATCAACCAGCTAATGTGTTTGCCAGAGTGAAGTACAAAGAAGTTTGAGTATATGAGAAGTATAATGAAGTACACAAATGAGAGGAAAAAATATATTGTTATGACTATTTGCCTTAGATATTAGAAACCATCAACCAAAACTGTCACCATAGGATTTCTTCAGTTTTTTTAAGGTGGTTTGTCTGGCTATGTATATAAATATGTATCATAGGTACAAATGCACCAATAGAGCTAGAGTACTGAAAATTCAAACATTTACTCCTAATTATGTTTAGAAAGAACATTTTTCATCTTACCCCATAGGTCTTAGTTGGCGAAGGGTCAATTTGCAATATAATTTTATGCTCAATGAGTTTGTGTCTGTCAGCTTTCACACCCATTTTTCAAAAATTTGAACTTCTTAAATTATCACCACTCAACAAAAGGTGAGAGAAACGACCCATTCATTGATCACCTGTTTTTCCAATTTTTCTCATTGATCACTCCAACACAGCGTGCTGCCAAACATGTGTCACATGACAGTTTCTACTGAGTAAATAACCAGACCTGTTTAAATTCCTAACTAATTAACAAGCAAATCTAATATCATCAACTGATGTTGGTGTTTGATATAAGATTAACAATAACTCAAGAAATATGCAAAAAATAGTTTCAAGGCAGTAACTAAGAAAATAGATGACAGGATCTCCAAGGTTACATAACTATTGCACCAATACAATATTTGCCAGGATTTTTGCAAACATTTTACTGTCTGAAATTTTGCTTTTAGTTTTTTTTCTAATTGAGTCTTGATATCAAATCACTATAGATCTACAAATGGCTAACCCAACCTACCAGCCAAGTGGGCTACAGATTCTTCTCTCTATGCACGTCAGTGTGTGTGTTTATATATATATATATATATATATATATATATATATATATATATATATATATATATATATGTGTGTGTGTGGGGGGGGTCTCTTGGCACTCTTAGTCACATTTCTGGGCCTACAACCTTGGAAATTTGCATGAATACACCATTAGGCACAATCAATGCCCAAATCTTGAGCTGTTTTTTTTTTTTTTTCAAAGATAAAAAATAGATCTTTTATCTGAAATTAAGGTAATTTTTTTAGATAATTAGTTCTTGTACACATGCAGGCTATGGTGATTCATTTATGCAAGGTACGGATATTCCGCTCATTTTCAATGAATTTGGATGAATTAGAAAAGAATACCTTGTATTTTTCAATATATGAGGTTTGTCCAGAAAGTATCCAGCCATTTAATATTGACAAAAAAATAGCCTTCCACTTTTCAAAACTGTCTTTCAAGTCCTCTACCAGAATCACCATCAGGTGCCTCATCTTGTTCTCCTTAATCACATCCACAGCCTGATATATGCTCCTCTTTAATGGCGAAAATACAGAAGTTGCAGGGGGACAAATCTGGACTGCAGGGGGGCTGACAGACATGGTGATGTGATATTTTGATACCAACCCGCCACGAGACGTGAAGAGTGACTCTTTTGATCACTGTGAATGAGATGGTCATACAGTACACAAGCTCATTCTTTGACGTGTCACTGCTGACTGAATAACCCCACAGGAGAGTGTTCAAAAAAATTGTGAAGTCCCCTTCTATTGGTAGCAAAGTTACATCGAGGCCACACAATCAGTTTGAGATATTCAAAGTGGCTGCATACTTTCCCCGACAGATCTTGTATGCCTGAAATATTCTTTTTAGCTGTTATAAACTGGATTCTATTCATTAATTTTCAATGCCTTTTGGATAAATCCAATAGAATGTCTTATATTTCCAGTACATACCGGATGAATGTAACAGTCTGAATAAACTTCTCACTAATGCTCTAAAAATTACTAGTCAGTGTTTTTTATACTGAATGAATCAACATAAGTCTAACATTACTACCCAATGGTTTAAAGCAGTGATTCTCAAACTAATGAATGATTTGTCCTAGGGCGGATGAAATTATTTGGGGGAAATTAAACTAGAGGAGTGAATGAAACATGAAAGATGAATGACTCAATTTACTCACATTTTTACATTTTTCTATACTTGAAAGTTTTTGTAATAAATGGAAAAAAACAATATTTCTAAATAATCTGATTCTAAGACTTTGCTAACTTAATGTAATCTAGAAAAATTTTAATTATTTTTCCGTCTTAATGTTTTTGTCACTCCTAATTTTCTTTATATCTTTTTAGGATGTTTAAAAAATATGAAAAAATAAATACTCGAGAAATGAGTCAATTTATGCTTTTTGTTCATGATACAAAATGAATTATGCATAAAATTATTCACGAAGGAGAATAAGATGAAAATGATCAAAAACACAAGCAAATTTATTCATGGGTGAATGCAATCTTGTAATAAAGACTTGAGGGTGAATGACACTGCAATAGTTAGAAAAGAACTGGTTTGAAGCGCTCAAAAAACATTTGTCTATTCAGATAACGAAAGATATTGCAATTGAGTTTTAACTCTCTAGATACCAAACCAGCTTGTTACTCTCATTCTAGTTCTCAGGCATTTTATGCATTAGCTTGTTATAAAATTATTCTGTTAAAAATAAAAAATGACATAACAATCTTATTTACAAAAAGAAATGCAACCTTTAAAATTATCATACATTTTCATTTATTTACTAAGTAAAAAACATCTCCATTGATATCTCCATTTACAATTTACATCAAAAATACTTATTCAATATTAAAATACACAAAAAATCAAGTGATAAAAACGTGTATGAAACTTCATGAAAAATTATGATCTTATCAGTACGGAGAGCATTTTTAACCCTAATTCATCATTAAAAATCTATCTGGTATAATTATTCTTCAAAGAGTTTTCGGACAATTGAACTCTTTTAGTTTTTCCTATTGGGAAAAACAAAAAGAATGAGTTTGTCTTTGAATATTAATGACTTTTTTTTTCAATATTATAGATAATATCTTCACAGTCAATACTGATACAATTATGTTCATCATTACAATGTGGGTGATTCTATAGAAGAATAAATCTTCAATGACCTCACATTACTGATTTTCAAGAAGTTAGCAATCTCCTTCATAAAGAATAAATAAATGCATGGAGGGGCCATCGACAGGCATTTTCTCTTTTTATTCATTAAAAAAGTTAGATACTATAGACTAAATTAATAGATCAGAGGATCATTAGTTATAGTGTTAAAATCACTTTTCCACCTTGTCTAATTGAGTGATAAGATATCTCAATCACTGCAGCATTCAATGAAGGACCAATCCTTTTTTTCATGTATTTACTCTGATTTATCAAGAGTTCCACCTATCATAATAGAACTAATTGTTCCGCTGATGGTAACCGTAAGTGTACAATGGGTTCAGTTGATGGCTGCTACTGATACTGTGTATGACAGGAAGGGAGAGGGAATAAAATAAGAGAGAAGTGAATGGGAGAAATGGGATTTAATTGGTGGAAATGGCTACGGTTCACTTGGAAATTTCCATGTGTAATGCTGTCAAAAAATAATGTTTTTTCATTTATAATATAAGAACAAAAAATTGAACATCTTTTAGCTAGACCAGCTCAAACTAAAGAGAATTAGTCCTGACCAATTGCTTTGCGGACAGTTATTATAAGTATACAACAACAGGCTTGGCTGCTACTATAAATGAGAGACTGAGTGAAGAGGGGAGAAAAGTTAGTTAAATAATAGGGTAGGATTATGTGTGAATTTTTCAAGGGCATTAACTAGAAAAACACGAGATCCTCAGGTCCAGATTTCAATCCTGGGCACTTCAGACGCAGAACATCAGTATCTTGTTAGATTTTCATACCATTGTCATCTTACCAAACATGAGATGAATAAAAAAAAAAAAGATATATATATAAAAAGTGGTTAGAAAAGTCGAATATTCAAATATAAATTGAAGAACTTTCTGCAAGTAATTTTTGGTACTTTCAAATACCTTATTTATCTAATTGAAAAAGGTGATGTTAAATTGATTCTACCTTATTGATTGGCTACGACATCTGACTTGATCGCAGAAAATAAAACCATTTCTATCACTACGATTCAACTGACAACATCATCCCAGACATATAAGGTCCTAAGAAAACTCATGTTGACAGTTGATCACCAATATATCCATCGCCGATTGGACTAAGAAATCCAATCAGCAACCAATCCCAAGTGTGATCCAGACTTAGCTTTCAGCTTCAGCTTATTTTCTATTTAACCTAACAAGAAAGAGAGGGGCTAATGGCTGCTACTGATACTATGTGTGACGGACATGGCTCTTATATATATATGTATATATATATTTCAGGGGATATAGTGACCTTGAGATAAGACGAGACCCTGAATTCTTTAGCTCACTGTTTAGTCATAGTTTTTGTATCTGGTCTATAAAACAACCTCATTTGAGGGCTTATTTTGGATGCTTCAAGTGTCATTTTATCCATCAAAATATATGGTGTGTGCATGTGTGTGTATATATATATATATATATATGATTCAAAAAAGAGGGGAAAATTGTTAAATGACATAAATGCAAACACTTTAACTAATCTATTTCATTCCAGATTATGATTAAAAAAAAATGTTGAACACAAATTCATTAATATGAGGGATTCAGCATCATTTCATGAATAATTATCTTATGTTAATAATCTCTCCTAAAACAATTTTGGAATATCCGTTATTGAATTGCCCAACTTTAATTCTAAATCTATAAACAGATTGAACTTTATAAATAAAACATTGTCCATTATTTTTTTTTTCCTTTATTGCAGTACTCAGGTCATTTCACATTCAGGGACCATCAAACAAGCAGCATGGATTTTAAAAAATTCAGCTTCTGACAAGATTTGAACTTGCATCTCTTATCCTTATGAGTCTGTCAGACCAAGATAACATCTAACCGATTGGGCTATATTTTTTACTGTTTCTTTCTCTCTTATTTTGTTGCCTTTAAAAAAACTAAAAAAGGAAAAAAAAAAAAAAAAAAAAATCACAAAACTCGGGTTGTTTTACATTCTATGACTGTTGAGTGGACTATAATGACATCAGGTGGTTAACTTTCACAGTCTAATTGGTAAGGCACAACCCCTCTCAGAAAGATTTCCAAAAATAGGGGATGTCAATTTAAATGTCATTAGAAGCTAATTCTTAATTTCTTATCTATGCTGCTCGCTTGATAATCATAGAATGTAAAATTACCTTAGTTTTGTGGTGTTATAAAAAGAGGCACCAACAAAATTTACGATCAAAAGAAAAACTCGTCAAAAAATTGAAAACGAAAATGGCAGTTATAATTAATTCATGAATGCTGATGCTTCACCTCAGAAGAGAAATAACGTATTAGCAGCAGTGAGAAAAATCAAATACAATAATCATGTGTCACACTTATGGTATCAGTGGCAGCCATTGACCCCTCTCCCTTCCTACCCTCTTATCAAACTACCTTTCTTTTCTCCCTTTGTAACCTCCTATTGAACAACTTTCTTTCCTCCTTTTCTACCATGTCTTATGCTTATAGTAGCAGGTCATTGACTAATAATAGTAATAATAATGATGATGCAAGCAGAGAAATGAATTCAGGGAAAAAATAGCAATAATGAAAGTACTAGCAATAGTTTTTGTTGAAAACCAAAATAGCAATGATGACATACTGAAGAGATGTAAAACTAGAATAGTGAGAACAATAGCAACACCTTACACCTCATAACACCCTCAACAGATGTTAGAAGAACAGATGAAAATTAAGTTAACAGGGAATGTTTTGTAAGATTGGCTCAAACTTCAAAAGACCAACATCCTTTGGCGGCATGCCATGTTGGGAGTGATCAATTTGAAAAATGGGAAAAGGGGTATGACAAAAGGGAATGAACAAAGAAATTTTTTGTTGGGTAGTGATCACTAAATAGTCTGAATTTTCAAGAGAGAGAGAAAAAAAAAAGCATGAAGACTGCCAAACACAAATCAAATGGCCAATCTAGCATAAACTCATATTGTAAAAAGATACCCTCCCCCAATTTTTCTAGCTCTCTAGCCCCATTGGTGTGGCCTGTATACACAGCACATTGTTAGCCTGACAGACTCTCTTGAAAACCAAAGAAACTTATGTTGACAATTTTAGTTACGGATTTGATAGACAGTTTCCAACAATTTTAGTCTATGATATTGCAGCAAAT
The DNA here is from genome assembly GCA_963457665.1 of Thysanoteuthis rhombus. NCBI lineage: Eukaryota > Metazoa > Mollusca > Cephalopoda > Oegopsida > Thysanoteuthidae > Thysanoteuthis > Thysanoteuthis major. Next base: position 18,575,678 of record OY735225.1, on the reverse strand, counting down.
CATTACTAAGCACACGTCCTCTTTTGATGAAACCGAACGAGACATATGTACAAGAGGTAGTAAGAGATGTCAAATAAGTATATTAGTTGGAGAGGATTGTATTTCAATTTCCTCTTGTTAACAAGGAGCCACTATTTGTTGCATGTGAATATACGAGTGGGACAGAGGAGTTACACATCACTGACACAAGTGGACAAATATCAGTTTTGCAATATGCACATTCCTGGATAAAGACTTTGGTTAATATACATGTACATTCACACACCAGTTATTGGATATTAATATATTTCTGAACGAACTGCTTTTTCCTTTTAAAACTATTCTGGGGATTTGAATTGAATCAAAACAAGCCGTAGTAATTACATGAATGAGGTGTTGACTCAAACAAAAGCCAAAATGGATGCCAAGGAAGAGCGAGAGAGATAGGAATTTATTTAGGGTTTATGTCTCTAGGAAACCAGCTGCAACAATCGAGACTCAGTTCCTAGATAAGTGGGGCTATTTAAAAGGGTGACTGACTGACATTTATCAGTGCTATCAGTTAAATAGACTGATATTACAACCCGACAGTAGTTATGGTGTATATGCCACAGGAAAAAGAATTATTGAGAGAGAATTTAAGTTGAAGCTTGGCACTAAGAATTAATATTATCAAGTTGTTATACTTATAATGTCATTTTTCTACATCATGAAAAGTAATGCTAAAAGTGTAAGATATACTAATTCAATTGCATTCTTTTTGCAGATTTAATGTAAATAAATATGAATAATTTTTTTTGGAGGTTTTCGAGTCATATCAGCAATGGTATCAACTCAAGAAGAGGGACTAATTTCCAAATACCATTTCCAATTTGGGCATAATGCTGCTCAAGCTGCTGATAATGTCATTAGAGAATTTGAATTAAAAACCACTACAGTGGGAACTGTTCAGCATTGGTACTATAAGTTAAGGTTTTGAAATACTGATACCAATAATGTATTTCAATATATATATGATATAAGATTTCTATCCTTAAGAAATGCCACACATGAAACCAACAACAGCCTCCACTTCCAGAGTTACAATAATAATCTGTACTTAGAAATAGTATCATTGCACCTCTTCTAGTAGTCAACATTAATTTTTGCTGATTTTATACAACACCTGTACATTCAATGATTTCTTCCTGTTAAAAAAGCTAATACTTAAAATCTAGAATGCTGGGACTGAAAACCCCAAAACTTTAGTTGAAACAAAAAAGTACCAGACAAAAAAATTATACAATTACCATATTTGCTGGCTTACAAGACAAATGTTTCATTTTGGACAACTGTTCAGTAAAAATCTGTAGATTTCTTGTATTTTCTATCTTACATGTATCCCGGTTACATTGGCTTGAACAAGTGACATCTATAACAGCCTGGAAATTTAACTTGTTTTCTTCTTACACTCAAATAAGCGGGACAGGATTTTGGAAGAGAAATCTTATCATAAGTTGAAAGAAACCAAAAGGTTCTGAATCCACCCAACACCCCTAAATGAAGGGTATTCCATTTACAAAGAAAGCATTCTGGCATTGCAGAAGCCATGTCCATCAGTTATCAGCTCTGGGAATAGTTTATTCATGAGAACAAGTTGGCATACAATGAGTTATGTTTAACCACAAGGCAGACATCAACATCCACTTTTTTCTACTCGGAAAATTATTTTAACAGGCTATACTTAGAAAGAGCAAGCAAATAACCAAAATACTGTATATACTGATAGATTAAACAGTTATTTCATTTGAAAAAAAAAAACAAACCCCAAAACAATATGAATATCAAACTTTTTTTTCAATGCACTGGTATTATAATTAGGAGGCCTGTCTACTGAAGCACAATATGGACAGTTGCAGTGAGCGAGAGTCCTCCAGATACCCTTGTAAACCATTTGTTTACATTAGCTTTTTTAGTAAGTACACTGTAAACCTGTTAAAATGTGTAAGTTGGAGTCCATAATTTTCAACCATGTTATAAATTTTCCATTTTTACAAACCTTAATCCAAGGTCCCCTCCCCAACTTCTCATAATTCATGCAGAAATGAAGACCAAACTGTAGCGGTTGGGGTAAGGTGAGACTAGTCAGTCAGGAAGATAGAAATAAATATAATCTCATCAGAAGGTAAAATTTTGACAAAATTTACATACATACATAGTGAGTGTCTAGAGTAGGAGTTTGACAATAGGTCAGTAATCTTTTTTAGCAACGGATGCCTGGTAAAGGGGTACTGACTTTCATTCATTGACTACTTTTGTCCAATTCATACCCTTTTCACAGTTGGTGTAAACTGAATCAGTAGGGGTCTTCCTATTTTTGTATGTAGCTATTATTTTGAAAGCCAGATTGGGGTCCATACTCAAGCTACATTATAACGGGTGTACAGTGCATAAAATCCATTGTAATATTGTAATACATCTGTAAAACTACAGCCAATTTTTATAGATATATAAGTATACACCACGAACTTTGGAATCCATCACTAAAGCAGAGAAATGAATGAACAAAGTTAGGAGATGGAGTGCAAAAAAGAGAGGCTGCTATTTAGTAAGTCAAGACTGTTGAATCAAGTGTCTCAACGAGTACAGTCTGAGAATCTGACACTTCCAAGGCTTTGAAAGTTGCATTCAAGTAAGAGTAGGTGTGTTCATGGCAGCAATCGAGCAGTGAAAAGCAAGTTGAATTTGAGTTCTTGAATATTCTTTGAATTAAAATTTAGTTGATTATCCTTCGCTTCGAACATTTTTCAGTTATCCATCTTGAACCTGGATGAGAATGGAAGACTGATTGCTAAGACGACAGAAGTTACATTCAAGGTATTTCAGTGATGAGGCTGAGAACCAGGAAAGAATGCTGTATACTATTCCAGTAACAGAAAACTAAGAATGCCTCCATTATATTAGTTTTTAATGAATTGCCTTTAGAACATTGAATGTACTTGTTATAGGGTTAATAATACTAGCAATCATCACAAACAATACATTAAAGTCACAATCTATTCAACACATTGAGGCACATTTTTCCCCACTTTATACCATCTGTTGATCATCCTGCTTATAGAACAAAATGGTAAGACGGAATAAAAACCTCTGTGGCGCTAGATATGTGAAGATAAAAAGATGATATTAAAATTGATACTGACACTTCAAAAGTTGGATGAAATTTAACCCACAATGCTTCAAGGAGTTGAAAAAAATTCTATGCTACTCAAGAGGACGGGAAAACCTTGCTAATTGTTTTTTCAGGTCAACTGGCCTCAATATCAGCAAAAATATAGTTTTCTATTAAAATGACCTCTGTATAAATCATTTAGTGTCAAGTTTCTTCTTTTGTTAAGAGAAATCCGCAAAAGACTGTTATCAGTCTTAATATGCAGACAACCCAGGAGAGGAAGAAAGATATATTACATATAGCAAATAATACCTTTTCAACTGTAACGAAAGACCACTGTTCAATGAATGCCAAAAAGTTCTTCATCCAGACTGAATTTGAATAGGTTAACAGTGTTTGTAAGACGGAATATAGAGAGTGGATGCGGAAAGTTGAATATTTTTTATGCCATGCTATATCTTATAATTCTTTTTTAGATCAGTTTTTGAAATGAGAAATAATGTGATGAGAGAAAAAGCATTTGTAATTCAAGAAGCTAAAACATTTTTTAACATCTCATATTGTAAGCGTAGAGTTATGACCAATAACTTTTAGGGAACATGAACAGATATGCACAACTAGAATACAAACGGAGGTGTAGCAAGGCTCAAGGAAATTGGTCAGTGTCCATTTTCAAAGTCTTTTCTAAAATCTTTTTTATCAATTGGAAGCAAATACTTTTATCACAGAAACAGATGTTGCCAAATGTTAATAAAAATTGTGTAAACAATGTTGCAGGTTTTGTTCTTTTTCTTGTTTTCATCTGACTAAGCAATCTGATCATATACAGAGCATGAAATAAAGGAAATTGATCCTGCAATTCGTATGAGAGAATCTTCACTAACACAAATCAATTATTAGAGCTAGTTTAACCATTTACATCTATCTTAAAGGAGAGAGAGATGAGCTATAGTTTGAAAGATATTTTTCTGGCTAAACACAATATTGCTCACTATATCATTCTTTTTTCCAAACCTATCTTTCATGCGGGCATTTTCATATGAGAGAGAAAAAAAAAAAGAAAAGAAAAGAGATTCAAGTTTCCAATATAAACATACTTCAAAGAATGGAAGTGAGTTCATGAAAAAGAAAAGAGAAATTAGTAATTTAGAGCAATCTAAAAAAAATGTATCATGTAGACAGTAGACAAGTGGTTCCCTTAGTCCCTGGTCACATTCCTCCCCTTGCAATCCCATGTTTCCTCAATTTCTTCCCCATTTTGAATTGTCATCTAATAAATTTTCACCATTAAACTTTTCATTATACATTCCTTCCCTGGCCCCCGACTAAAATTTTTCCCTTTTAGGAAATTCCAACCATGAGAGCCAAGTTCCACCTTCTTGAGAATCAGTGGTGTGCTTGTGATGACCCAAAAGTAGTATTTCCTTTCCTGGTATAAAATTATAAATGACTAGATACAAAATCGCTTGACCTAAAAAAAATTTTTGAGAGCTTGATAAGTCTTTCATAAGACCAATTGTATAACGGAGCAATGAAACTGTTTAGTGAAAAAGAAACAATATTGTTTAAATCATTGGGTGTATGTGAACGGTACCATGTATGTGCATAATTTGCAAAATACTAAAATGGTACAAGCTATGATTTTTTTTTTTAAATTTAAAAATGCCAAATGACCTATACTAGAAATGTTAGTAGGGTGGGACTAAACTTTAGTATCAAGACAATTATGGAATATGAATCATTTCTCTTTTGAAACTAAGTTAAAGAGAAAACCATTGTAATTTCTTACGAAAACATTCAACTTCTGAATTAAATGAGAGGCCTGAAATTCAATTCCGGGAACTCAATTTTTTTTTTCTTTTCATAAACTAAAACATATACTTGAGAAGCCTGTCATGGTGAGACAGTAAGAGACCAATCGCTGAGATTTGATAAGATACAGAGACACAACAAACCCACCAAATGGAAGGGGGGGATCTCAACCACAGATAAAAATGCCTTTTCCCCTCAGCATTTATATCTTGTACTAGTAAAATCTTCATAAGTGATAACCTCTTTAAAAACTGAGTCAGATAGAGATAAACTTTGAACAATATCTCTCATTTCTAAAATTAGAGCTGGATAATTGATCAACATTTCAAAGAACTTGAATACATACTTGGAAAAAAGAAAAATTTATCATACTTGTTTTTCTATCACCTTTTTTTAAGTAAACCAACAAATTTTCATTTTGAAGTTTGTTCCCTGAGAAAACAAGTTCCATCCCTGAAATAAACAATTTTGATTTCTAATGGAATATTACCTTAAATTTAGCATTGATTTTAAAAGGTATAGTCACTGGCATTTGGAAATTTGGCTTAATCCTATTTTCAAATAGTCTAGGAACAGAGACCACTTTATTTATTTTGAGGAGTACTCAAGGTTTGATTGATGGCCCATGTAGATCAAAAGATAAGGAATCCAAATATATAAGATTTTCCATTGTTAGCCTGTGCAGTCAGTGCAAAAATTACAACATTTTATTGAATTTATAGGAAAGATCAGACAAGCAAAATAGTGGGATAGTGGAAATACGAAGGATCATATCTTACCGAAAATTTGATATAAAAACAATAAGTTATACCTTACAATTATGTCGATTATTTAGACTGGTTAATTCACCAACTCATTAGACCTTTCCTGCATTTAGCAAGGTCAAAAGTTTACAACTGAAAAATATTAATTTTATAGTCAATCAGAAAGCGGAAATCATTTTTTGAGGGAGTAGAATCTAGGCAACATGGTTAAATCATAACTAAAATCTATCTATTTGCCATGAACTTTAAGGGTGGCCATTTTGAAATTCAAAATGGACGACTTGATGTACAATGTACATTTATTTCAATTATGATATACATATATATATGTATTTTTTTTGAGAGAAACTAAAAAAAATCTTCAAAATATTCAGATTTTGATAAAAATATATTCATATGATGATAAAATCATCAATTTTGTCCACATTATTAATACACAGAGTAATTTCATCCTTTCAATGATAATTATCGTCTTCAAATACAAGTTATAGATATGAGTTAATTAGCGACCCATCCCCTCAACAAAACTTCTTTGAAATATGTTGAGAACTCTGAGAGACAATGTAGACAGACATGAGTGAATATAGAAATGTATGAAGGAAGAAAATGAAAAAATATCTCTTAATCAAAAACCAATTAGTGGGTCCATCCGAGAATGCAATCATCCTTTTTCATTACACAGCTTACACTTCCATATTATTTCCTCGAATTCAAGAACTTTTGGAGATATTGTGTGGACTGACAGGAACAAATACAGACATGTACGCGAACAAAAAACAAGATATCCAAAATAGTCAAAATCTCGAAATATAATTTAGGAAAAAATAATTTAAAATGTTCTTGAAAGACATTTATTAGTTTTAAAAATGGACTTATTTGAGGAACATAAAAGCACATTTATTAACCCTCCCCCACACTATTATATTCCATTGTGTAGTAGGCAATACAGTAAGAAAGATCCATTTTTTTGTTTTCAAGTTTTGCAGTTGACTGTATGAAGAGCATAATAATTAGAACATGCCATTTATATATTAGCTCAATGGGTTGTAGTAATTGATGATTTGGGAACTGCATTTAATATTAAAAAGTTGAGCAATTATCATAAAATCTATTTTAGCTCATGATATAAAGCAATAAAACATACTTAATGATGAAATTTCTCATGAAAGTCACCCTGTACGGCATCATGTACTGGGGGTTTGAATAAATAGACTGGTAAGAGATCTATTCTAACCCTTAAACTCATCCTTCATTTCTTTGAAATCACTTGTTGCTATATTCGTAATTGTATAAGAAGTAAGAGTATAATATTGATTTATTCTTTTCATTAGATGAAGCGTTGTCAGTCATTATCAATTTTTGATTGGTATTTCTTTCTTAGTTGCTTTTCAAACAAGAAAGAAAAAAAATATGGAAATATCTCTAAATCAGAGAAAAATTTGAGGATCTGCCCCATAATCCCATTGAAATCCATTGAGTACTCTCGGAGATATCATGTGGACAGACAGGAAGACAGACGGACATGACCAAATACATAAACCTCTCAAACTTCATTGGCAGAAGTAATGTAATAAGCAAGCCATTGGAAAACAAGCCTGATCCATTGTAGCATAAAATAGCTTTTATTAACCAACATTTTGAAGCAAAATTACTCTTGTCACAATTACTTTCTTTCTTATTCTTCCATTCTTTTTTGCTTGAAAGAGTCACCCCCAAAATTGGACTGTCAGTAAAGCTTATAAAACTAAAAAGGATAATCATAAATTTAGATGAAATCAACAGTATATAGCATCCATTATGGAATAGACTAAAAGAGAATTCATGTTGAGAGATAAAAAGAATGTAAAATTATATCTAACTCAGAGAAATCAAACTTAAAAGCAGTAATCAGCGCAGTAGTAGGTTGGGTTGGCAGATGGCCATCTATAATAACAATTTAGTCTTAGGGGTTACCCAGTGCAGCTTATACCAATCTAGCAACAGTAACACAGATGAATTAGTCAATATTATTACAAACTCACTACTCAATAGTAATGATCTACAGGACCAGTTTGCTAGCCATTTCACAATGTTTGAAAAAATATAAAATGATAGATTTTTTTAGAACCTTTCTGTGAAACAGAAAATGGAGTTCCATTTGACTTTTTGTTTCTCAGTCTAATCTAATCAATTCCCTTCAGCTACGCACAGGATAGTAGTATATCTAAAATAGATTATCTACTTATATAATGCACCATGTACAGGTCTATATTTTTTGTCTGTAACATTTGTTGAATGCTCATTATAGAGAAGTCTTCCTTAATTTTAAAACAAGAAAATGCTGAGTAATATAATGCTCTTCATAATGCAATTGCTAGAGGATAAAAAAAATATACCCATTCATCACCTTAAGACGGACGTAGGGTTCAATGGCTATAACGTTGTGTTCAAAAAATGAACCAAGATAAGGACAGAAGTCCACAAAAAACTTTACATAATACAGGTAAACTAGTTTTCAAATAAATAAATAAAAGATTTTTGTAAACTTTATTGGCAAGGCAGCAGTACTTTTTAAACCTGCCAAACCCTCCTATTTCCTGCCACTTCTTAATACTCCTAGTTCTGGAACATAAACTCCCTGCCGCTATTAGTTCTCAAATGTTAATGAAACATATGGCAGGATTTTGTTCATGTTTGAGAACTAGAAAGAAGGAGAAGTGTCAGGGTATGGCATGGATAAAAAGTATCACCCTTGGCCAGGTCATTTTGAGCATTTTGCTTCTTAAAATATATCATTTCTACAAAGAATTTGACATTTTAGCCTTCCCTTTAGAATTTCCTTTCTTGTCTTTGATAGGAGAGAAAAACGTGTCATGGAATCAACTTAGCTTTAGTTTTTTTTTGTTCTTTTCTTTCTTTTTGTTCAGTGGAATTATATGTAAATTTAAGTCTTTTCTTTGGGTTCTTACTTAGTGTTAAGATGATAAATAATATAATTTCTGAGATAGGAATTATCATTATTATACACTGATTTGCATGAAGTAATATCTTCATTTTGGTTGTTATAGTCTTTGGCCATTGTATGATATGGGCTTCTTCCAGAGTCTGTCTGAGTAAGAAATTCTTTATAGTTTATTTATCCTTGAGATGTCGGTAGTCTCATTCACTGAATCAGGGTATATGATTTTTTTTGCACTACCCCACCAAGGAATTAGACTCTCAACCCCCAGACAGCTAACTCGATATACCTAAGGAATACTTCTGTCTCATAGGACAAATAAAGTATGAAGAATTAACTGATATGTGTGGACAGCAGAATGAGAACAATCTACCTTAGTTGATTCAATAAAGGGTTTAGTCTGAAATTCTTAGAAGGTTACCAACTATGACAGACATCTAGTGAATGCTGGACGGCATGACCGCTGAAATGTTGTGACCATAACAAAACCACCAAGATGAGAACACTAGTCTAAGTAAATCAGTGTATGATAAATAATACAGCCAACAATTGTTGCAGCTAGGATTGTAGATGAGCGTTGTTAGTGTCATAAAATTCAATATAAGAAATACTAGAGAGAATTTGGGTCAAACGCCGGACATTTTTCTTTTTAAATTTCTGACAAATCACACATCTCCTGAAACTCAGCTTCTAAGATCTCATTTGAAAGCTCAAGAGTTGCACTTTTTATACGCCAGTCATTTTATTTAGTACATTAGAAGCATATGTTCCTTGAACATGCACAAAAAATTGTAAAATTCACGTGTATAGGAAAAAGTTACAAACCTACAAAAAATGTGATTACATTGTTGGATAGCTGAGATTGTTGGCTGTCTTGCATACAAATGTTTTCAACTTGCTTGCAATAATTTCCAAGCTATAACCAAAAATGTAAAACAGGACAATTTGGGTCATCTTGTATTACCATATTAGCTTTTTATTTGCAGCTATGCTTTGTGATCATTTTTCTAATAGGCCAATTCGTTTCAAGACTACTAGGCTTATACTAGTTGATTACTGTGCTTTATTACATGTGAAAAGCTATTTAACTTATACAGGCAAGTTGATACAGTTGATGAAGCTGTCTTGCCAAACTTGGACTGCAATTATAGCCCTTGCAAACCATAAATGTACTTATTGATGTGTAACATATTAATGCTCCTTCAGATCATTCTTCAAACCCTTAAAATGATAATGTGGCCCATCAAGATCTGCTACAACACCAAGAAAAACTTCAAGAATGGCTATATTTGGTGTCTTATCACCTGAAGCTTTGAAAGAAATACAAGCTTGTCAAGAACAAAAAAGAAACAGCATAATAGAGTCCGAGGAAAGGCAGGTGAGATGTTAGCAAATGAGTCAGGTGACAAAAAGAGGCGCAAGACTGAATGCAAAACAAAACTAAAAATGCAATAGTAAGATCTTCAAAAACAGCAACGGAAATGAAAGAGAAACCTATGAAAATGGGGGAAAAAAAATGAAGCATAGAATTGAATATGAAATAAGCCCAGAGTCTGATATTGAGAGCATTGTTATTTTTTGTGACAGTGTAGTGGAAAAATGTGACGTTGCAGTAAAAGATTTGCATGTAAGCATTACTTATGTCATATATTATGATGAAACTTATTATCCAGGATTAGTAAAAAGGATCAATAAAAATGTTGTTTGAGTTGCATGATTAAAACAGTCCTAAAACACGAAAGTAGCCAGAGAGGAAAGACAGACATGAATATCAATTTAAAGACATAAAAATTATTCCATCGTTAATTGACAACTGTGGGTAGTATACAGTGCTGGAAGTTGAATAATATTGGATGCAAAGTTTCAAATTGAGTAATACTAACAAATTACTAGTGAACATAGCTAGGGATAGGCTAATGTAGAAACTTCAAGTGTTTGAACTAGAATAAAGCATGTTTATAAGAAAAAAGTAACTAAAAATCCCAAAGGAAAATTGAAAAGAAAAACCCACCTTTGAAAAAAAAAAAAAAAAAAAAAAAAAAATTAGGAAATCAATTAATTATCATAAAATTGCATCTACATAAAGAAGACCTACTCTACAATTAAGGTAAAGAATAAAGGCAAGAATATTTAAATATTATTATCTTGCTTAAAAAATAGAGTTAAAATTGTTGACATAAATTACCCCAGTCCATAGTAGCAGTATGGGTTGTCAGTTTTTTGGAGAATTTTTCTTTTTTCTAGATAGGTTGCATTTCATAGCTAAGAGCCATAATGTTCTGATCCATTGAACGATTGTAGCCACGAAAGGTGGCAAAGGGTTTTATTTTTTTCCATGTACATTTGTGTGTTCTAGGGTTTCTGGCCATATTTTGTCTATAGACTTGAAATTTGGTATCAGTACTCCACTAAACCCCTTCTAAAAATGTTTCTTTTTTTTTTCGGATTTTAGGAAAAAAAAAGCATTGATCTTTTGGGTCTTATTTCAACAGGTATAGTTTATTGGGAAAGAAAAAAAAATCTAGATTTTGGAGAGTCTAGACGTTTTTTTTTACTTTCTTTTAGGTGTTTTCCAGTGGAAGATACTAGTGATATCATAAACAGAATTTTCAATTTTTTTCACTATGGTCGTTCTACTACTGACTGTGATAGCGTGTTTTTTTTAATCCAAATACTTTTTTTGGCCGCAACAAAAAAAAATTAAAAATTTTTTGAAATGTCCCAAATTACACTGGTAGACTTTCAATTCTATCCTGCTACGTTTATTTTGTTTTTTTTTTGAGTACTTATTCTGCTGACAGAAAAGAAACCAAATAACTTTTTCACACATGGGAAAATAAAGTGATTTCGCTCATTTATGCTCATGAACAAAAAAGCAATATTGAGCCAAAAACTAGAAGTTTTTGATGAGAATATGAAAAAGACAGCAATGCCTGCATAGTAATAATAACAATGTATAACTTTTTTTTTTTTTTGTGTGTTCCTGGGTGAAAAGTATTATTTTCTGATTGATTTTGTCTAAAAAATGTATAGAGAATCTCAATTATTCTCTTCAATCATTGATTTTGCAACCAGGACAGCAATAACTGAAAAATTACTTATTTTTAATTGGTCAACAGGCAAATTTGCACATTTTAATCATATAAAGTAAGAAAAAAGATTAAGTATAAATATCACTGTCCTGGTCACAAAGTTTGACGGGAATAATAACCACTTTCTATTTTTTAACACATAAGCAATCAGAAAATAACACTCAGTACCTAGGAATAAAAATTGTGTTGCTCAGTGTAATAACTCTTTTCCCTGTTATTTCTGAATATTTCTAGACATAACAGGAGACTAATAATATTGCCAATCAGCTCTCTGTTTACATACATCATGTAGTCCAGCCTTTCTCAAAGGAGGCCACATGGCCCTTTCTCTGGGCGGGCATTTAAAGGGGGTCATTGATTAAAATAATGATAAATGAATTTCCCTCTGTTAATGTTACAGCCCTATTTGATAGGGGAGGATCAGAATCTGAGAGGAACTCTCAAGGGAGTCATGGCCTAAAAGAAAGGTTGAGAATGGCTGATGCAGTCTTCTTCCCAATTGGGCAAAGAGGACCAAAATTGGCTTATTGGAACATCAGGAATTTCAACTGCATGAATAGTAAATGACACAACTTCCTGCAAAGTGACTTGGATAGCATGCACACTATATCAATTTAAAAGAAGCTTTCAGAAAAGATAGTGTCAAGAGTGATGCTTTCAAAATAACAAATGAATTAAATTCAATTTTATTTTTTCACTTCTTTTTATTTGTAGCCAAGGGAAGATGGAGGAAAGAGTAAGTCATGTTAAGTGGAGAACAAGAAGTGACGACAACCAAACTTTGGCTATTAATTACAACAATCTAAGCCATTAAGGTTGTTAAACTGTGGGAGCGAAGCTGACAAATTGGACTGAATACAGAATTAGATGACAAAGTCTATTAATGACCATCTTTGTGAAGGTCACAAGATGACAACTATGCAAGGATAGTAATGTTGAAGGGACACTGAAGAGCTAAAGTACAAAAGGATCCCATAAGAGTCATTTAATATTAATCCCAGTAAAAGCTTAGATATGACACTCGATTTTGATCTTTAAGAACTCTCAGAGCTCCTTTATAACTTGTGATGGTAGGTCTACAAAGAGAACCAAGGTTGATGCAGATAATTCAATAATTACAGAAAATATCAAACAAGAAATGAAACGGTTTGGTTATTCACTTAATAGAAACCATCACAGGACAGATGTCTTTTGGCAGAATACTAAGTTAGGAGCTGAGCAATTAAAAATTGAAAAAAAGGTGATCAATGGATCACTTCTCTAGCTTTTTGTTGGATTACTAAAAAAAAAAAAACGAAAAAAAACAAATAACAAGCATGAACACAGTTCCATGGGTACTGCCTGTACATGTGACACATAACCAGACCAGCTTGAAAACCAACGAGACCTTTGCCAAGTTTTGGTTGACAGTCTCTAATTGAAAAAAATCGGCACATATTGCTATAAAGTTGGTGCATATTAAACATTAAGATTATATGGAAATTATATACATGCCCACAAATCTGTCCATGAAGTCACTTGATTCATCATTCTCATACAGAAATTCCAAAATGCAATGCATATGCATATATTTTTTGTGTGTAACACTTTGCAATGAGTGCACAGATACTACACACTGATCCTAAGCAGAGCACACAGACACTACACTGATTCTAGGCCAGGGAGCAACACTTAGATCCTGTTCAGTCAGTAGATATTCATATAGTTAATTTACACAGTAAACTTTGTTCTTACATATTATTCCTACTTAAGTTTATGAACATTCAGATAATTCCATGAAGGCCAAGATGCAATAGTTACATACATATATATATATATATATATATATATATATATATATATATATATGGGAAAATCATTTTTTGAAGGAGTTTCTAAGGAAATTCAATTATAGAAAAGGGTTCTCCTGGTAGTTGAAGTTTGAAGACCACTGGGCTAGAAAACACAGACAAGAGGCACAGGCACCTGCACCTGATACAAACAGGCAACTGTCTTAGTAATCTTGGAAGCTGTAGTTCTTGGCCTCCCCCATTTAAATACAGGTGCTTGGGTCAAAGAAAGCCAACACCTCGAAATAACTGAGCCACAATCAATTTACCTATTAGGGAACTAGAATGATATTTTGAGTTCGCCATCCACCTGTGTTATAACACAAACTGCGCTATAATGAATCGTGTTCTACCATGGGAGGTCTGTATCCAATTTAGACCACTGAAGACTGAAATGAACAATGCACTTGAAGCAAAAAGATCACCAAGACATTGACTGAAGTGATTATTCTTCATGGGTATTGGGTAATGACTTGTAGGAATTAATGCACAGGTTGAACCTCACTAATCTGGCAAAGTGTCAGAGTGGCCGATTTTCCCAACCAGTGAAGCTTGAGGTAAAAAAAAAAAAATTGCAAAATAATGCATATACTGCACTACTTGTGATACTGTTATAACTTATATTGGCACCAACCAAGCTCAGGCTTTCTCTTTTTTGATGATTACATTAACCTTTATACATGTTTGGGTTTTTTTTCCCCTCAGTTATCTATTTTCTGCAGAATTTTTTGTATTCATATGTACACAAAATCTTTTTGTTCATACCAACATTACCCCCTGATTCTTATCACAGTCCATCAAGACTAACGGACTAATGAATCTCGAATTAGTGAGGTTCAACCTGTATTAATATTCAGGAATGGATCAAAGAGTATTCTTAGATGCCAATAATTGGTAAATGTGTTGGCAGGCAACATTTTTTTGGCTGTAATCTTCCATAGCCTTATACCAAACAGATTACCAATTCAATTAGCAACAGTAATTCAAACACATCCATGAATGTTTCCATGAGAATTAGCAAGTAATTCCAGTAATGTGTTACTTATCACTGCAGAAGTTTCATCACTGGTAAAAATACTGTTAAATACTCATGATTAGAGATAATAGAAAGCATTAAAAAAAAGCACATATCTTGGTCAACTCCATCGTCTGCGGGAAGTAATTTTGCATGAATCTACCTCAAAATTCAATGACTGTCTCCTACTGCCTAACTAATGTTCACTCTTCCACAAAATTCAATAAAAATAATGGAGAGCCTATGTGGATAGTCAAATGTATGGAAAGAAAATCAAGAAAAATCTCTCAGAATCAAAAAGAAATTTGTAAATATTCTGTCTGGGGCGGGTGAGAAGAAGAAAAAAGTTTTTTTCTAGATATAATTAGGAGTTCAAATTTTCTGCTTTCCAGATCCATGGATGAGGCCTGTATATAGACCAGACCAACTTGGAAACTGAAAGAAACTTATGTTGACAGTCTTGGTTGATGGTTTCTAATATACTCAAGTGATGTACTAGTGATATAAATTAGCATGAATGTAGAGGCAACCAGAAGGACCAAAATCTCCAATAAAAAGACACCTTGAGATTATTTATTCTAGTACACTCCTTAAGGAGCACAGGGTCAGTGGTTTCAGTTGCAAGTAGATTTCCACAAGTTGGAGTTACTAGCCTCATGTCCAACCTTCTTCTTTCATCCAGGCTTAAGTTATAGCAACTGCAAAGCTATAGTTTTTTTCCTATCAGACATAACCTTCTCTAAAATAGACTGTTTACAAAGCTAAAGGACTCTAACTATTCAGTTATTTTTACTCATAGCTGGAGGGAGGGGAGAGAAATAGATTCATCCCTTTCTCAAGGGCATTAGTGAAGTGAATGCTAACAACCTCGACCTAAAGTCAAACTCAGTCCACTGATTCTGTTCTGGCAACCGCTATGCCACCCTTCACCTCCCATCGGGAGAACTATTACTAGTTAATCTGCCACTAGGTTTACTAAGTGGTTTTTGACTAACATCTTGATCATTGAGATGAAAATAACTAAGGGAAAACTAATCAAGAAATTGAAAGCAATGTAATTGGTGTGTTAACTATCATGCAACGGTGTGCACAGATCTTTGACCTTCACATAATAGAGAGTCAGATCTTTGTATCAATCAAGTAATTAGAACTACAAATAGATCTTAAAAAAGAAAAGGAGCAGAGCTGCAAGGAGAAGTAGATGGAAAAACATGAAGAAAAAAAAAAAAGAGAAAGGGAGATAACTCAGCAATAATAATCTGAAAGAAATTTCAGTCTCTATTTATTTTCTAGTTTTCATAAAGTGAAGATATTCGGTACAATCTTAAACCAAGTCAAGATTTTCTATCATCAATTGTCATAATAGACAAAATCAAAAAAAAATTACTGAGTTGTGTGAGTGTGTGCATATATATATATATATATATATATATATATATATATATTAGAGAGAGAGTGTAAACCCTAGATTTAATAGTCCCCAGTATAACTGATTTTGGATTTAATTTATCTTCTTCATGAATATCTTACTTTGATTTTTCTTTTATATTAAACAATATTTTTTGATTATGCCTACAATATTTCTTATTTGTGATAGATTTTTTTAAAAGAATCTAAGTCACCTCTAAAAAAGGTCAAGATCCACTGAACTATAAGGAGAGTAAATATTACATATCCCTTATCATGATTTAATGATTTTATATTGTACAATCCTGTATATTGTATTAAAGTGTTTTCAGATGTTTTTCTGAGAATTGCTCCCTAGATTACATTTGGATTTAACATACATTGGGTTTTGACACACACTAGACATTAGTCCACTAAATTATACATATATATATATATATATATATATATAATTATCCAAGGGGAACTTGAATTCATTTTGGAGGAATATAAATTTCAAGCAATTTGACAAATCATCCCATAATTTTCAAGTAATCTAAATCATCAACTCAAGGTAATAGCTTATCAACAGGAAGATAGAAAAAAAAAACAACTAGAAAGCGATCAACAAGTGTGTACCATAGCCAATGCCAGCCACTGACTAAAAACTGGATGAAATTCTGTTTATATATAGATACAGTGTAGAGGAGGTAACTGTGTATGTTTCAATTTTCATATTTCAGACTATTTTCTCAATATACAAAAAAATCTCTCATTCAAAAGTTTTTCGAATGACTGAACCCCTTGTTGTTTGTATTGATAACATGTTTCAGCTACGGCCTTCTTCAGGTGTACTATTCAAATGTGATGATGGTAAACAGAATTTGTCTAATGGTAGCAACGCTTATAACGTTGGATTCGGGTGATATCTTTTTCTAGGTACGGAAATCCAGGGCTAACAAGGAAAGAAAAAGATATCATCTGAATCAAACATTACAAGCACAGTTACTTTTGGAAAAATTCTTTTTATCACAATCATATCTGAAGAAGTCTTTAGAATGGATTAGCTGAAACATTGTGTTAACAACACAAACAACAAGAAAGAGTTCAATCATCCACAATTGGTGAAAATTCCTGGTTCTGCCCCAGAATTGAATCAATTCTTCTTAAGCTCATGGCCCACCCCTCCATAAAATGTCATTGAAATTAATTGAGAACTTTAGGAGATATAGATCGACAACATGAGTGAATACATATACCTCTTCCAACTGAATTGCTTGTAAGTATTGTTAGAAAATAGGAAATGAATAAAAAAAATCTTTCGAACTATTTTCAGTTCTTCATGTTCCTACATACGGCTGTTTCCCTTTTGAGCTCAGTAGCTATGGCAACAGTTGGCCTCACCCAAAATAACATAAGAGTTTGTGAACATTTACAGGTAAGTGAACATGGCCTGCCCACTTCTGTCTCTATTCAAACACTTGCTGCCTTTTATCCAGGCAGCAGCAAACAATAACAACTGCTTAAGGAACCATTGTCACCCACGTATACACACAAGAGATGGCCTCAGGCCAGAATTCATTCTAAAATGGCTGGCCAAATAAATGATAGTTACTGTAAGCTCATACTGAAACATGCAAGACAAGAACAATGTTGATGAACAATCATATATAGGATTTAATAAGATCCTTGTCTGTCACACTTATAGTATCAGTTGCAGCCATCAGTCCCTCATTCCAACTTTTCTCCCGCTCTTCTCCTTTGCTACCCTTTAATTGGATTCTCTTTCTGCCCTCTCCCTTACTACCTTTTGATTGAATTACATCTCCTTCCTCTCCTTTCCTACCCTCTTATTAAACTTTTTCTCCTCTCTCTTTTTCTATCCTCTAATTTAACTATTCAACTTACTTTATACCCTCTGCTTTCCTATCCGTTATCAAAACTTTCTTTTCTCCTCTCTTTTTTCCCCACAGTATTCATCACACTTATAGTATCAGAAGTGACAGATCATGAACTACTGTTGATAAAGAACCGTCATAGTTTTAGAAATAGTTCTAATCTCTGCTCTACTGTAGGTTTACAATTACTAATACATAGATTTCGTAGATAAATTTTACAAATGAATCCTTTTCTGGGTGATATTCTTTATCCCAGCTACTTTTTATACTAGTTCTCAAACAAAATCCCTGCCATTGCCTACCACACATTTCATCACTGTTAGAGAATAAGTAGTATTAAGAAGTGACAGGGATAGTTACAGCATCAAAATATTTCATCAATTAGTGGCAGGGAATGGTAGAGATAAAAAGTACTGCCAGCTACATACTGTATTTCAGCAAGCGACTATTTCTCATTCGTTTTGTAGCCATGATTGGACAGTTTTGAAAAGTTTTCAGTGATTAGAATTCCAGACATAATTATCCTATATTTCCAGTAAGTAAAGAATTTATAATTATGTTACATGAAAAGTGACTCACTACTCAAGAAATCAGATCTTTTATTTTTAGTAATAAGTCTCACCAACATCCAGTAAAGAAGAAACTCAAGGCTCCTTGGTTTTTAATGCCATAATCTTGCACTGATGCTTGCAAGTGCAAAATAAGAAACAATTATTTCCATAATTGAAAAACTGTAGCCACCAAAAGTGGCAAAGGGTTCTATTCCTGCATGCGTGTTTGAGTTCTAGCACTCCTGGCCATACCATTTTATCTACAGACTTGAAAATAGGCGTCAGTACCCCCACTAGAGCCTTTCTAAAAATGCTTTTTATTTTTGGAAAAGAAACTTGTTTTTTTTAACCCTTTTGGGTCTTATTTTGATAGGTTTATTAATAACATCTTGATTCTAGAGAATCTAGATATTTTTAAAAACTATTTTAGAGGATTCCCAGTGGAAAATGCCAGTGATGTCAAATAGAATTCATTCTGACCATATTATTCTTCAATGGAATATTTTTTAATGACTTAAAATTTTTACATTATAGTTGTTTTATTATTGACAGTGAGAGCGAGTTGTTTTTTTTTTTTCAAGTACAACCTTTTTTTAAATGCTGAAGGAAAAGACATTGGAGAGAAGAATTTGATTTCACGTTTACATTATATTGTGGCAGTACCTTTTTATCTCTGAAATGCGGTAATGAAATATTCCAATGTAAAAATATATATGGGGGGGGATGAATTTTGTATCAAAATATTTCATTAACAAGTGGCAGAGAGTTAGTTCATATTAGAGAACTAATGTCAACTGTCAGGGTTGATTTTTGCATCAAAATATTTCATCAAGAAGTGGCGGGGATAAAAAGTACAGCCCTTATATTGTTTGTTTTTTTCATGAGAGCTTTTTGATAAAAAGGTGACAACAAGATCTAAAGTTCAATCTATAGGAATCATCATGAATTTTCTTTGTGTTGTTAGCTCACCTTGACAACTTGGTCAGCACACACATATATATATATATATATATTTATATATATATATATATGTATATAAAGGCATGTACATTACTCAAAAAATTCATAAACTTGAAATATTTTTCTTTACTCATAAATCAAGATAAGTTAACAAAAAATTTTTGAACAAGTAACAACAAATTTTAATTTTTTGAAAATGGCTGATTCAATAAAAGTAATATTCAAGGTTATCGTAGTCGAGTGGCAATGTAATTATGCAGAGTAAAAATGATCTACAAGATATCATAGTTCGGTCATTTGGTTCAAAACTCAACAGCATGGTTGGTTACATATTTAACTCTAAAATTCATAAATTGATTGTAATTGGCAGTGGAACTCTTTAATGAATACGATAAAAAAATAATGGAAGTAAAGTGGAATAATTTCAATCATAAATTATTCCTATTGAAATTAACATTTTTTTGTATGAATTTAAGAGTTGAACTCACATGAAAGCTTGTGATTATGTGCATTCAATTCTGTCCTTGCATAATTGGACCTACTAATCCCTTATTCCATTCAACAGGAATCCCCTGTATTTTGTAGTTGACTAATTAATAATCACCATTACATTAGTAGTTTTTGTGTTAATATTGATATTTATTAGACTTAAATTCATTTTTGTTTGGTTTTCTAAGCACCTGATAATCTTTACAGTTACTTTCAATAAATACTTCTGGATTATTTTCATATTCTTCCCAGTTAACAAATCTTTCCATTATAGATGGTATTAGATATCAGCCATGTCAAAAAAAAAAAACCCAACTCTGAATTGAAAACTAGCTTTTAAGAATAATTGAGCAATCAATTTTTGAGAGGTAATAATGAATGTTAATTACACAAGATATATGCAAATCTAAACTTGTTCACATTTATAAATAAATATATATATTTGAATGATCCATACTATTAAAAAAATACTTCATTTATCTGAATCTTTGAAAAGAAAAATATGTCAACATCTCTTTCCCTACTGTCTAAATCAGCTTAGCATTACTCTCAAGGCTTGAGATATAATTCTAAAACCAAGCCCAACTCCTTGTTCATTTGCACCATTTATTCAAGTAAAACATTAAGAAAAATAATTCCAGCTCTCGGAAATAACTCAGTAAGTTATAAATCAAAGAATAAGTAAACCAAATTAGAATCCTGTAATCAAAATAAATCCGAAGAAAAAAAAAAAAACTATAAACAGACGAATGTACTTAGAAACTTAATTTCAAGAAGTCCAGGGAATATATCATTGCCATAAAATTATACTATTTTACCATAAATGTATCACTTACTCACTATCAAGTATAAATTGCATGGAAACAACCAAGGTTAACTGCAGCAATTTTTATTTGTTGTCTGAAATTCCAAGAAGGAATATTGTTACTACTCCATTAATTTTTCAGGTTTGTCTCCTCATCTTTGTTTTCATGACAAGATTTTTATTTTTAGAACCTGAATTGTTTTAAATAGAGAAACAAATATTAGCAAGAGAGAATTGAGAATTACGTAAACGATTCAGTTCAAAAGAACTTCGAAGATTATTGAATTCTCATATACACACACACACATCTGACAAAGGTTGTAGTGTTCTGATCAGAAAAATGAGGGTACTAATTCTTATAATTCATGAAATAATTTTTCTATTTTTACCAGTACAGATAATCAGACCAATGTTTGTTTTTTTTTAAAGTTAATAGAAATTCAAAACTTTTCAAAATTATACAAATATCACACACATAATTTTTAAAAGACAAACTGTACTTTCTGAACTCCAATATAAAGTCAAAGAAGTTTTTTTTTAACGTTTTCATTACAGTACAGTTTAGCAACAAAAAAGATTGTTTCGTATTTCTCACATTTTTTTCATTGAGTTAAAAAAAAAAACAGTATAACAAAAGACTATGCTGTCCATAACACAATACTCTTCCACTCAAGGGTTGACAAACAATACTTGCTACCCATGATTTTACATCATGGAAATTGTTTCATAGAAATTAAAATGCATTCATGAATTTCTACATGGGTAATACTAGTTGTAAAATAAAATTGAAAAAAACTTTATTGCACAGAACATAAATTGGCAACATAATTACAAGACATTTTTTGCCTTTTTTACATTAAAAATCTTGAAATCTCATGATCAATGCTCTGTGACATATCAAGTTGTTGTGCATGAAATGTCATTTTTTTAAAGTGAGAGATTTTTCAATGTAATTGCATTAGTTTTTGCAGATTCAATGTGAATGGACACATGATTCCTTCTTTATTGGAGTTTTTTTGAGCCATTAACAGTAATGGTATCTACCCAAGAAGTAAGACTAATTTTAAAATACAATTTGGAATTAGGAGATAAATCCTGCTCAAGCTGTTGATAATATCAACAGAGCATTTGAAATGAACTCTATAACAGTGCAATCGGTTCAGTTGGTCAAGAAATACGGACACCAATAATACAGCTCAAAAGAAGCCCAATGAAAAAGAATTATTGCCAGCAAGGGCCAAGGGCCCATGAACAACAGTTCAAGCACTTTTCAGAGAGCTTGAGACTTCAACAGAGACCACATCACATCATCTCAAGACAACAGTTGGAAAAAATACAACATGATTTTAATGCTCTCCAACAATGCTAGACCACATATATTTTGGCCAATTGTCTCTTTGAGAATTGGGATATGAAGTCTTGCAGCATTCCCCATATCCACCTCGTATTTCTCCTACAGATCATCTCTTCAAGCATTTTGAACTTCATATGCATAATAAAAGGCCTAATAATACAGGAGTCATAATTCATGCTTTTACTGAATTCATGACCTCTAAACCTAAATAATTTTATAGAGATGGATTATTATCAATTGAAAATGATTGGGAAAAAGTTATTGCTTCAACCGGGTCATATTTTTATTCAATATTTATAGTTTTTTTTTTATATCATACTTTATCTTACCATTCAAAATTGACATTTCGTATATAACAACAATAGAAATGCTAAAATTATGTTTGAACTCAATTCTTCCAAAGGCAGACATCTGGATATGCTTAGTACATGTTAACTCCTGTGTCTGGTCCATCTTAGTGGGTGGCCTTGGACCACCTCAGCCACAGTGATTCCTAGTTCAAATCTATATTTCAAACAAGTGATAATGTCATATCAGACTGACAGTATTATATATAACAAAATCATATAAGATGTGCATCCTGATTAACAGCTTGAAAATATTTTATCATCAAAAAATTGTTTTTATACTTACTTCCTGATGGACCATAAAATTTAACAATGAATTCATTTAATCCTCCCAGGATGGTAACTTCATGTTTGCTCTCAATGCTGACACCAAAGTTAAGGATCAGTAACAAAAGACAGAAGATGAAAAGAAAAACATAGAAATACAGATTCATTTCTATAATAATCAGAATAAGAACAAGATCAAGTGAGAATTACCTTATTTGCCAGCCTATAAGATGCAAAGATATATGTTGGACTACTGTTCACTGCAACCCATCCAAATCACATAGTTGTTCATTTTGAGCCTCACTAGAGAGAGCTTAAATGATAATATCAACGCATTGGATGAAGTGAAATGTTTGCAGAGCTTTCAAAAAAAAAAAAAAAAAAAAAAAAATTGAATGAGCATCTTATATGCTGGCATATATGGCACATGTGAATGCTTACGAACAACTTTTAAACAATTTACTTGGATGATGCAGAAGTGTGCTGTATTCATGTCAATCAGTCTTCAGATGGTATACACACACACACAAAAAAAAAATGTGTTTTCTACACTTGACTGAAGCTTGCAAAAGTAAATAATTTGGTACAATAGAAATGTGAGGAAAAAAAACTCTGAAAAGTAAATGCAAGCTCTCTCATTCATTCCAGATTTTGTTCAGGTAATTGAACTCATGTTCTTGACAATACGTTCCGGCCAGTCAATTCTTTAGCCTTTGTCCAGAGTATAAATCCATGAAGTAAAGTGGTACAAGCCCTACTTCTAGTCAATGAATTTTCCAAAGTTTATAGACATTATTTTCAACCCTTCACTTTTCTTCTGCCAATCGAATTTCCTCCTCCCATCCGAGATATTGTCAATAGCCTTCATATATTCTTTATTGTAATATTCTGACAAATTTGTATTACTTTCTCACAGCATACTTGAGACAATTCCACGTTTCATTCCTTAAAGTGGTTCATTTATTACCAATTGTTTAACTCTTAAATTCATATAATGCTTGATACCTATGTGCAGAGGAATGCTTCTGTGGAAACAATAAAAAAATAAGGGAACTCTACAAATGTAATTCTTTCAAAATTACCTAAAAGGTCAGAGGAAAATAAATTTAATCAGCAGTTATTTCCCATCTAACTTCTATGTAAATTTTTTATATGAATTCAAGAGCTAACTTTTTCATTTTTAACAGAACAGATGATAAATAAGTATATAGCTTGATTTCTTGAAGTTTCCTTTTACAAAGAGATACCACAGTAGTCCTTCGAATTTAGTAGGCTTGAAATTCAGATTTTTTTATTGGCAGATTTTCGTCAAAAATAAGAGAAAGCTACTCTTATAAACTTTTTTTTTTATACAGACAAAAATGATTTTTTTTTTTCTGAATTTATTTGCAGAATTTCAATTCTGAGAGGGATTTGCAATGCTCAAAGTGTCATAAATGGGAACCAATGCTCATCAGCTTATATTGAGAACTGAAAACCAGAAATGTCTCAAGTATTTAAGAACTGTTTGAATAGGATACACTCAATTTTGGTTGGACATTCATATTTTCTAGGATATGAACATAAAAACTCTGGGCAAATATATCACTAGGGACATTTCTGCCAAAAATGGACATAAAAATTTATGGTTATCAGTCCTTCATATTATTAATGTTTGAGATCAATTTTTGATTTTAGGCTGAGTTTTGATTTGACAAATATTTCCAAGGGTCTGTATGATGATTTCATCTCAACCCTTTGCCGACTAAATAAGTATATTCAATGAGATAATGCTTGTATTGTACTAGGTTGCTAAATAATTCATTGTTCATTAATAAGCAAAAATAAAAAGGAATTTTTTTATTCAACTTTATTGAACAACACTGTTTTGTTTCACTATCTTCTGCCATCTTTCAGGCGACTTCATAATTCCATCTTTTCAGAACTATATTTCTTAGCGAAGAATTGCTCTCGATGTCTTTTATAGTTTTCTAGGAAATTGAAATTTATTGCTAATTCTGTAAAGGCTGGAATAAATGGTACCTAAAGGTGAAACATCAGGTGAATATTGCAAGTAAGTAAAAAAAACTTTACAGCCAAACTGAAACCATTTTTGTCAGGTCATCAAAGAAACATGGACTGTTATAATCCTAACCAATTATTATGATCTCTGATGACTAATTCTAAATGTTTTTCATCAATAGCTGCTGCCTTTCTACTGGGAGCAATACTTGTTTGAATCTATCATTTTCTTCTCTGGGAGATCATTGTAAAGGACTTCCTTCCAATACCACCATATACACATCACCTTCTTTATATGAATATCCCCTCTTTCCTATGGTAGTGGGTGGTTCATTTTGCTTGCTTATTGATCTCTTGTACTCCTAATTGTTGAAAGTATCCACTTTCTATTGTCCATCACATTATGCTTATGCAGCAAATTACACACAGAAATACAGTTTAGTAGGGTTCTTATCGCTCAACTCAAGTGGATACCAGGCATCAAAATGTCTAAGATGCCCAAGCTCATATAAATGAGCTCTAACACTTGATGCGTATATTTTAAAGATGTTGGCTATCTCCCACATGGGGTAACTTTGATTATTCTCTCGATTTGATCCCTACCAACCTCAGTTGGTCCACCAAATCTCAAGCATGAAAGACCTTCTCCATCAGCTGCACAAATCTTTTACAAGTTTGAGTTGGTTTTACCTTTCTTAAAATCAAAAAGCAAATCAAATATTTTTTCTTCATCTTCAATGTTACAATCAAAAATATGCCAATCCTGACAGGTTTTCTCCCAAGTAAAATTTGTTTTTCCAAGTAATTAAGAAGAGAAGTTGATTAAAAATGCTTGCTAATGATAGCAGCAATGCACCAGTTGATTTAGCAACTTCTCAATTTCATTTGCTTCATTATACTCAACACATACATAGAAAGTTAACATTTTAAGACATTTTTCAAAAGTTTCTTAAATATCTTTAGATTAATCTAAATTCAATTTTTTATACTCACGTATACCAAAAAAATAATTTATCAAATGATTTTAAAAAACTATATAAATCAGATATTGTCTAGCACTAATTTCAATAATTTCTCTTGTTAATTAGTTTACTCAGATGAGATATGCAGATGTCATATGTATCAATTGAAGTACTGAAGTTGAAGACACTTCGTCTTTATAGAAAGGAAAGGCAGTTAAAATTTCCTCATTCATCGAAAAGTCTTTTTTTCTAATCTTCCAGCTGAACTCAATGAGTTATGAGGACGTAGATCCTACAGTTGTGTCATCTCCTTCATCAGTTTTTATTCTTCTATATTTTACTTGATCAATTTACCATTATCCACTCACAGCTTGCAAGGCCAGTATAAGCTTCACCAGAGCCCCTTTATCCATTCATCTCAGAAACACATTCCTTACTCCATCCTTTTCACTGTCTCTCACAATACTGGGCAAGGGGCTGGGCTTTCCAAGTTTCAAATTAGAGTTTACTGTATCCTAGATTGGTTGCCAACCAAAGCTGAAGATCCCAATCTGCCCTGCTATTGACCTCTAGCTTGGGAGAGATAATATACGTTCGTGCCTTTCCCAAAGGCATTAGTGCATAAACTGTCTGGAGTTGGAACTTGGTTCACCAATACTATTTTCTATGCTGTAAACCGTTCAGCCGTTGGTATCTCCTTTTTCTATTCAAATTTTTTACTCAAAAGTGTCAAAATTTGAAGAGAAAACTTCAACAACAATTAGAGATTACTGACTAAAGAGGGTTGTAGAATACATTGACAAAACATTGTGGTGAAAAACAAGACATGAATACTAGCTCCAAGTGAAAGCTCGGTGTCAACTCTGGGACAGACAGACATAAAAAAAATTCCATATGTAACATCACAACTGCAATTGAAAATCATACACTTTTTTTAGCTAGAGATCAGCAGCAGCTTTTATAGTTGACTGTTTGAATTTTCACACGAAAAGGCTTTGCTTGAAACAGTAAATTATAATCTAAATTAATCATAGAATAATATAAATAGACTTTTAAAATTCAATTCTAGTTTAAAATCACAGAAATGGATGCTTTATGTAAAACAAACTTCAGACATTTGTTCATTTGTTAGTAGGTGAAGTATTGTAAATCATTTTAAACTGTTTCTTCATTTTTCAGTCAATGTAGGGAGTGAACTTTGAGGACTGATCTGAATCCATGTCCCTGAAGATGGCAAGAGCGGATCGATAGCTACGAAGCATCCCTCCAACATAGAAATACATGAATTTGAGTCTCACTGGGGGCCTTTTTTTTTCCGGCCCAGTCAATCCACGATGTTTATTAATCATGGCAGTAGGGAATCTGGTCAGAAAAAAGTTGCGATAAAAAGCAACAAAAATATTGAGATGAAGGTAAATAGAAGCATAAAAGAAATGAAAAAACTTTGCTCCCATCCAAAATCATATTTAACAATTTTTAAATTATCAAAATTGCTACTGTGTTTATTTTAAAGAGGGGGTAAGATCCTTTGGGTCATCTAGTATTTCAAATTTAAAAAAAAATGGTTAGAAAAAGATAAGTCCAAAAGTAACATTGCTTTTAACATGTTCACTGCCATATAACACAAATGTGCATCTTGCATGAGGTTACATATTGCATCCATTGCAATTTTATATGAGGCATTATAAATAGCGACAACAACACAGTGAATTTAGTTCCTGCTTTGTAGCACAGAGCAGAGATGCTTATTTTTTTGGCTGTATGTCGTGCTATCCAAGGTAGCAATGAACATGTTAAGATGCATGGTCAAAACCTTCAAGCAATATATAACTTGAAAAAAATTCTGAGCTTTATATTATTAAGAGCGATTAAAACTTATTTAGTGATGAATAATAAGTTGTTTTTTTTAAACTAAAATATTCAATTTGTTAATCGAAGAGGAAAAGAAGGTATAAAGTATAAAATTAAACAGTTATGTTAAGATTCCAAAGAAACACAAGTTTTCAGATTTAGAACAGATTTATTGTATCAATATACAGAAATATTTTTAGCCAAATGTAGTTATTTGGTTCAAATTTTTGAAGATTTTATAACAAAATGAGCACAATTCCTCCATCCAAGGAAAGTTTAAGTATAGAAATCAACTGCATAATATTGTTAAAAAGTTCTCTTAGGAAATTTGGGGAGGGAGAGGAGTGAGAAGTTGAAAAAAATTCTAGACAAATTTACATGATTTATAATATATACTAGTATAGAATGCGTAAAAAATGATGGATAACATTTTGGCTGTATTATAATAACAAACCAATATTCAGAATTTAGATCTTTAGATGAATTCAAACCAAAATCAGGAACCTTGTCAGTTCAAGTGTTTTAATATTTTTTGTGATTTAGTTATGTCTTTAATTTTGCAGTGATTAGGGGATAAAATATACTAATTTTTTTCTACAAAAAGTAGGGGTTAAATTATATTCAGTTAATTCATTTATAAATATTAAACATTAAATTAATAAAATTACACATTATATTAATAGATATTTTGTACTTGTAGCCCATTCTATGCTTTTTCTATCCATTTGCTAGTCAAAGTGATTGATGATTTCAGGTGACATATTAACGTTTTTTGCCTCCTTAAAAATTAGACCATCTGTCCAGTGACTTTGGCTGCTTTGATATCCTCTTCCCCCTACCTCAACTGACAAGACCTGAGGCTTGAAATCCTGACACATTCCATTTCTGTAGCAGTAACTCATGTGTATGTCATTAGTTACTAACGTCTATGTCATCAACCATTACGGTAGTGGTTCTTAATTTTATATATCGGTTTGGAATAGCATGACAGACAAACATGACTCAAATTTTTCATAATACAAAATTTACAAAAAAATACCCAAACCAAAACAGAGCTTTGACTTGAAAGCTCCTTAATTGTAAAAATATTATTTAAAAGTCCTGGAATGAGCAGAAAATCCACGAAAAAAATACATTTTAAATAGTGATAAGGAAATCTCAAAACAGGTTTTCCCACTATCTGACATAAAAGCATTCCTATGAAAACCTTTTATAAGCCAAAATGGTAAAATGCGAAGAAGCAATTACCATCAATTTATATGGGGAAGTTTTTTTTATAAAACCCAAACTCAAAAATTGTGATGATGGTATGTTAGACTGAATCGCAGACTGTGGTATAAGAGAAGGAGAAGAAGAGGGTGTACACTGCCTCTACAACAGCTAACTGCAAGAAAAAAAAAAAAATGCTGTTTTTGCTTCAGGCATTTTTTCTTAAAAAATGCAAAAAGTGGCATACAATGGACATCTAAAAAAAAAAAAAAACGGGTGTTACCAGTACAAAGAAATGTAAGGTTAATTGAAAATTGCAATAGAGAGGTCCCCCATTACAACGCAGGTGTTGGGGATCGAAGACACAGTTGCATTATAACCAAACTGCGATCAATTTACTTGTTTTGCTAGAATGATTTGGGAGTTCACCATCCTCCCACATTATATCGCAAACTGCGCTCTAACAAATCATATTATAATGGCTCCCCCTTCAGTAACAAATGTATATTCTACATAAGACCGCAAATCCTTACCTTTTGTAATCAATCATTAACTGAAGCTTACACATTTGAAGGGGGGGGCATGTAAATACGTACATGGACCATGCAGCATTAAACAGTCTACTTTTAGGCTGGTATATACAATAAACCGGACTTGAAAAATCTTTTTAGATCTATAATTGATGTTAAAAAAAGAGTAGTCTTCTTGGCAGTACTTTTTATCCCTGCCAAACATTAATGAAATATTTCAATATGAAATATATTCCTGCCACACAGCCCCCATATCCTCCTCTGACTCAGGGTTTCCAAATAAATGGACACGTGTCTGGCCAAAAACCCACAAAAATTTCAAAAATCAACATATGGCATGGGAGTTTGTTTATGTTTGAGAACTAGTAGTATCAAGAAGTGACATGGATAGTTTTTGTATTGAAATCTTTCATTAACGTATGGCAGGCATAAAAGGTACTGCCTGTCTTGTTGACCAAGTGTATTTGTATTTAAACAGAGACACTCAGTGGGAAGGTATGTGAAATCGTTCAACTCAGTTCTTTAAATCAGCCATAGCTACTTTACATTTAAAGCAATTGAAAAGCTATAGAAATAAGCTATGCCCATTTTGTATACATAACGTAAAGATTTGAAGGAGAAAAAAATTGAAGGAAAACACTTGTAATTTCCGAAATCAATACCAATATTAGCTCTTATGCTGACATCACCATCCCCGAAGAGTTTTGCGTAGGTATATAAAAAGGGAAATTACATTACGATCAATGAAAAGAAAAAATTGAAGGCCTATTGACTGGTGAGTATGTATTCACATAGCCACGGGACAGCAAAAATATAATGATCTGGCTCTTTTTTCAATAAAAAATGTCAGCTCTCAAGAGAGTCAGGAAAATACATTCATAGTTGGCACACATTTATCATGAGTAGACAACTATGTCTCATACCTAATATTGATGAAATCTAATATATCTGTGTATAGGTAAAATCCCCAATACAATATGTTATAACTATACCTAAAGATGCTCTCATACCAGAAGCAAAACACATCTAAGGGAGATGGAAAGTGTGGGGGAAAATGCAATTATCTAAATCTAAGATTATTGCAGTATTGGATTTCTGGAGGTTCACTGGCAAAAGGGAAATGGGAAAGCTATAGGAGAGCAAGAACTTTGCAGGATTCTGGAGAGGAAGGTGTTTTTCTGGGGATGCAGCAGCTGGGTAGAGAGAAAGGAAAGGTAGCAGAGTAGAAGAATATCAAGGATGCAACAAGAATGGAAACAGCAGTACAAAAATGGATACCAAGACAACATGGGGAAATTCCAGTTCTAAGAAGCTTTGGGTTCAGGCTATTTTCTCAAGATTTTGGAGAAAACATAAAACATTACCAGCTCCAATGTTTTCAATTTTTCAAATTTGAAAAGTTCAATAAAATGCACCTTACATACAATCATGCTTTCTTACTACTCATTTGTGTCATTACCTGTAAGACTGCTCAGTGCTGTTCATGTCTAAAATAGCTTCCTAAGTCATTAATCATGGGTGGCTAACTTCCAAAGTCATTAACCATGGGTGGTTAATTCTATTCCATGTGATCCACATTTAACAGTTAATTAAACATAAAAATTAAAGTGTCTGGAGAATACAGAGAAAGGAAACTAAAGAGAGATCAGTTTGGTTTCTTCAACAATAAAGAAATCCTCTTTCTAAGCTTTATATCTGTAACTACCATATTTGATAATGTATGACACATTTTTCTTCACAAAAATGGCTCAAAATGTAAATGTAACCTATGTGATTGGGAGAACCTACCATAGAGTAACGATTAGCAAGCTAATTCGATATTCCATTGCTAGTATGGAGAGTTCGATCTTCACTGGATAATCATCAGACTTTTAACATCCAGTTGTTAGATACATATCTTCCAAAATTCACTAGATCTTTCTATCATGAGTGTTGTGGCGCCAATATTTCCTGTCTAAAACACCTTGCCACCCTACTTGCTGCGGGTCACAATTTCAAATATGATCTCTGGGAGTTGTCCAACATGGCTTGGCCATGGCCATTTGAGTTTTCTAATGGATTCTTTGAGAAAAAAAAAAAAAAGGCAATGAGCAAGCCATGTTTCAAGACAACTGCTGATGATTTACAACATGGCTACCCTGTAGCAAAGCAGGCTAAACTTAGAAAGTATCTATTAAATAACAATAGTTATAAGTATTCTCAAATGGATAAGACCTATTCATTAATACATAACTAATTATTATCCATGAAAAGATTCACAGATATATTTGAATTTCTACAAGTTGATTTTTTTCAGAAAAGAAACGAAATATACAGGAAAGAGGGATTTGATAAAAATATCCATCTGTGTTTCTATGAAGTTGGAGTACTTTCTTCACATTCTCTTACTTTGAGACTTGATAATCAAGTACTTCAAAGCTGTTGATAGTGTAAATAAATATCTACATCTTATCAATTTCATCAAAGGCTTTACTAAAAAGTGGCTGATTCCATTGTTTCAAATAGTGAGTAGGAGATATTTCAATCAGCAAAATTCTTACTTTTTAGTGGGAGAGTCCATTGTTATAGATAGAGAAGCAAATGGAAGAAGTACTCTGGAATTAGGAGATTACTTCTCATATGAGTTTTACAGGTATAAATATGCAGACAGGTGGGGGTGGGGTGATCACAAGCAAAAATCAAACTGGATTGATAATCGTGAAAGCTGTTTTGTTAAAAAACAATGGAGTAGCTAGCAAACAGATCTGGTTAGTCACTCGATGGAATCTGTCACAGGACCAATGTCTTTTGACTGCAAGCATTGTTGGAGGTGATCAATTAAAAGATTGGAAAAAGGCTGATCAATAAATGTTACTTCTCTCACCTTCTGTTGGATCACTGAAAAGCCCGAATTTAAAAAAAAACAAACGTGAATGCAGCAGCACTACAATGGACCAATTTAGCATAAACTTACATTGAACACTGAAACCCCTACAAAAAACCTATTACGGGAGGGGGGGGGTTGAAAAACAAAAACGTTTCTTCTAGACAAGTAAATGTTTGAAGATTCATCCCTCTATCTTCATTGATACAGCCTGTACGCACAACACAAACACAGCCAGATGCACATAAAAACTGAAGAGACATATGCTGACAGTTTTGGATGAAGTTTTCCAATAATGACCCCACAAAACGTAGTAGTAGTACTAGCAGCAGAGGTAATATTATATTAATAGAAACCAGTAGAACACAAAGAGCAGTCAAGATAGTGGTAACTGTAAAGGTAGTAGTCTATCAAATAGAGCTTAATGTTGACATTAGAAGTATTGATCTGAATCATTATTATTATTGGGACACACAAGTGCAGTGCATCATACCTTAGACAAGGAAAATAACCCACATGCATGCATGTAAACAGTTTATCTACTGGAGTTACAGCTTATCAGAGATGACCAGGCCAATCGATGAAACTTTTTTAAAAATAAGGAATGTATGATATAGCAGTAGCATCTCTTCTGTTAGACTTGAGTAAGGAAGACTGTAAGACTAGAAGATTTCAGGAAATAGTAGTTGGTTATTTTGCCGTTAACACAAAGCAAAACAAAAATTACTGGAGGATTAAAAAATAATGATAATAAAAGCAAAATTTAACAAAAAATTCAAATTTTCAATGAACTCTCTTTGAAATTGCTCCTAATTAAGCAATTAAGTAACAGTTCTTATCACCTCAGCAGATTAGCATCACCTGGTTTTTAATTATTTTTTAGAATTATCATTCATATACTGTTCCTGTTTAGTTTCGTTTCACAACATTCACTTTTAGCAGATTAGAGAGAGGAAAAATGACACAGTACAGAGTAATGGAGTTGACCTTTGAAATTATATACAACATGTCATTAATCTGTATTGAAAACTTCACGGATATATTTGAATTCCTATGATGTTTCCTTTTTAGAAAAGTGAGTACTAAATTTGTTCTCCTGGAAGGATCCATTGTTTCCAAAGATATATTTTCATCTTGTAAAATTTTGTACACAATGATTCTTCAGTTTAGTTCCCTGAATATTTTTTAACAACCGATTCATCAATAATAAAAGCCATAAATTATTGATGAAAAGATTCAATTCATGAGAGATGGCATCAGTAGCTTTTATAAACTATGCAAAATACATTAAGCTTATGAACTCATGCTTTACACCCTTCTATTAAATGAAAAGTAAAATCATTTATGAACCAAATGAATTCCAATAAACAAATCAAAGTTTTATATATTGGTACACATATTTACCATTAGTTTGACATATCCCATTACCCAGGGGAAGTTGTTCGATTTTTTTTAAAAACTTATCTGAGATTTGAGAAATTCATAAAAGAAGTACATTGCTAAAATTAATCTTCAAAAATCTAGGATGTTATAAATGTTGCTTTTAATTATACAGTTCAATAAGACAGCTTGCTGCCAGGAAATCCCTTAATATTTAGAAACCACATTACAATCATCCTCTTGCAAAAAAGAAGAAGAAAAAAAAAGCTTCAAGTAAATACTGAAGAAGTTCTTCAATTATCATTATCTCATTTTATATGTCACAAATGACACAGAAGCCTCTTTTAAAGCATTGAAGCAAAACACAAAAGGTTAATTTTGTTACACTAAGGGCGAGATGATTTTCTGTTTCTCTTTATAAAAAAAATTTCCGAACGTGTACATAAGCACTACAAGTTCTCAGAGTTTAGGGGAGAAACTTGTCAGAGCAACACATATGAAACTAAAGCTGAAAGAAATGTTTATTTCCCAGAGAAAAGCTACCCAGATAAATACATTGGCTGTCAACAACAACTAGCAGTCTCGTCAGCATTGTGTACTCACACAAAGTTGCACAAAGTGAAGTTGCCCTTTCACAAACAATCAAATAAAATACTCATCTCAAAGTATAGGCAAGTGTGAACACAATAAGTAGGCACTGACAGGGAAGACTATCAAGTGTAAACAGCACATGTTTTTGACACTATGATGTACTAGCAAAACTGGTGAAATTGACCTAAATGGGTGTTCCAGGGAGAAAAAAACGCGGGTAATATTAGATATGCAAGTAGGACAGTAGCAGCAGCAGCCTCCAGCTGATGCAGCCAGATGCTGAGAAAGAAAGGGAGAGAACTTGTTCACTGTTGACACTAAGCAAAGGATCCCCACCAGACTCCCCCCCCATCCTATCTTCCACCCTCACTTGCTACATCTCCATCTCTTGACAGCTGCACGAATTTATTCCATTCCATCAACATTGAGATACAAGACAATCTCAAATGACTGAAGAGGAAGAAACTTGTTATACCCAGAGGTTTCTATCACTGTTGGGATGTATCAGTCCCGTAGATCTCCATTAGAAGTCTACTGGAACAATTCAATTCAGGCATTAAGTACCTTTGTAGTTGAGTCTTGAAAGGGTTGAACAGAGTGAATGCCGTGTTGTAATTATCACTAAAATACTAATAATATACAAAGATGTATTGGATGAAAAAGAGCATAACTTTCCCAGTCTGCAAGACAGAAAAAAAAAAGTACTAGTTAAATAGAGAGATTCATCAAGAAAAAAAGAATTGCTTGTACTGAGTTGGCAGTACTGGCATCATTTTCACATATGATAACATTGAGTGAAGCATATAAAGAGGAAAAAATGCTTATTGTGATCAATTCAAGTCAAGTGTTAGGAAAGGACCGTTTGATTGCATTATCCATGATTATAATAAGCAGCTTTTTTTATACATAAAAAAAGAGAGGATAGGAGAAGAAAAGAAAGAAAGAGAGAAGAAAAGAAAGAAAGAAGAACGAGGGTAAATATGCTACGTTAAAACTCTGTAAAGGTAAAACATTGATCAATAAAAATTATCACCTTTTTTGCAATGGCAGCTTAAAGAGATCCTGAAATCATGAATGAAAGGAGAAAAGCAAGCAAGTTAGTTGTGAGAAAGGTCACATTTTGTGATGGGTACTGCGAGGGGGGAAGGGAATCAATAAAATTCATGGGTAGGAGCAGAGGTGTGGAAGTTGCGGGTGGGTAGAGAAAATCTTTTGTTGGCAGTACACATTTGATGTTTACATGGATACCACTCAGGCTCTTTCATGCTTACCCTGCATATTGTCATCTGGGCAGATGTTTGCCCATCCCCTCGACAGATGCCAGGGACACAAAACGCTTAGCCATATCTTAGGGTATCTATTAGCATCATATAAATATTTCTTGAAAAGTATTTTATCTTTTCCTTCGAACAAAAAAAGAAAAAAAGCGATTTGCAGAAATACAAAGGAGAAAAACCTCACATAGTAGAAATTCACTTTTGTCAGAATACATTTACATATATATATATATATATATATATATATATATATATATATATATATATATATATATATAGCTCTGGTTTTAGCTCTTTTTGAGTCCACCATCCACCTGTGTTATAATGGAGGAGGCCTGCACTATGCTAGTTTCTAAGATAAAGCTTTTTAACCAAAAAATCAAATGTTATTCATGCAGCCAAAGAGACTCTAGAGTTATTTTTGAGAACACTTGCACTATGTAGTCTTCAACAACAATTATGCAACCTAATAGTAATTACAGGAAGAATGCAGTGAAGAGATTCCCAATTAACAATACGGGAACCTGGAAATCGAACAGAACAATGATTTTGTTTTTTTACTAGAGAAATGAACCGGTTCTATAATATGAAGAATACCAGTAGTCAATGAATTGTTTCTTCTTAATGACTACATTTCACCTGGTTCGACTCCATAATAGGTAGGAGGAGGGGAGACAGATTTTTTGTAGGACTCGTGTAGGCATTTGCTTAAACTATGCATAGGTATCCCCCACTTTTCTGAAGTTTACTTTCATTAATAGAAGCTAAAGAGAATTTTGGGGGTCTGGGAATGTTCAAAAATTTTTCTAATGAATTAATGATGATTGCTCCTTTGCTTTACGCCATTTTCACGCACAACATTTTTTATAGAAATTTTCTTCTCTTTGATGGGGGGGGGGCCACCTGTATCTCTACTGATTTACTGAAATAACTATTTTCACATTCAGATGCTCTAATGTATCGTAAATTCTGACTAACAGCTTAACCTAACTTGAATAAATGACCAGAAGTGAAATATAATATAAATCTGTTTATTGTTTAATTGTACTAAAACAACTTCATCAACAATGGTAAATGCATACATCATGCCAATAATATCACAAATATAATCAATTCAGTTTAGGAAGGTGATATTTTGAATTTCTGGATGGGGAAAGTGTTAACCTCGATACAAATTTTGTTTCAAACTGCTTAAGCAGGCCTGCTATAAGATGAGAGTGGAGGAAAGTGCCGAGAGTTATTCAACAGCTACTTTGGATGACAATCCACTCAATAATATGGAGAGAAAAAATCCAATATCAATGAATTTCCAGCTTTAAAGATATAAAAGAAAAAAAAAAAAAAAAAAGGAAAAACTATGCATGAAAATAGAATTATTGGGGAGAGAGAGGAAGGGGTCCCATATCTGTCTTACTTGCTATTAAAAGCCTGCAATGAAGGGCAATCTAATAATACACAATATTTGAGTGAAAGAAAGAGATAGCATCTAATACCAAACCATCTAATTTTTCTCCAAAACCAAAGAATTACAAAAAGTGAATGCAAGTTATATGAACATCACCCTAGAAAATTCTTCCTTCAGAAGAAAGTTCCTCGCAGCCAACTAAGTAGAATCAGTTGCATACTGGTAAAATCTACAATCCTAATGATATGAGCACTGGGATATATCTTGACCTTGCTGATATAGTCCAAAGGAAAGTGGAGTACTACATGCTTGGCAGTAGGATGAGAGTTTAAGTTGGCACCCAACTGCTTTAAGGGGATTCTATTCTCTGGTTTGGAATCAGATTTGTTCGTCTCTTAGACTGATTGCCAACCAAGGCAAGAGAACCAAGTCTGCTCTACTATTTACCAATTGCTGGGGGAGAGGGCATCCGTGCAGAGTGAACAGTGTTTCAGCCAAAGTTTCAACTAGATTTGCAGAAATTCCATTCTCCGTGCTGTTATCCGCATCTTATCATTTCAATCAAGACTAGTATTAAAAATTTGATATTAAGATACAAGATA
Source organism: Thysanoteuthis rhombus (assembly GCA_963457665.1). Taxonomy (NCBI): domain Eukaryota; kingdom Metazoa; phylum Mollusca; class Cephalopoda; order Oegopsida; family Thysanoteuthidae; genus Thysanoteuthis; species Thysanoteuthis major. Next base: position 18,538,370 of record OY735225.1, on the reverse strand, counting down.
TATTATATTGTAGAAAGTTTTACAAAAAAACAAAAAAAAAAACAGAAGCTTTAAATGTAAAGTTGAAGAAAACTATGAAATTTTGATCTTGGAGAACATTTTCAAAGCAGTCAAAATTTCCATTAAATTCAAGATTGACAATGACTGAAAGGCTAGTTATAATTAGATATTGAAAAAAAAATTTCTTAAAAAAAGCTTTATAACAGTTCACCTCTGGACCATAGGAATGGCCATGAATTATAGCAAAATTGAAACCTAATGATAATTCAATTACAAACAATTTTCATAAAATTCACATCATTTAAAAGAAAGAAAAAGAAATGGAGAAAAATGTGATTGGTTTAGGATCAAAGGGTGGTTTTGATTTAGTTTTGTGTTACTTTTGTAACACTGACTGTCTCCAGTCTCTATATTGTAGTGACAGACATTAGGTTTGAAATCTTTATAGAACTTCCAAATCTCTTTTGACAATTCTTCCATCTGACGAGCCTTATATGGGATGTCTGGTAGGCGAGTCCTAATATGAACTGGGCCAGAGATTTTTCAATGGTGGTGTTGAGCGGAAGTTTTTTCGATGTTTTTTTCAGTTCAGACTGAGGAATTTTGCATTCAATGATTGCAGCATGCCATACATTAGCCAGGTGTTTTATGCATGCTCCCACAAGCCCGTTAACTTCTGTGTCCTCTGGACTCTTCATGGGCAGGTGGCCTATGCCAGCCCATAAAAAGTAATGTTGGAGATAGTGACTGTCACTACCATTGAACAGTGACCCATTATCACTTATCAAAGATCAGCAAAATCCATGACAGATAAAAAAAAATTTTTCTGGGTATTCACTGAACTTAGCCTAGTCTGGCACAATGCCACAGTGGTGAAATTATGAAGACTGAACTCACCTGCAATGGTTTGAGAAACTAGCTTTCTAACCATCACTATGAGAAGTGATTTCTTGCCAATAACTGAATATGAGTATCAAGCAAGCATATCCTAGAAGCTATTTGCAAACTTCAACAGCTATGGGCAGGCTATGTTGCAAGAACATCAGACAACCATTACACATCATAATACACAATATGGATTCCTGAAAATCATTAGTGAAATTGTAGCTGGCAAAAAAAAAAGTAAGCATGAAGATTTGGACGACTTCAGGATGTTTGGATACCGTGATGCTTGGAAGCGCAAAAACTACGCAGACCTTGGGGGAAGGCCTATGTCCAACAACGGACTTTGAAAGGTTGATAAGTGTTAGTGAACAAGCAAACATGACAAAAGAAAAAAAATGTTAATGGAAGTAAAATGAATATGTGAATAAACAAATGATAACAGCTGTTGTCTGACCAGTAAGTAAGAAGGTCAGATACGTAACAGAAGGGACAGCCGCAAAGTACTTGGGATTGGGGGGGGGGATATATGTAGGAGTTGGTTTTAGCAGAAGATCCAAACATGACAAAAGATTAGAGCAGTGATTCTGAATGTGGAGCGTATACCCCATGAGCAATACTGGATTAACTGCATTTACTCTATTACTTTATAACTGAGTCTCTAAGGTTAGCAATTTTAACCAATTATCACTTTCAATTGGGATTATTATCTTAAGACAGTAATTAATGGGAGAGTGGTATCTGTATTTAAGTGATACATTTACTTGCACAAATACGAAGGTATTAGAAACTGGAGTCAAAGCCTTTCCATGAAGATCAAAATTAAGTAATACTATTACTGAAATGTCAGACATATGTCATTTTATCCGGCTGTATAGCTAATCAAAGAATTTAATTATTTTACAATGTAGGTAAAAAATGTATGTCTTTCACTATTCATGAGCATTTTTTAAAAATCTACCCCTTTATGACAAATGCAACAGATGCTGCACCAGTTCAAGCTGGTCCTACACACAAGGTAACAATTTGAATATGTTGAAGGGCAGTTTAGAATATGTGTTTGAAATGTGATTTCTGTGATTCAAAAGGCTTAACTAATTAATTCCTAATTACACCATATTAGTAATTTTGCTATAGATTTCATAGTGATTAATGTATAACTCAGTACAGTGAAGTTTTAGAGCAATCATGTAATTGCATTGTTGTTAAATTTTACGCAATTAGAAAAATATAGAAAATTTATTAGGTTGCATTTTTTTGCTATTTTAAAATTTTTCTGGAATAAACTATAATTCAACCATGTTCATTGAATATACCATTCCTAGCATAGAATTCGCTCTATTCAAACTGAAAATTCTCTTTTCATTATTCATTCTGGTTTATTTGAGGCTGTCAAATCTAAGATGGAAAAAAAGCCAATCAATTATTTGGCCAATGAATGAACTGTTCAACATTGGTTCCAAAAAATTGGAAACCGAGACAAGAGCCTTAAAGGTGAGGAAGGTAGTAGATGTCTTGTTATTGACAACATCCAGGGCCAATATGGAGGCAGACCAATGTAAAACAATTCGAGAGGTTGAAAAAGAACCAAACATTGACCATTCAATAGTTTTTCAACATTTGCACCAAATCGGGAAAGTAGAAAAGCTCGACAAATAGGTACCACAAAGCTGAACGAAAATAAAAAATATTGCAGTTAAAGTCTGTTTCAAATTTTTTTGGCGCTACAAAAAGGGTTCACTTCTTGATCGCATTGTCACATGTGGGGGAAAATGATTTCTGTACATTCCATATAGTGGCTGGATAGAGGCTAAGCAGCAAAACACTTCCGCAAGCGAAACCTGCATCAAAAGAAGGTTATGGTCACTGTTTGGTGGTCAGCAAGCAGAATCATTCACCAAGAACTGTAACATTTATGTCCGATAATGGTCAACTGAAAAGAACCAATTTTTCACCACAACAACGCCTGACCGCATATCGCACAAATGACCTTGCAGAAATTGAACAAATTAGGCTATAAAAACTACTTAACCCAGCTTACTCACCAGACTTCTCTCTGACTGACAACCACTTTTTCAAGCATTTTAACCACTTCCTGCAAGGGAAAGTTTTCAACAACCATGCAGCAGCTCAAAATACATCCGAAGAATTCATTGATTCCAGGACCCCAGAATTCTATGCTTCTGGAATAAATTAACTTATTTCTAGTAGATCATGAAGCTTCTTATTTCAATTAATATCCTTTATTCTAAGCTGATATATGGCTTTGAAGTTGCAAGTGAAAAAAAAAATTTTTTTGCAATGACCAGTAGTAACAACTAATTTTTTTTTTTATATAAAGAATTTGTTTCTTTATGGATACTTACCCATTTAAGATGAGTAGTGCTAACAAGAGAAAAGTTGGTCAGTAATCAAAGGAATACTTGAAGTCTGGCTTTATATTTTCAGTGCATGATGAACGGGGTACCTGTCAATTATGTCAACAATGTTTCACTGATATAATGTTGATTTAAATTTTTATTCTCCTTGATTTAAATTGAATTTAATATAATACATTTTTAACACCAAGTTTATCATAGTAAAAGGAAATTAATAAAAAAATTATTCACATGCAAAAGCATAGAATACATGAGTTTTCTGCAATATGATACACAATTCATTTTTTTCGTAGTAAGAAGGTAGGAGAAAAATGAGAAACAAAATCATAGTTTTGAAGCTAGAGTTTTGATTCATTTGGACAGTTCGTAGTTTTTTCCTTAATCTTTTTGTGTTCATGATAATATCTTCAAGACAGTTTCAAAATGGCTGATGTTTCCAGCAATCATTTCTTCTTAAATTGTATTATTTCAGAAAAGTACAATAATGTTCAATAATTAGTTCAGATTATATTTCTTTACAAATAAGATCCATTAAGACAGTCACACGAGGTAATCACCCAAATAAATGTTAATCCTAAAAGACTAGAGGTGGTTAATGATACTAACAACTAGAGAGCGCTCAGCACATACCTCTGCTAATGTTGTTGTCATTAGAAACTGAACAATCAGGTTAAAGATCCAACACTATGCCGTGACAAGAGCTGGTAATAATTATTTATCAGAAACATCTTAACGATTTCAATTATTTTTCTTCTGATTATTTCTCTCGAACAGAGTAACCATATTTTTGTAGTCTTAGAAAAACTGAAAAATTGTCATATATCACTATGTTGATAAAAAAAACAAGACAGTTCCTGGATCCACCCCAAAATTTATTCAATAAGTCCTTGGTCTATGGCCCACCCTACAGAGAAAAAAATGTCATTGAAATTCACTGAGAACTTTTTGAGATATTGTTGTGACAAACAGACATAGGTAAATACATTATCTCTGTTGACCTTTGTTGAGTCAAAATGAAAATGTACCAAGTAAAACTTGGAGCCAAAAGATGAGGTTACAGATCAGAATTTGTTGAATTTGTAGCAAGTCTAGACTATTAAATGTATGTGAACATGAAAATATAAAAAGCACATGTACAAAATCTAGCATTACAAGTTGTACAGAAGAATGATGAGCATGCAAGAGTGAGTCAGAGCTAGTTTTCAATGAAGAGTCCTTGCCCTACTGAACAGACCTTGGCAAAACAGAAACAAATAACCATACACAAAGAACTCTCCAAGCCACAATCTTAAGTAACAGAGGTAATCATCATTTTGAATTCACCTGGTCTCAACCAAATTACAATGAAATATAGATATTTACATCCATGCAGCACTTAGAACTAAAACGTAGATCGAAACATGAAACCTAACCAAAAGATTAACCCTCAAATTGAGAACCATGCAGCATGCACAAAAGAATCAACCTCACAAAGGGAGATTATGACAGCACAGTATATTAGAGAAAAGACAGGATTCCAAGATATTATAGAAACAATGAGAAAACTCAAATGGCAATGGGTTGGACATGTTAGAAGAATGTCGGACAACCACTAGACATCACGACTCACAACATGGATCTCCAGAGATTACATGCAAAATTGTAGCCAGCAGAAATCAAGATGGTGTAACACGCAAGACAAAATCAGAAAGTACTGGCTCAACGAAGCCCATGATAGACGTCTGGCAAATCTTGGGGAAGGTTTATGTCCAACACCAGACACTAAAAGCATTTTTGAAAATAACCAACAACAAATTGGGTTTTGTTATTTCTATAATACAACTCAGCTACCGGCTGCAGAGTCAATCATCACTTCTATTCCAACTGAAGATGATTACTACAACTTTTGTACATATATATATATATATATATATTATATACACACACACAATAATTATATATATATATATATATATATTATAAAAATAATTTTTCCTGTGTGAATGTATTCATTAGTATCTAATTTCATTAGAATGAGATAAGCTCATGAATTTCACTTATTATCCAAGATTTAGCTCAATCAGTAAGACAGCCTCCTGGCAATCAATCAGCTCTGAGTTCAAATCACGTCAGGGAAATGTGGATTTTACAGATCAATTTACATCCCTAGTTTTGGTGAGGATTGTTCTTATTGCTCTTATCATGGTAGGAAAACAAAGTCAACTCCAGATTTTGTATTGGAGTTTGACAAGCAAAAAATGACCAAGTCAAGAGCAGAGTAACTTGGGTCATGGGGTTTTCATTTGTGTCTGCAGGTGTTCTAGCATATAAAATCCATTGAAAAAGTGATTTTATCTGCTAATACACATAAAAATCTCAGTTACACTATCAAACGAATTAACTATGAGAAACGTATACATGACTAGTACAGCTGGCTATGGTGAGCAACAAAGAATAGGAGAAAGGAAGCTTTCTTATAGAATATAATGAACAAGCCTCAAGCAATCACAATCAATTTACATATCTAATAATAGATGAAATGTCAGAGTTTTGTAAGGATTTTCAGCAACCAAAGACCTGATGAATATATCCACAGATAAGAAGTACAACACTTTGATGAAAGGCTGAGCGAATGGAGCAAAAAATTCACATGAGCAAAACATTGTATACATAGTCTAGTTCCAATGCACCTGGGTAGTGAGATATTAGTAAGCATTGATTTCACATGTCTTAACTCCTCACAGAAATATCAAGAAAAAAATATATTGGTAGCTGAAATGATATGGAAAGGAAGGAAAAACACTGCAAAGTCAGAGAAGCAACTGAGAAACTATTTGAGATTTCCTGGCAATTAATGAACAGAATTATTCTTTGAAATACTATTAGAAAAATGGTCAACAAAGAAGAAGTCAATACTTTAACAAGAGGCAATCTAGCTACAACTAAGGAAATCTGTATGCATATGTGTATGCAGTGCAATTACTCAACAAGTGGTCATTATATGAAATTTCCATTCACTAGACATATTAGTCAGCACACAAGTGTCAAGTTTTAAAATTTGTGGATCAGCTGTTCTTGAGAAATCTAATAAAAATAAATAAAAAAATTACAAATCCATTATCTAACATGAGAGATATAAATTTAGAAGTAAAATATCTAAATTGGCAACACTGTAGAGGAGTGACCAAAATACTTCAACGCCATAATTCTGTCTGATGGATGGGAAAATTTTTTACATGACTCAAAACACCATAAAATCTGGCCCCTTCAAAATACACATCTTTTTTGCAACGTGAACTGTCCAAGTAGGATAAGACAACAGATTATATCAACTTCATAGAGAAACTAGCACAGAAACCATCATAAATTACAGGATTACTTTCACATGGATTCGTACTTCAAAGTATCTGTGCACTTAACCTAGGATCAGAGTGTAGAACCAGCGTGCTCATTGGGGAGAGTTACAATATACATATATGTACATAGATACACATTGAGTTTTACATAAGTGGATAATTGTTCTGCAAATTTTATGAAGAAATGACAGGTTGGATCAACATGATTCAATACACTGATTAGTCTAAGTAATTTTAATTATGATGAAAAGAAAGTAATAGCATGAATTTACTCTAATAAAATCCTCTCCTTGTTTAATCAAAGCTTTTCACATAATTCCATTGAGCACTCCAATTTCTACATGATATATTATCAATAGAATAAAGCTGCATGGTTAAACAAGCCTTTTTTTATTCACTAACCTCTCTATTCCCAAGAGAAAAGCATATAAAAACATTAAGAATATTTCATTACATGCACCCCACCCATGGATTTAGTGCTCTTAGGGCAAAGCAAAGTCAGTGATTTCAAGTGTATAACATAATCTTCCAGACAACTTTTTTTAACTTTATTAGCAATTAGAGGTTCTCATTAGAGAGCACTTGATTTATTTCTATAGGTGTGGCAGAAACACATACCAAGAAAAAGCTGATTTTTTTCTTGTCTGTATTAATGTCTATGAAAATTTGAAAAACCTACAACACTTGAAATAAACCACTTTCACACCAAATAACTGTTACAAAAAAGAGTGATTGGAGAGAATGAGCGCCTTTGTGTCAACATGGTAACACTAGATTTCATTGTGCAGCTAACATCAAAGCCAAAAATAAACAAATATTTCCAATATTGAACATTCCTGTAAACACAAAGGAATTCCCAAATAACAATAGATTTTTTATAAAATGCTTTAGCATTATTATACACTGACTTGCTTGGACTAGTGTCCTCATTTTGACTTTGTATCCCTCAGCCTTCTACAGGTGGAATTTAGAACCAAATCCTTTATTCAATCCAGTGGGGGAGGGGTTCAATTGTTTTCATTCAGTCAATTCTTTTTGATTAATTCATCTTGGCAATGTCATTTGTCTGCATCTTCTGCTGAACCAGAGTATATGATTTTTTTTGCAACTACCCAACCCAAGGATTGAACTCATAACCACCACATCAATCACTACATACTCTTAACCAACACTTTTATCCACTAACCCATGTCTCCCACAGGTAAAGCCAAAAAGTCATTCTCTGGTTCAGTAGAAGAGGCAGACAAACAACAAATTTACGCGGAAAAATAAATTGATACAAGATATTCTCTGGCAAGGACAGCAGAATGAGAGCAATGGATTGAATAGAAGGATCAATTTGAAATTCCCAGGTCACAATCTACAACAGTCACCTGAAGAAGGCTGTAGGCTACAACAGCCAAAACATTATGGTTATAACAAACAAGTAATCATAGTAAATCGGTGTATAATGACGCTAAAGCATTATATATAAATCCCATTGTTATTTGGGAATTCCTTTGTGCTGGCGTATATGTCCAATATTGGGGTAGTGTATGATAATAATTCCTCATCTCAATCCAGACAAGAATTGTTTCATCATTTTAGAATTTTTCATCATTGTTCAAGATTTAGTTCAAGCATTTCCCTGCAAAGCAAGAGAAAAGATTCCCCAGTAAGTTTTGTTATCTACGAAAGAAAAAATATAAGATGAGACAGGGAGCAGCAGTAGAGCACCTCAGTAGCAGACAGAGCAGCAACAGTGGGAAGGCAGCAAAATAGCCACACTGCTGTAGTGTATCAATACAAGAAAATGCCACTGCAATCAGGCTGATGCTGCAGCGGAGAAAGCTTTGAGTTGGCCATCATCACTTCAATAGAACAGGATTACATCAAGCCTGTAAGGAGCAGGTGAATAATCAATGAGAAGACTAGTGGTGGTGGGGGGGCGGAGTTGAGTGGAGCAGACTATGCTGCAGTCGGGTGAGCAGATTGTAATGCAGCTGACCACTGCAAGAAGTGGGCAAAGGAAGAAAAAGATTCAAGGGGTGTATGGGAAACGTAACCCTGTCACAAACATAAGCATTTCACCTACTCGGCTGAGGATGGAGTCGGGGCAGATGAAATTTTAATAGTAATAGTTTTCAAGTAGCAGAGTGAGTAGTTAGCAAAAGCAAAACCGTATAAAGTACAAGCGTCTTTATATAGATATACACAGGAAGCCGCTTATTGTGACCACTTTGGGACAGAGACTTTTAGAAAATAACCAGCTGATGACATCAAGCAGAGGATATAATTCAAACAATTTGAATTCATTGCTATCAACAACTTTATATTACAAAAAAATTATAGAATTAAATAAAAATTTCAATCCATTTTAAAATAAGTGTTTGGGATCGACTTATTTTGATGACAATAACCATTAACAACATTATCTGTGATTATAATAAACAGCTTACGCCATGGGAGTAATTAGAAAAAAAAAAAAAAAAAAAAACAAAACATAAGTCTATGGTTATTTTGTCAAGAAATTCCTGAAGGCTTGGCATTATATCCTAGCTTTGAAAGGGAAAGGTTTGAAAGCACAGGTGAAGTACAATGTGTAGAGTGGCAACAAAAGCTGTTAGCCACAGACGGTTATCCTTTGCTATGAATGCAGCAAGCATGAACAGATACCTCAAACAAGCAGTTGCTTTTAACAGAAAGACAGACAAATAAAAGAGGCCACATTCACTATGGTATACGGGTGGAATAAAATTATAAAGTGATTTCTATGAATGTGCATGTTCAAGAGAAAATATAGTACAGGTCTATTGATAAAAAAGCTACACGCACAAGTAATTCAAGCACACACACACACACACACACACATAATAAATACCCAAAATATAAGTGTAAAATACTGTATATTATCAGGTGTACTTGAGCTTTCTGTGAATGAATCAGAAGTCCTTTGTACTTAGAATTTTAATCTGTCAAATAAAAGTAATGTAAAAATGACAAGTGATATGAAAATAACATTATGCAAGAATCTTATCCAGTGTATGTATTTACTAGCTGAATTCTAAAATAAAATATGACTAAACACTTATACCACTTGAGTATCATAGACTTATAAGATGGTCACATTGAAGAATACCAATATTTAAAAAAAAAAATAAATAGCCTCCATTCTGATATCAGCAAGATTTTCTCATTTCTTAATTCCACCCAAACTAAACTGAAGCTGGCTTAATGATGCAATTAACTGCTGTGAAACAAAAAAACAAAAAAGCCTATTTCAAGTACATTCAAGTACATTGATGAAAAAAAATGACAGAATTAAAGGTTGCTGGAGAGTGGGAATTATTTTCGGTACAAGAAGTGTGGTCCCTCCCCAAGAACTATGAATAAAATGGGTAAGAGATGTGAAAATGAAGCAATAGGTCAAACATACTTTTTTTTTCATTTTGTGCAACATTATTGACTCATAATGAATAGAAAAAAAAAGAATTAATAAAAGATGATACGAGCAATAATTTTTCCATTTGTCATTCATTATATGCCAGAAAACATTACTTAGTAACCAGGTAAATGAAACAGGTCTTTAAAATTACTTGGGATTTTTTGATTCATCAACATATTTCGTCACGCATAAAGCAACAAATTCTCCTTTTCATTTATTACAGTCAGTCACAACCTCATAGACATCATACTAATGAAAAGCAAACTCATCAAATGTTGGTAATTTAGAGGATCATTCTTAAAGAGATTACTCAGATCAGCATAGATCTCAACTCTGCGTGCCTTTTGCTGCCCAACAGGGACACAGTATGGAATTCTTTGTTTAACAAAGAAAGGAATTGAAAACATCTACAACCTTGGTTATAAATGCTGCCACTGATGAAGAAAAAGAAAGAGAGGGTCCCTCTATTTACATACAAAAAGTACACCTGAAGAAAGCCATAGAATGAATCAGCCAAAATGTAGTGGGAACAACAAAAATAACAAAAAGAATGAGTTCATTTGTCTGAAAAGCTCTAAATAAAATATCTCAGTTCTAACTGTTTTCTTCACAGTAAATTCTTTAAAAAATAATCTGACTTGAAACTATTATAATCCGTAGGCCAAGCCATGCACAAAATGTTTCCAGGCATAACCAGAATCACAGAAACTGCTGAGGTAGAAGAACAGTCACTATTATCATGAACAGTTGTCATAGGCTGATGGCAATGCAATCGGCAAGATTCTACATGCAACCTGGCAGCTCCAGAAGTGACAACAGAACAACTCCATGCAATCACATATTGGGGTTGGTAAAAAGGAGAATATACAGAGGAAGATTATGCACACCATAAAGGACTAGCACCCATTAGGGAATATGTATGTGTGTTTGTGTGTGCTCAGATACGAACATACACCAGTTCCATATAAAAGACTATTCAAATTGATCTTAGTGAAAACTATACAACACTGTACTACATACTATGATGATACAGGTTTACCTGCTATCCAAAAGAAGAGCATTTTAATAAAAACCTTTTGTAAGCCACAATGGCATAAAGCGAAGAAACAATGACTATTAATTTATGTGGGAACTCTTTCTAGAGCATTCCTAGATCCCTAAATGGTCATGATGGTATGTTAGGCTGAGTTGTCCGAGATTAGGTGGTAGAAGGTACAGGAGATAGTAGGAGAGAAAGAAAAAGGGTGTGTCCTGCCTATATAATTGCTTGCTGCAAAACAAATGCTGAACGCTGAGCACATAATATCTTCATGCAGGGGTTCCCTCAGATATGAAAGTTATTTCAATGGTCCTTCCAAACTGAAAAAGCTGATCTCTACACTAAAGATATTTGCATATATTCTCGTAATTATCACATCTAAGGTACAATCATGTCAGTACACACACAGAATGAGCAAAGGATAAAGTACACCTTGATTTTGATTTACACACACACACACACACACACAAACAGAGCTAATACTGACATCAATACAGAAATGAAATCAATCAATAACCAGATGTTTACTAGCAAGTCTTCAACATAGAGAGGAGGGCTTCCCTTTTCTATCAGAATGGCAATAGCAGATACAATCACATTTTCAGACAGCTTCTAATGTGAACCTCAGACAGAGAACAGAATAAACCTGAGAAACTACTATTACTAGTAGTAGATGAAAGGGATGCCTCCCATCAGTATGGAATGTCAGGGGTGGCAGTTAAGGCGTGTTGAGAATCAATAAGAACAAAACTAGGGGCCAATTTACTAGTCATTCCAACAGAATTTGAGTGGTTAGTGATTGGGTAATATAAAAGTGTAAAAGATCTACTATTATCACGTTATCAGCAGGCAGGGTTGATTATCGACAATCTTGCTGACAGGCAAACCATAGTCTTTGCAGTAAAGGGAATCAGTCGTTGCTCTACCTTATACTCGATTGCATCATAAAATCAGCTAATAAAGAAAAGATGAAGTGAAAATGTCAGAGTTGTTTGTGATGTGACACAGATATAAACTAAGACATCTGGGGATATTCTCAGGCTATCACTTAATGATACCCACAAACATGTTACTTTTTTTAATGTTTTTTTTAAAGCAACAGCAAATCAGTAGTGAAGCACTAGTCTGAAGGCTAAAGATTCCTATCTTGATCTAGGTACTGTATTTGACAGCAGATAGGACTCCCCTCCCCCATTTTACTTGAAGAAAAAAAAAGTCTCCTAAGATGAATGTGATCTCCATTATCCCACCCCACATTATCCAGATCTTACGGAAGAGGTTGAAAAAAGAAAGAAAAAAAAAGAAAAAAGAGAGGATCTAAAAGAGAGGAATTAAGGGAATCCTTTTTATTCTACATATTCTATGCATAAAATATGTCAGTTTTTACCAAGATGTATTTTTGGAAAAATTGATTGAAAAATTTCTATCTGCACACAAAATTTTGATATCTAATTGATATAACTGAGTACAATCACATTGAAAATAATCCCACATGAAAATTTTAATATCAGTTCAACAGAGTAACATTGGGTAGAAACTTTAGGATTTAATAATCAAACCATACATAATTACTTAAAATCAATTCAAGAAATGGTAATAGGATCAAAAGTCAAGAGAAGCATGTCTTAAAATATCTACCTGATTAAAATTTAGTCTAGTGCAAAGATTTTGTGAGAGCAACATAAATCAAATATCAAGCATCTGAGATAAAGGCCACCCTCGTGGCTGGATGGTAGATACCAAAAGAGTAATCTGGCTCCAAAATAGCTGGATCCAGCTTTAAAATAGCTAAATTTGTATTGCAGTCCAGTTGTAACTTGGTTAAATTTCTTAGACCCAAATACCCATGTTATAAGAGGGGGTACTTGTGTAAGTATCTTATACATGTATAGGAGAAGTCATTATTTCATATTTCAAAATCTCCTCTGAAATATTCTCATCATATAACATTTTAAAACTGAAATATGGATGAAGACATGTTGAAAAGCTTCTTAACAGAAAAAAATGCATTTTTTAAAATTAATTTGTTTCATTTAATCATTACAATCAGAAAACTATTAAAAATCTAAATAGACAAGGAGAAACAGAAACACAAATTTAGTCTAAGAACAAATAGAATTTTTAATATTTTTTCAAATAAAAAATGATTTAATTATTTCAGCACCATCACCTCAAAAATATTATACTTCATACAAAATGAAAAAGCCTTTTTGTTTTTAATCTCTAGTGAGATTTTCTTTCAAAACTAACTAATCTCTTAAGGTGTTCAATGCTTGAATTGAGATATCCCAGAAGACTTCTAGAAGATCTATAGGACATATCTAGCAATCACAGAAACTTTGGAATATACATGTCCCAGGAGTTGTGAAAGGGTCTAGTTCTTATGTTTCAAAAAAAAAAATAATAAATATCTGATTCTGCTTGTATTGTAAGAATGAAATGATTTGGTTAACATCTGTCAGGCCCACTTAATGAACTGACATTTGCTGACAGGTCAGTTTTGTTAAAGAGGGGGAATGATGGACAGGGACTACAAGCATAATCTATTCATATAATCAACAGAAAATGTCAGTAAGCCTTGGTTTGCCAAGCCAGAATTTCGGTTGGCTAAAAAATGGCTATTTCCGGTTATCTTTAACAATAAAAATGGCCTGTCTAGTTTTAATATTAGACAATCCAAACACTAAGAAATTTGTTTTTCTGGGTACTATCTTTCCATCGATCACCAAAAACTCATTAGCCACACCTCCAAAGTAAACCATAGCTACCGGGAGGGGGAAAAAAAAAAAATGAAGTTAACCAGAAATAGTCATTTTATAGCCAAGTGAAATTTGGGTTCATCCAACCAAGGATTACTGACAATGCTTGTAATCAGCATTGGATGTGCAGTTGACAAAGAAAAATAAGGAGACCCGTGGTGATTCCAGTAAAATATCTCAATATTGAGATATGCCAACAATGAGTTGAAGCAAACAAAGACCATAGAGTAAGATGCCTACAGACATATATCTGGAATGTTCCTCTTATTCTTCAAGCTATATAACTTCCATAATAGCAATATGACACTGTCTCTTATTCTTCCACCTTTGCAGATCATTTGAGGCAAGGGAGTAAAGTGGAGGAGTTTATATACAGTGCATATGCACTTTCTACTCAAAATCATTACATAAGACTTTTTAACCTATTTACTGCGGCAGGTGGTGAAGAGTGATAGTTATTGTCAAACTCTTACTATTGAGTTTTTACTTTTTTGTAGGTAACAACAACGAATGATTACAATGACCAGACCAAAATCCGATGATGTTATGCATGAATAACGGTGACACACTGACATACGCAAAAACAGATGATGAATTCACTCTCGCTTCTAAAGCCCAACTCAGGTAGACTTGTTCTGCTGAAGTTAGCTAACCCCATTTACAGGAACTACAAATGAAGGAGTTGAATTAAGACAGATTTTGAATAATATAGTACAGAGAAATAAATTCTGTTTTGATTACTTTTTAGATTTTAATGAAGCAAAAGAGATTGACCTTAGCGTAGCCAAGCTTGATACTATTATTACTGCAAAGGCTGAAATTTTAGGTAATGGGTTGACAAAATTTTTTTTAAAATTTGTTTAGGTTTCCTTGCTTTATAAGATTAAACATGAAAATTCATATTGAATTAAAAGTCAACCTCTCTTTTTAATCTTGAATACTTAGAAATCAGCATTTAAAATGTTACAAAGCTTTCTTTTAATAGCTAACAGTTCGTTCATTTCAATATGCCCAGACCAAATATTTTATACTGTCCTCCACACGCACATATATGATATTTAGCTGTAGAAAGTCATTTTCAAAAGTATCAATTCATTTATTTAGACGATAAACAATATCATTAATAAATAGATATTCAAAGTCAACCATAATTCTACAAGAAATAAAAATTCACAACTACACATTTCAAGGCTATGGAAATTGCTAGTATCTTTAGATGTGTCCAATATCCATGCAAGTCACTTAGTCTGTCCCTGTTAACTGATGTCATTTCTTTTTTTTTTTTTAATCAATTCGTGGAAGAAAAAAAAAGAAGAACTATCATTTACTCTCATTTTTAATCAATTCTCATGATAGATAAAAGATTACATCATCAGCATTCACAAGCATGGGATTATAGATTAAAATGGTGTTCTAAGATATAATTTATAGTTTCCCTCTGTGATCCCCCTTATCCGCAGTTCCCCTTTCAGTGGTAAGTGGACACATCATTTGGATTCCGTTCTTGTTTCAATTAGTTATGTTTATCATTAAAGGAGTTTATGTATGTGTGTGTATATATATATATATATAAACTTCCATGAACAATCAATCAATAAGAACTATGAAACTTTTTTAATGGGGGGAGGGTGAACAAAATATTGTTGAACTATGCTTCAGAATTTTCTGGTTTCTATGTTTTTATGCAAAGTCAAATATTCAATAAAGTTGACAGGCCGGATCAAATGAGGCCATACATCATAGTTTACCAACTCCAGCCTCAAGATATGGCCAAATCATACATCAAGAGATGTAAAGGTGAGAGTTCTGAGGGAAAGTATCCCTTTAATGAGCAGTGATGTCACTAAATTATCTAGGATATATACAACCTACTTATATAATGAACAATGTGATTTTCTCAGCTCTCTCTCCATAACCATGGATTCTTCTACTGGAAAGTATTACATACTCATATTAATACTGGAAGTCAAGAACAACTCATTATCCTCACATATTGAATTATTTTCAAAATATGGAGTTTTTACTACATGAAACTACCAAATTCCAGGAGAACCTTGTAGATACATGGTGCAAGTGGAATGTAGAACTCAACCTGTTTCAACAAGCAAGAGAGTCAGATTCAAAATCAGGTAGGATTACAACTTCAATTCTCTTTACATGCAGAGGAGCAAAAAGCAACAACATTTTCTTGACCTTTACCTATGACAAAAATGACAATAGGTTCAACCTAGAAAAAGTGATTGAGAAATTTGATTCCTACTGTCAGCCGAGAAAAAACTCGACCTTCTCATGACATCAACTCTACACTTTACAAGCAAAGAGATGGACCAAAGTTTGAGGACTATGTCATTGAAATCTACCACTTGCACCATATCTTCAATCAATAATTGGCCTGAAAGGCTAATATTCTGATACTAAGAATACAAAAACCACAAAGACGGTGAAAACAGTCTTCAATCCATAACACAAACTGACAAGAGAAAATAGATAAGTTGATGAAGAATATATATACTCAAAAACACTTTAAAACAATCAAGAAGTTTGTACAATAAATATAAGCAAAAGAAATACTATAAACAAGACACGACCAAAGTGAATTGGAAAAATGAAATAAATTTAACTCATATAAAAAATATACTCACTCAATCACACTTTCTCACTATCTTCCAAGCTCAAAGACAAAGCGTATCCAAAGAAGAAAAAAAAAGAAAAAAGGAGGATGTCACATACTCATTAATACTGCTACTAACTACTAATAGCACTAATTCTACCAACTCAATAACATCCCCTAGCTATGACATCACTTACCTACATAAAAAGAGAATTAAAGATGTCTTCCATCTAAACCACAAGCTTGTCTCATGTCTTATTCAACGTCCCTCTTAATCCAATCACAACTCGTCCATACACTGTCCATCAATATAAGAAAAAATACCAATTTTGCTGATAAAAATATCTCCTACACATTATTTGAAACAATGGATTCTTCCACTGCAACAAGTTTTTTTTAGTTCCTTTTCTACAAAAAAATACATAACAGAATTCAAATACAGGTAGTTAGTCCCCACTTTTCAAAAGTTTGCTTTACACCACTAGTATTCTGCTTTATTTTGCAGTGAGCCATTACAGAAGCAGAGTACACCCTCTTCCTCTCCTTTCTACAACCCGGTCTCCTGCAACTCCCACTACCTCCAACGACTCAGCCCAACATTTGAGAGGTTCTGGGAATGCGCAAAAGTTTTTCCCCATATAAATTAATGGTAATTACTCTTCATGTTACACCATTTCACCTTATGAAAGGCTTTGTAAGAACACTTTTTTCAGAACTAGTTAGAAATTATCAACCAAAGCTGGCGACATCACCAGAGGTTTCTTCAGTTTGTAAGTTGGTCTGGCAGACTAGCTATTTAAGTAAATATCGTGTGTACAGGCTGCACCAATGGAGCTAGAGGGCTGAAAATTTCAACATTTGCTCTTAATCAAATCTAGAAAAAAAAGTTTGTTTTTTTTTCAATTTCTCCCAAAATAGATTTTTAATGGGGGTTCAATCTGCAATATGAGTTAATTCAAAATTAGTTTCTTAGTTCGTGTCCAGCAGCATTCACATTTATTTTTTTGAAAATTTGAGCTTTTTTAGTGCCCAACAAAAGGCAAGAGAAGTAACTTATTTGTTGATCACACCTTCCATTTTTTTGATTGATCATCCCCAACATAGCATAATGCCAAAAGACAATCGTTATGTGACTGTTTCTATTGAGTGACTTACCAAACCTGCTTAAATATTATTGACTCCCTAATCTGCTGAAATGTGCTCAGATTATAAACTCCAAGGTTTCAATCAGCTCCACTTCAGCCCTTCAGGACCGAGAGAAGAGGTCACTCAAAAGGTCAGGTTCATTGATCCAATTAATAAACCCAATGACAGATATCAAGCATGCACAAAAATAAAAGATCAGGCACTCAACAGACACAACCATAATAGCCTTAAAAATAAAAAGAGAGAGAAAGAGACAAGAGAAACAGTATTTTTTTTTTTTAACTTCTCACCATCCTCTATAAAAATGTGAAGATTAGTTTGTAGGCTTTGGGTTTAATCCTAAAAAGAGGCAGAAAATGCAGGATGGATCTTTACTACTATTAGATAAAAGCAGAGGCTGGAGGGAAACACACGTAAGATTAGAGATGAAGCAATAGGAGTAAAATCAATCAATCATATAATAATTATAATGTGCCAAACACAGTAAGTGGTACTCGGTGATGAGAAAAGCAAGTTCAACATCCTAAGTGTTTGTATTTATGAGATTAAGAGTTGATAGAATTTTTAAATCACAACAAATTAAATCTGTAGATATTTATAATTTTCACAAATAAACAGATTAAAGGCCGTGTGTCTAAAATGATTGAGCTTGAACCTCCCTTGTAAACCATATCTACATCAAAATTAGATACCACAAGTTTTGATCATTTATGCAGAGGAAGCTCATCATGATCACGGTTATTGTTATCAAAATCAGTCCGTCCCGAACATTTTATTACCTGTTCTTACAAAGTTGGAGAGGTATACGTATTTGGTTATGTCCGTCTGTCTCTCCATCTTCCCATACAATATCTCCGAAAGTACTCAATGAAATTTTGTGGAGGGGTAGGTAATGGGGCAAGGAAGAAGTGGTCACATTTGGGGCAGTTCCAGGAATTTTCTTTTGACTTAAATATTTTTCTGTTTTTGCATATACACTCACATATATGCCCATGTCTATCTCCATGATATCTCTAAAGGTTCTTGAGCAATTTTAATGAAACTTTGTGGAAGGTTAGACAATATGCTACAGGGGAAGTGATTAAATTTTGAAGCAGAATGAATATCGTTTCAATTTTCATACCCTTTGCTTAATGATAACAGCCGGTAACAGTATTCTGAAGGACTTCATTCTAAGTTGATCATAAATGGCTTCCTCAGAATTTCTCTGAGAGGAAAAAAAAGGGGTCAGATTCTTTCCAGTCAAACAAATGGAACTAATGACATTTCAACAACATTTCACATTTTTCATATTAGTCAGAGCTTGGAGTAATTGTTTATATAACCTTGATCTCTCTTTTTTTTTTTTTACAACTTTTTGGCACTTATTATTATCTACTAACAACTAACTAATTGGCAGAAAAACTTTAACAGATAGGGGATACATTTTCTTCCTAATTAGTTTAATGGTTAACTAGAAAGCACTCAGATAGTCAACACCATATGTTGAATCAATCGAAAACAGATAACCCACCCTTCCACACCTTCCTGAAATTCATTGAGAACTTTTGGAGATACTGTGGACAGACAAGAGTGAATACATAAATGTGATAAAAAGTTGAGAAAATTTGTCTCAATCGAAAAATAATTACTGTATCCAACCCAAAATTAAATCAATTTTCCACCCCATGGCCCACCTCTTCATAAAATATCATTAGAATTCCTTGAGAACTTTGAGATATAGCATGGAAGGACAGACAGACATGGGGTAACACAGATACCTCTCTAACTTCACTGGCGAAGGTAATGAAGTTGACTGACTGACCGACCGACCAACCACAATACAAAGATCGAACAGTTAACTCCTCAACCATAAAGTTTACAGTGACTATATATGTATGTATCAAAGATACCAATGAAGCAAGAGGGCCGAAAATTTGAACATTTACTCCATATTCTGTCAAGGAAAAAACTTCTTTTTTTTTTCCTCCTCCTGAATATGGTTTTAGTTTTAGTCTAAATGATGGGGTTGCCAAGCAACTGCCCATGTGACCCTGTTCATGTGTAGCTCTTCAGAAAATACTCACAACCAATAAGGATGTTTGAATCTACCAGTCTTTCTACATGCATTGAGCTTGACTGGCGTTGGTAGGATGTCGTATACTGCCTTTATAGAAAAACTTATTGGAAACCATCAACCAAAACTGTCACCAAAATTGTCAACAGTTTTTCAGTTGGTTTGGTCGTTCAGCTGACTGGCTCTGTATTTATCTCACATATAAGTCACACCAATGGAGCTAGAAGGATGAAAACTTAAATATTTACTCCTTATTGTATCCAGAAAAAATTTCGAGTTTTCTTCGATTTCCTATTTTCTAAATAGGATTTAGTTGAGGGAGGGGGGGTGTCAATTTGCACCTTTTGAAAATTTCAATTTGGACTTTTTCAGTAATCACTGCTTAACAAAAAGCAAGAGAAGTAACTTAATTGATCACCCCTTTTTCAAATTTTTCAATTGATTACCTCCAACACAACATGTTACAAAAAGATATTGGTCCCATGACATTTTCTATTGAGCGCCTAACCAGTTTAACTATTTTGTGGGGTATCTACCCAATTATAAGTTAGTTGCTTTGAAGGTGTGTGTCACAATATGATTGGCCTACAAATAACAAATATGAATGGCATACAGATAACAAGTACAGACAAAAACTTTCAATAAATAAAATTGTGTTAGACACTCAAAACATAGGTGTGATATTAAAAAAAAAAAAAAAAAAAGTAAATGACTAAACTGATTTCATTCAGCAATATGATAGGCCAATAGATAATGGATATGAGTTTCCTACAGATAACAGAAAAAAAACTTCCAATTAATGAAAATGTGTTACACATTCAGAACGCAGATGTGATAAAAAAAATTTAAAAAATTACATTGAATGACCAATAAAATTTCACTTTTCGATTTTAATGTCCATCTTTTTTTATTTTGCAATTCTGGATTCAATCTGTCCTTCCCAATTACAAAGTAGCAGGCCAAATTATAATAAATGTCAGGAGAACAAATACAGTGGAACAAAAAGAAAAAAAAAATCTAACTTATTTAAGCATATCATCTTCATACTACTTTCTGACCTTTTGTCTGTCCTACATTAAAGCTATCAACAATAACTATTGTCTCTATTGCAGTAATGTCTAACTTCTACAGAGCACAACATAAACTATTAGATTGTTACATATGAAATATCATTTTTTGAATAGTTAGGAATGGTATATACAAACAAAACAAAAAAAAATGTTAATATCTAATTAAAATGACCCTTTTGAAGCATTAACTTTTTTCCAATGATCTAACAATAATATACCATTTCTCCAAGTTTAATTTTGACAAATTCAGTAAGAGCACAAATTATAGTTCTTGTATTATTAGCCTTTTTTTATGGATATGAAGTTCAAAATGCTTAAAAAGATAATAATCAGTATTAGAAATATCAGGTGAATATGGAGGAGGCTGCAAGACTTGATATCTTAAAATTGGACAAACTTCCAAGACACCATTGACGTTAAGGGCTCAAAAACAACCAATGATGAAACAAATCTATATTTACATTGATTCTGAGGAAAAAAATGCAATTGCGTAAGTAAATCTTTCACTTTCAACATTATTCTCTATGATGTGAAAAGAATTTGAAAAATTATTCAAAAAATACTTTTCATGTACAACAACCTAATATGACAGCTGACCAATCCATTTACCAACACAACACTGTCCAATGCACTGTTTCATACAGAGAAGTAGGCAAAAGAAGATAGATAACAATCACCAAGTAAAAATGGAATGCTTAGAAAGTAGGATGATCTTGTTTTAAATTTAGACTAAGGTGAACTTCTGACAAGTATCACCTGCCTAGTATCACAATTTTCAAGATTTGATTCAACAAATCTATCCTTAAATTTTTTAGTTGCATGATTTCAGAAAACATTTGTTTGAGTTTTTCTTCAATCTCCGTACCTCAAATGTTACATTTGTTTCTTAATTTCATACAGTAAATGTAATAACTATAATCAGACAGAGATAGTAGTATTTGTTTTTTTTTAATTTTCCAACTAAAATTCTTTGAGAAAGGCTGCAGTAGAGCATAGATTTTTCAGCTCTCAACTAAACAAGCATCAAAATTATTTCACGATGAGTATGAACATACAAACTAGAAAGCACTCCGAGAGTGCATACATGCACAAATGCCATTGTCATCTAAAAACTGAACAAACAGGTTAGATTCCAGACTATGCAATGACAAAAGCTTGTTATAATTATTCATTAGTGACATATCTATAGTTTGCAAAAGAACAACTATAATGCACTATCAAATCTATTTACAATAACATCTCTATAACAATGTCATTACTGTGTTATTACATTTAAAAAGATGAAAAAAAAAAAAGTGGCCTGTCTCACAACACATTAAAATCAAATTCTTGGATCTGCCCCCATATTTAACAGATTGGTCCATGGTCCAATTTTCCATAGAATGTCATTGGAATTCATTGAATATTTTTGGAGGTATTCTGAAGATAAACAAGGGTGTATACATATCCTCCATCCTACTACACCAACAAAGGTAATAATTTAGTGATCAAAGTCATTCTTTTGCTTATTTCCAAAGACTAATAAAAAATTAAAAAAAACTGTTGGTTCCTTTATAATACACAAGGTACTACACCAAATTTTCCAGTACTTTGAACATTGCTTCAAAGTAATCCCCTTGGGCATGTATACAGCGGTCCCAGCAATTTTTCCATGATTCAAAGCATCCCTGGAAGGCTTCAAGCATGAAAGTCTTGAGCCACTCCTGCGATTCTTTTGAGACAAAACCATGTTCTATGAATTGGAATTTAAGCTTGGGAAACAGGAAAAAGTCACAGAAGACAATGTCAGGCAAATAAATTTGTTGGGGAATGACAAGCATGTTATTGGAAGCCAAGAACTGCCAGACAACAAGTGATTGGTCTCAGTACAAATTTTGCAGCAATTCATCTCATGCCCCACAAGTCCAACAAAATGTACTGAACACTCCAGTTTGACAGTCCTATGATATCACAAACATCATGGATAGTTCTATGATCTTCAGGGTCAGCCTGACCCACTCAATGGTTATCAAGAACAGTCATTGTCTTCGACAGGCTTAGATCCTTCCTTGAAACACTTATACCAGAAAAAAAAAACCATTTTGCTTTGGGACATGATATTGTCACCAAGGCTTTCTGAAGAAACTGGTGAGTTTCTGCAGTCTCTTGTTGATCTTGAAGTGAAACTTTATGCAGTTTCTTCACTCCCATCCACAAAAGTTACAAGATAAAAACGCACACATACGGCAATTGGCACACTGACGCACAAAGGGTGCTGCTGGCCTACAGCAGAAGGCCAAACTGCATACAGTTTGCTCTCACTGTTCAAATTACTGGATCTTTTTGGTAGCATCTCGTATACACAAACATACCTATCAATAATTTGGGGCACATATTTATATCACATTGTAAAGAAATGAGTCCACCACAAGAGGGCAAGCATATCTTCATTTACAAAGCTTCACATTTTTCTATTATTATTTTCATGAGTAGAAGGTGCTTTTAAAGACAACATTGTAATTAAAAATTCCTAAAAGTAGTTATTTTTTATTAAAAGATTTGAGTGCATCTTTTTGCATAGTTTGTATATGTGTGTGTGTGTATATATATATATATATATATATATATATATATATATATATATATATAAAATCTGAAGTAAAGGTTTCAATCCTGCCTCGTGGTACTGGATGGGATAATGGATAGTCTATAGCCACACTGAAGAGTTTTAATACAACGAAACAGCTATCTGTGGATGATGACACAATAATATATATATATATATATACACACACACACACACACACATTCAGTTACAAAGAATAACCCAATGAATAGTTTAACAAAATGTTCAAATATTCTAAAAACAAAATTTTGAATAAGTTATTTTAATACACCAACAGTAAACTTATTGAATTGTACAATTGGTACAATTAAATCATTCAATAATGCAGACAATATACGAAGCATCTGCAACTCAACAGATATATTGATTGAATTTGTAGAGTTACAAGTGACAATACTATGGGCACACCTTGTCTCCATAGCATTGCAGTTGAGTTTATCTTCAAAGGACATAAGAGTAACAAACACATCTATTTTCAAAGACTACAAGCTCTTAATAGCTGTATCGTCTAGCAACGAGCAGTTATTAATAACATTATTTATGCCAATTAATATTACGTGAGAAAATACAAGACGAATAATTCCCGGAAGTTTTTTATCAGCTGCTTTAAAGCAGAGTTGATCAATTTCTGTTTTTCTCAAAACCTCTGATTCATGTTTGACATTAGAATCAGCTAATTAATAATGAACAGTGTAATTTTCTTGGTTCAGTGTTTTTAACACTAGACTCTACCATTAGATTCAAAATTTTGTTGATAAAAATACCTCTTAATCACCATTTGCAACTATGCTCCATTGAAACAAATTCACCATTTTTTTTACTCTGAAAAATCCTTTCATAGAAATTTGATGTATCTGGATTTTTCTAACAGGTATCAATTAGTATCTTATAATGGAAAACATTTTAGTTTTTAATACAGAGAGAAGATAATTATTGAAAGTAACAGCTACAATTTTATTCAAAATATTCAGCATGGTTTTTTCAAGTTTATCAATAATTCTTTTTCTGATGGTAGAGCCAAGAATTTTAAGCACAAACAAGTCTTATTGATGAAATTTTACAGGTAGACCTACAAAAATATTTTTTTGGAATAGAGTTATTTGTTTCTTTTTAAATCTGAACTTGGCATCTAGTTCAATAGTTTAATAACAAACAAGTCATTAAACAACAACAATCTTGTGATCTTGAAAAACAAGCCCTATAAATCAGACCAAAGATGCTACAGTTCAATTTCATGGATTTTGCCTTAAAAAAAACCCATTTTTTTCAAAGCTCCCTTCTTTTGAGATTTTACTTTGGTATGTCAGTCAGTCGGTAACATAGTAGCTAAATAAACAAAAAAGGAGCTAGATCGAGCTCCATAAGAGCTAAATTCATATATTATATTGGATAACGATTATGTCCATATAAGCGTGGACTTTCATTTCAGTATTTGCTCCAGCAAACCTCACTGCTGCGAGGTAAACATTGATGAATATGGTCTCCATCCCTTTCACATTGCCACAGTTAGAACACCAACCTTGTTAAAGCCCGTTGGCCTAGACCAGGGAGATGGTAAATGAACAGATTGGAAGACTGTTTTCAATTCAAAGCTGGTATACCTCTTAATGTGATGCCACTATCAGTGATTCCTTCACAAATGGCAGCTTGATTTCATTGGCCATTGAGCCAGATATAGTTGCTCAACAGGCCTAGGACAGGAAGATGGCCAAGTATCACACACTGACCAACATGTACAAGAGTGTACCTGTCACAATTCAGAGGTTGGGTGTGATCAAGTCAAAAGCACTGAAACTCATCCGCCAAATAGATTCAAGTGCCGCAATGAGCAGCAAAAGACCGATCATCCGAGGCACCATGTTCTCTATAGGGGCAGCATGGGTAAACAAAGTTGATTATTGAAATAAAAATGTCACAATTCATTTGGATTATATTGAAAAGATAACCAGCTGAGAAATTTGTTTGGACTACCCAGCATTTCCCAAAAATGGAAACGTACCTTCATTTTAATTGTGCCATTCTTTCTTTCTACTTTCTATGAACTTATTAATTCGCAAGAGGAGTGTGCTCTGAAATTATCAAGAAACAAGAGTTTCTGAATTTTTGAATTGTCTGTAAAGTTTCGCCAAAGTGCATTAACTCTTTCAAGCATCAGAGGTTAAATTTCATCCCACTTTTGTTCAAGTGTTGGTAACAGCACATGGTGGGTCATTTTTATTACAGATTAAGTACCCCTTCTCCGAAATTCCTGGGAGCAGAAGTGTTTCTGATTGCCTTTTTCTCCAGATTGTGGAATATTTGCACAAATAATGAGATAAACAAATGTTGTCTCTTACTGTTACTCGTGGGGTATCTGCAGCATTGATTAACATTTCAAACAATTTCCCAATACAGATGAGAGAATAACCAAAAAATACAAGTGGGTTTGGCAGTGACGATAATTTGCTTTAGTTGGGAATTATTTCGTCTTTCACTGTTTGTGATGTAAATATTGATTTATGTTTTTAGAAACAGAACCATAGTTACACAAAGAAAAACAAGCTTTTACAGTTGTCAGAAAGAGTTGAATATTTTGGAAATAGTCATTGTCTCATCTTTAAATCATACTGCAGTGAATCAGTTCTGGGATTTTACCCTTGTGACGTTAGGTTGGTTTTTAAAAATTTTTTTGAATTCTGGAAGATTTCAGTTTTTGGAGTTTCACTTAACGGTACTAAACTGTATCACTTTTTTACTTTCGTATTAGCTAGTGCCTTTGCACTGCATCAGCTATCCTGCCTAGGCTTCTCATATCACAAATTTCGACTTGCAATTTGTTACATAGACTTGAAGATGACAAGAGCTCAAAGTGGCGTCCATAATCTGATTTTTTTTCCATATAATCTATTAGATTTCACAAGAAACAATAATAAAAGAATTCAACACTGCATTGCAAACTAATATAAATGGTGAATGTTGACTTGATACAATGGCCAGTTGTCAAAATATCATGGTGCATACGCACAGATTTCTCCAATTGTAGTCAAGATAACTCGAAAAAGAAGAGAAAAACCTAGTTTTTGTAATAAAAGAAAGAAAAATCTGAATCATTTTCACATTCGTGATCATACACTTGAGCAATTATGATAATAGTGTCATTTGAATCGGTTAATTGTACTCTTATTACACACTTTTACATTAACATAAGATACCCTCATGTAAACAACACTTAGCTATTGCCCTATTAGGGATTGGTAGTCTTTTTGTTTCCGTGGGCTGATTGTGTATCGATGAGTGGATGGTAGGTTGTATAAATACCATGAAAAATCTTGAAATTATCCACTTAGGTACAGTCAGAATCTGTCTGAAATCAATGAAGGATGCATTCTAGGAAATCATTTGTGCTCAACTGAAGATGGCAATTGGTAATCCAAGAACTCAATTTAGTCACAATTTATTTTAATCAAGGCATCTTTTGATTCAAACTATGGACTCTTCAAGATAAATGAATTTAGTATTTCTTTTTCTAAAAAAACAAAAAGAATAAATGAATAAATAAATAAATGAATATCATTTATCCAATTAAGTCTGAATTTCTTACACTGGAATTAATGTTTAGATCAAATAGAATTTTAAAAATGGATCAGGACACATCATATAGCAATGATCAGCAAGCAATTTTTCAATTTAAGGTTTGGCTGATAAAAGTATCCCCTACCCACCATTTGAAACTATGGACTCTTCCACTGAAAGGAATTAAGTATTTTCTTCCAAAGAAATCATCTCATATCCATGAATTCGTTCACAGGGACTAACTAGTTCTATACATTACATATAAATTTGTAATAAAAGTTCTATTCCGACGAGTCAAACTCAGTAACCAAAATGTATGTTATAAGAAGAGTTGTATACATCAAATTATTCCCTAAATGCCAGGGTGGGACAAAATGAACGGCTGTTTCGAACCAAAACCTTGAAATTATAACACAGCTCAAACAAAGCTCAATTAGAATATGTGGCCAATGATTTGGCAGTGAATTTATCTCATCACGATAAAAACTGGGGTCACCAGAGTCAATGTACAGCCAGATGGCATTTTCAACCTAATACACATTGGTGTACACTCAGCCCTGGATTAACCATTAAGCAAAATAAGCACATGCTTAGGGCATCAAGCAAAGGGGGGCATGATAGAGTTTTTTTTGTCCAGTGGCAGATTTACCATGGACTATGGTGCAAATAGTGTATTTTTGTATTTTCATCTCGTAAGTTCTTCAAGAAATGAAAATGAAAGTGTCCATGGTGTTAGCTAGGGTAAATTTTGTTCACTGTACATTATGTAGATCTCTTGCAATGAGCTACACTATATTTACTGGAATCCAATTCTCATGTAATAATACTGAATGGCTGTCCCATTATCGGATTTTGAGTGATCTTTGTATTTACAATCTAATGTCCCATCATTTTATGCAATGATGTCATAGTATTTACTGTAAATAATGCATACTGTAAGTTTGTTTCATTTTGAAAGATAAGATTTAATTTTTATTAGTACTGTTTTCATTTTGAAGTACATATATATGGGGGCACCATAATCTTTTCAGGGCTTGGGAGCCTCTCCGAAGGTCTTTACCTAGCTATGTGTACACCTGCTGGCACATACATGCATCAAATATTCAGATGAAGTGGTAATCGGTAGGGGATAGATCTGATGAATAGGAAGGTTGGGGTAGGACCTTAATGCCTAACATCATCAGTTTGTTGCCAGATAGTTTGTGAAGTATGAGGTCTTGCGCTATCCTCTCAGCAGGATAGGCAGCTTTCTATTCACCACTGCTGGCCAAAATGTTTGCAACTTTTGATATGTCAGTTCCAATCATGACAATAAGACTGCCATAGTCTGATCAGGTTTCAAGATGGTATAATGGAGTAATACATTACAGCACCACAGAAAAGTCAGGGGGAGCTTTTATAGGGCGAAGATTTGGTTTTCGGAAGTTTAAGCGGGGACTTAAGTCTGTCAATCCAAACAAAGCCATATTCCTGATTATCATAGAGAAACTATTTTTTTATCAACAGTTGGCAGACAATTAACAAAAGGGAAATCCCTGAAAGGAACAAGCAAATTACAGTAAGTGTCAAGCCATGCAACTGCTGATCATCAGTCAAATCATGGAGTACCCACTTCTTCATTTGCTTTACTTTATGCCAAACTGTTGTATGGGCTATTCCCAGTTTTGCTCCAGATACCATTTCTGGGTGAGTCTCCATGGCTGCACTCAATTCTCCATTGTCAAGTGACAAGAAATCTTGAGAACCAATAATACATTGTTCTGAAGCTGTCTCCAGCCCTCAAGCACTGTTGATGTTGCAGGTGCCTTCCACAGCACAATGGCTGAGTTTGAACTCATAGAGCATAATGACACAAAAATCACGTTTATCCATCTTTACTTCAATACCCAAAATAAAAATGATCAAAATATTCAAACAACACCCAAAAGAGGAGATGCACAGCTTTAAATGATAAATAGATATATGCATAAACAGAATGGAACAATGCAAAAGGAACAATTACACTAATGTAATGCAGAAACGGACATTTATTTTGTTCCCACTCGATACACCTTTGTTGCAAATAGCTGCACCAATTGTCAAACACCATGAAATGTTTGAATATAACAATACTGTTGTTATCTACTCAACTGGTAAACAATGACTGAAAGAACACATTCTAAAAACAAGAAAGCACTCGTAACTATCCCAAATTATATAATGACAAAAGCTAGTAATGATTATTCATCAGAGACATCATCAACAGTTTGAAAAAACAACTACAATGCAGTTCATCATATTGATTTATGATGTCACCATGATGATGTCATTACTGTTATTACACCTGAAAAGTCGAAAAATTGTCCTATCTTGCTATGTTACAAAACTCACAAAAAGTCCCTGGAGTAACACCCAAATTTAATCAATTGTTCCTCCACCCATACCCTACCCTTCTATAAAATGTCATTGAAATTTGAGAACTTTTAGAGATATTGTGTAGACAAACAGAAAAACACAGGTGAATATATAACCTCTGTCCAACTTCATTGGCAGGAATAATTAGTCATGTCACCATTACAAATGGAATGAGTAATTTATCTACAAAAACACACAACATGTAGAAAACTACAAAAAAACATAGCAAACATTGATATGTACACACTGTATTAAGAATGTCCTTTTTTTATCAGTAAATACACACAAAAAAAGTGAATTCTTTTTGCTCACATACAGTATCTCTCATAAATGAGTACACCACATCAACTTTTTTTTTATAGAAAGTTAATTTTCTTCTAAAACAAACATAGCATGATTTCATTATTTCCGGAGGAATATTACTCAATCAAAAAAGATATTATCAGGTATTATTTATGACCAAACTCCACAGCATTGAAACTGTTGGCGAAAATACATGTTGCTATCCAAAAATGAGTACATCCCTTCGAAAAGTTCATTTCATTCTATTTAGTAAGTATATTTTCTAACCTTTATTGATTATTTTTTCCTAATAAGGGATTTAAATATATTTGAATATAGATATAGTAAGCAATATTGAAAATAGCTCTTATAAATTGTACAGACATTTAGTTCAGTTATGGCTCAATATGGGAAAGAGCTTTCATCCAATTTCTTAGATTTCTAAGAACCTGTTATCTATTTCCACATACAGAACAACAGCTACAAGACTGGAGTTGAGTAAAAACACTTGCTAAAATGGTGTTTTATCACAAGAAAAGTGGAAATGTTGGCAGTGTACAGAAGTGACCAGGTCAACCATGCAAGCTGACACCAAGATCTATTCATTTCATCAGATTAGCTGATGAAGGCCAGAGAAAATCTGCTGCAGATGTTGCTAATGAAGTCAAAGAAGCATGTGCTGTGATTATTTCTACTTGTACAATCAAACTTACTTGCACAAAACCAGTTAACCCAACCGATAATGGCATAGGAAAATGCTACTAGCATCGAGAGAAAAACAAACCCCTTCAAAGTTTGCACAGGGGAATAAGCATGAAAATTCAATGTTTTGGGACAGCTTTCTGTAGTCAGATGAAACAAAAATCAACCTATTTGGGTCTAACAGCATTCAACAAGTTTAGTGTTGTCATAGTGAGGCATAAAAGGAGAAGTGTTTAGTACCATTAGTTAAACATGGTGGTGGAAACTTCATGGTCTGGGATTGTATGGGCTTTAACAGTACTGATGAACTGCATTTCATTGATGGAATCATGAATGCTAAAGGTTACACCAATGTACTGGGGAAAAAAAAAAAAAAAGTTTCCACTCAAGCATTTTGGAAGAAGAGCTATGTCTCAGCATAATAATGATCCAAAACACTCCACTAAAAAAAAATTTTTTTTTTTAATTTCTGAAGAAGCAAGAGGTAAAAGTGCTTGATAGGTCTACCTGGTCAAATTCAACTGAGCACCTGTGGCATGTACTGAAATGAAATGTAGAAAAACAATAACCATCCGACAAGATAGATTTGAAAGACTGCATACTCTCAGAGTGGAAAGACATTCCAGTTAAGTGTCAATTGTCAAGACTACAAGCAATAATAGACGATAAAAGGCACTTACACCAAACACTGATATTAGATAAAACATTTTTCATAGCAGAAAACTCATTTTTGGACAGCAATATTTATATTTATGGCAGCAGAGTTTCAAAGTTGTAGGGTTTTATCATAATATTTGATAATATCTGTTTCAATTGCGCAATATTTCACTAGAAATAATAAAATCCTGCCATGTTTGGATCAGAAAATATTAAATTTCTGTAGAAGAAGCAGTGAGGATGTACTCATTTACGGGCAAGTGTATACAGGATTTATTCTTGCCAACAAAATAATGAACAAAAGAGAAGTTAATCCAATCTTTTATCATAAATAATCTGTCCACTAGCAAGAGACAAAGGTGGGTCTCATTGGATTGATTACTTTTAGTACATAGGTGTATATTTCATCTATTCAAAATTTAGAGGCAATTTTTAGAAAACATTCTCATCAATTCAGTGTAGTTGTTGCCAAAAGACTTGAATTATGAGGTCATGTTTTATGGATGCTGTCTGAGAGTCTTCCTTGCATTATTTCCATGAGCCAACCAAAGCCATCATGGAGACTGTGAAGAGCTCCTCTGAAAAGGACTGTCGTCCCCTTGCCATTGTCGGCTGCAGTGCTTTCACTAGTTGGCATATGCAAGAGAAAAGGACCTATCCACTTGGCTGACAACTATGAAAGATCTGGCAGTCAAGAGGGTCCAGAGGAAATAGTGCATCTGGAACATGCTGACAGTTGACAACAATGACCGCCAATAGGCAAACTGATGACTACAATCTAAGGAGGCTAATTGATAGGTTTTGAACTAAGCACTCTGGAGTTCTAAAGCCAAGTGTTTTACTAATTGACCTACTGTTACTTTACTTATTAAACAAATCATACATGTAGATATTTTACAGCTTGATAATTCTGACAGCTTTGCAGAAATACTTTCTCATTTAGTCATCAGTTTTGTTTGTCCGGAAAGGCACTCATAAAATTGCCCATAGTAAACAGGAAGGATTCTAATCATTAAAGCAATTTACCACATCAAGTAGATTTTTAGGCTATAGGCAGGAGGACAAGACCAATTAGGGAGAAAGCAAAATTATTTCAAAACTTCTAAATCTCATATCATTTGTTTCAGTCAGGAACGATGAACAAAACATTTCAAACTCATAAAACATGATATTAAAGAGAATTACTAGTAGATCTACAATTACATAAATGACATTTTCTACAGGCTTATAACACAAAAATTACTGGGACATTTTTTTTTTACAAATTCACAAATAAATTTATTGCAGCATTTTACTGGAAATGGGGCACTTTAACTCTAAGGACTTGAAATTGCAACTGATAGCTTTGTAATTCTAAATTCAAAAGAATATGCTTCTTGTCTCTGGAAATAAAATTTAGACACCAGAAGGTAAAAAATAATGAAAACAATTTTGTCATAGCATTTGTACCAAGTCTCATCTATTTACGAATAAATTGTTTATGTTAGAAAAAAAAAAAAAAAATCTGGGAAATCCTTTTAACCCTCCCAAGACTAACCTATTAAGATGCTTAATGCCCAAATTTTTAAAAAGTTATAAAAAAGTCAAAAGAGTGTTGATTTTTTATTAAATAGTTAAAGAAAACTATTCTATAATCAAATCAATATCTACAGGACATATTCCCAGCAGTATTAGAAACCTCCGGATATATGTCCAAGGATTCTTGAAAAGGTTAAAATAGAATAACCTACACTTTGATAGAGTGGCAAAGTACTGATATTATCAGCTAATTTCCAGATCCAAACTTAGTATTTTAAAGGTTGGAACCAAAAATCAGCTAATGACATCAGCAATTTGCCATTCTATTGTCAACTCATGCTGGACAATTGTGTCATATTTAAATGAAAAACAGCTTGAGGCTTACCTACTCAGCTGTCTCACACACAAACACTCATTTTTTAAAAATTAAAAAAAACTACGCTCTAGCTTTAAGCTTTCTTTCTAGTTGTTGGTATTGAAACCAACTGGGACAGCACATGAGATGGAATAAAACCTTAGTCTTCAGTCCTATACTGGCCCTGTCCATAAGTTATACTGAGACTATATGTAATATCAACAATTGTTTAAAAAAATGTACATATTTTTAAAAAAAGAAAACACTTGGGGACGATAAACAAGCAGTTGATAACTAAAATAAATAAGTAATGTTAGGAAAAGTCACTGGTAAAAATCAATAGCATCTATTTTAAATTATTTCTAAGCTTTAACAAACAACAGTTAAGTAGAATCTTGAGTAATTACAGTCTGAGTTTTATAATTATCAGAAAGTATTATCTCATTATATCATTCACCGAAAGTCTGCCTGTCCATCCGTCATATGTGACAGCCTACCACAAAAACCATACAACGTAACCCCACAAAATTTTTTTTGCATTCCAATATGACCCAGGGGAAGGTTATTACCAATTAGTTTTTGAAAATCACTCCAAAAATGTTTTTGTTTCATAGTGTTGTTTTGAGGTTTGGAAAGGGGTGATTTACTATGTAAATTAATAATAAATTGGAAACGTTTGTGTTCACTTTTCCAACTGATTTCACTGTCAGTAGCTAAAAAACTGCTCACTCACATAAGTGAGAACATCAAATCATTCATAGAGAGGAGGGTAGAGTAAGAGGAAGAACAGTGGGTGCTTAAGAGGTCTTCTTAGAGAAGGGCTGAGTGTAAGTGGAAGAAAGAGATTGTTGATTTTCCTCAAGTGTACATTAAACATTTTTCCAAGATCATAAGAAAATCTCTAAGTCACAAATACCATCTTAAAACAAATTAGATTGAATACTGACTTTCATCCATTGTGTTGATAAATAGTGAAAATCAAAGTTTCCAAAATTATATCAGCTGGAGTATATTGTGAATGTATTTTACGACGTACAAACATCAATTGTACTAAACTTTATTTCAGTCTCCCCAGCTTTTTTTCTCTCGTAATTAAAAAGTTACTTTTTTTGCGATCATGGAGTTTCTAATAGTCGAAATTGGACCATTTGAATGGAACTGATTTTGACACTTCACCGTCTTTTTCCTTTCATTAATTCTATTATTTCTTTTTGTGCGCTATTTCAATCTCAAGTGTGCGCGTGTGTGAAATTTTCATAAATAATAAGAGAATTCATGAAAGAGAAACATAGCATTATTGCAGTATTTAAAAAAAAAAAAAAAAAGGTGAAATATCAAAATCATTTCCAAACAAATGAACCAATTTTGACGGTTAGAAACTCCATGCTTACCTTTTTCCGGAGTAG
Organism: Thysanoteuthis rhombus; assembly: GCA_963457665.1. Classification (NCBI taxonomy): domain Eukaryota; kingdom Metazoa; phylum Mollusca; class Cephalopoda; order Oegopsida; family Thysanoteuthidae; genus Thysanoteuthis; species Thysanoteuthis major. The sequence continues at coordinate 18,504,199 of OY735225.1, read as the reverse complement.
ATTTAGCTTTCATAAGTTCTACGCATGTTACTAATTGGAATTTTCACACAACAAAAACTGCACCATGCTCAATAGTAAATACGATGAAACCACTAAATTTTGAACAGGTATCAAGGACACGAGAGATATTTCCTAATATTTATGAATATTCGTCAGTTTTGTTTTTGTCTTAGAAAACTCAATCAAGATTGTTTTTTTTTTCCAATTCGAAATATAAGACGAAGTAAAAAAGGTGATACGTGATTTTAATAATTTCAATTAAACGCTGATTTTCTTTTTTTTCGTTCTTCATTGGTTTTCAAATCTATCATTAAATTTAAAAACTTTAACCTGCATAATGTCGCGAAAGTAATAACCTTTGAGATCAGCTTTCTTCACAAAGTACAGATTGAAGAAAGTAGGATTGTTTTGTTCTTCTTAAAAAGCCTTCGTCAATTCAATTGCCCAAAGTACATTTTAATTTGAATTAAAAACTTACAATTTTGCACGATGTTTCGTGCTTCCTATATTCTCCTTTTAAATTTTACAAACAAAACATTCATTCATCTAATCTCTCAACAACTACATCTCCATAATGTAGTTGTCGTAAGAAGTTTTTCATGATTTCACGCTAACATTTCGAATTTTTACTTTTAGATTAAGTATTGTCACCAAATATTTTTTCATTCAAAATTAAGATAAAAAGTAAAAAAACGTACACAAAATTTATCAGAAATATTTTGAACTTAAAATTGTTTTGATAGTTTTTTCTAGAATGACTCTCCTCCAACAGTTCAAGACATGTCACGCACGATAATCAATACTTGAAAAAGAAATCATCACCCCAAATGTTATAAATAATAATAAAAACAAATAAACAAGAAACAACTGAACAGCATGGGGGTGGTAAAATAAAAGCTGCAAGATTAATTAATTGATGATCTAACCATTTTAGACAAGCCCACTCCAAACAATCCAACCAGAACAATATGTTATTATTCAAACCATTCGATCAGCAAAGAATAAAGAAAAACTTATATGCAAATTTAATAAAATAAACTTGACATGCTTAGGGTCCGCAATCCTATTGATATTCATTAAATTGAATGCTGCACCCCGAAATAACTGACAAAATATGTAAACCTATTTTGGGTAAATAAATTGGTATCTCTACCATTCATAAATCAACAAATGAAATCCATTTTTTTAAGTTATCAGAAAAAATAAGTCGCAGATTCTATAAACGCTTTCTAGAAAGAAAAAAGATACGAATTGTTTAAAAATCATAGAAGTCAACTATGAAAATCCTTCAAAGGAATTGCCTCGGGTTCTATCAAGAACGACTTCTGATCAAGTGGTCCTGTTTATAAGCTAACATCTTTGTATTTGCCAGGGACCATCACTCCATGAAAGGTTTTAAATCACTACTATGGAAAGGTTAATGAAATAAACTTTCTGATGTTATCGAATAAAACAGTGCCGATTTCTGTTTTTTTAACAACTCTAGAAAAGATAAATGCTGTCATAGTCAATCAAGTTTGAACGGAAATAAGAAAACTAACAAGAAATTAGTCTTCAGTCTTCACCACATATAAGTAACACTAGTCCAAGGGTATGAATTACTAATAATAAGATTTTCCCCATGGACGTCAAGAATTCAGAAATACGAAACAAACTAAAAGCCTCTTCAAAACACAGACTTGAGCACTAGGGAAGGTGGTCCCAATTGTAAAGTTTCACACCCTCGGACATTCGATGTTCACAACGGTGCACAAATAAAAACAATTTAATTTATTCAGACCAATAACAATAAAATGTACACATAATTCTGCCTTTTTTCTTTCACGAATTTTCTGATTTCTTTTCAACATCGAGAGTGCGAGTGTGTGAAACTTCACAATCGGGACTACCTTCGCTAGATAGTGCATTCAGTTGTTGAGGTTTTTCAACTGGATTACACACCAAGTCAACAACCTTTGAAATAAATAGTGTACGTATGCACCTCCCTAGTCCCTGCTAGTGGGTCATTCAAACTATTTATATTCGTGTTGCAATACAGAAAAAGTTCTATTAAATAACCGTGCATTGTTGATTGAATAAACAAGAAAAACATTTCAATATTTTCATGATGAAAACAATTAAAGAGGAAAATCTTTCAAACAGAGAGATTAGTAGAAATAACTAATTGAACGCAACTAGTAGTAGCAGTATAATAATAATCATAATAATAAAGTGCAACTAGTAGTAGTATCAGTAGAGAATATCTAACTTGGCAGCACTACTATCACTAAAATAGATTCAGTGATAATAGTGTCTTAAGCCACAGCAGTAAATAAATAGAGACTTATTGGTCATCTATTTTATGTGTAAGAGTCATAACTACCTTGTTCTATTCTAAGGGGGTTGTGTACTGTAAACATCTTTAAAAAATAATAATACACGTGATCGACTATTGAGTGTTGAAGAGTGGGGGGTTGGGATGGATGGCCATTAGTGCAACTATTTAATAATTGAATTCAATGGATTGTAAATAAAGAGTTACACTTCGGCTTAAGTCAGTGAGCAATAAGGGTTGAATAACAAGATGACGTGTAGTGCCAAGCTCAGAGGATCCATTGGTTTGGAAAAAAATAGACTTGTATTTAGAACAATGACGATGGTTTGATGATAGTAGTAGAAGCATTAATTCTATTTCTTGGTTGGTTGTTGTGTTTAGAGAGAGGTGGCCGCCATAGATGGGAATAAAAATATCCCCACCACCCACAATAATAGGGAGGAAGATCCACCCCACCTCACTTCGTTTGTTTCGTAATAATCAATTAATGTCCACCATTGTTTATTTGTGTAAACAAAAAAGTTACACATACATTCATAAACAACAACACACCTAATGATAGAAAAAAATAAAGACAGAAAAATGTTTATGGAAGGTAGGCTAGGAAGTAAACTTCAAAATCTAAACGAATGGTTCCCATAAAAATACTGTGTTGTTTATTACGTAAGTTAAAGTAAACAAAAAGTAAAAACTACTGTATTTGGATAAACAAAAAAGTTACATATGTATTCACAAAGAACACAATGACAGAAAAAATTAAAATAGATGTTTATATTGAAGGTAGGATTCAATAGAAGTAGTAAACTTGAATCTAAAGGAACCTTCCCTTTAAAAACTTACATAAGTAAAACAAACAAAAGAGTCAAAACCATACTGGTCGTATTACAAGGGGAGGGTAACCATACAGCTATGAACCGTAATGTTGTTTGTTGTTATTATCTCTACTTCTACATCTGGTGGCAGTACAAGTACTACTACACGATGTAGAGTTGTTAATTCTGTAGCAGTTTAGTCTACACACACACACACTAAGTCTTTTGCTATCACCAAAGCCATAAAAGGAAAGCCAACAATGTGTATATAAACACCAAAATATAAGCTTAGGTTAATCATTTCAAAGTGCTTCGTAATAATTAGTAAATTTAACCAGCTTGGAGTTTACTGTATATTTTTTTAAATACATTGAAATTGAACATTTTTTAGGAAGTATCATACTTGACTTTAACACAGCTGACTATTGTACTGTTAGATAAACAAAGCTAATAATGGCTATGTATACAGCTGTTGATAAACAGTATAACCATTAAATAAGACCCATTCAAATGATTTATAGAAAAACATCTAAAATACGGCTGACTCGACTAATTTTACATCAGATTTTAGTAAGTCTGGCGATAAAAATATCTAATAACCACAAAATGAAGTTGTGACATATCATAATCATAACAGAACATGCCACCATTATTATTACATAAAACAAATAAAGAATTACTTCATCTAGAGAGACTCTTCAAACCAGCCATTCTCGATGGGGGGCATATGGACCTGAGGGGGGCAGAACATTTGGAGGGGCAAATAAACTGAAATAATAATGATTTCTGTTAAATTTTTTGCGCTGTATCCGTTTGCCAGGGGGGTGGAATCTGAGAGCTTTATGGGTGTCGTGACCAAAAAAGGTTGAGAATGGCAGTTCAAACATTATACATCGATCTATACGATACTTGAGAAGACTAAGAGGGGTCAGATACAAAGACTGCCATTATCTTCTCTCGAACAAAAAGGGTAAAAGAAAAACAATTTCCTCTATGTATTAAGTGTTGTTTTCAGAGCTACATGCATTGGTTTGAAGAGATTTCTTTCGTTCCTAAGTAATAAGATACGATTATTGAACAACAGATGGTGATAGTTGTGGTCAAAACTTCCACAATTTACTAAAATTATGATTATTATTTTTTTGCCATCCCTCATATTACAAGTATTCTCATTGCCCACTGAAAAGAATGACAGTGACAAAATTACAACACACTTCGTAAAATAAAAAAAATATCATCCGAAAGTAAAAAGAAATTTCTTGTCTTCAGTATAAGTTATGACAAGTCACAAAAATTCATGTAATCAAATAAATCTGCTTCAGTAATGGAAAATATGTATACATCTATCTACTTGGTTTGAATTTCGACAGTCGTTCGTTCACCTAGAAATGTTTTTACACTAGTAAAATACAGTGTTTTTTTTACACTATTCTAAAATTCAGGAGTTAGAGTCCTAAAAAGTTATGACTGCAATCAAAAAAACATATTCGCAATATTATACATATAGGTAATAAAAAAATGACTATAGAAGGATTGTATGGGGGTTCAATAATAGTGGTACCACCTTCACGATAATAGTGGTACCTACATCACAACAGTGTTGTTATTGAAGTCTTCACAACAGCAACAACAAAGATAACTGAAATATTAAGTAACTGATGGCGTCCATGCAGAAGCTGCAAGTAAAAAGAAAAAGGGAAAAAAAAGATAATTTTCAAATGATAAAATAAAATAAAGATTTAGAATTAAATTGCGATGCGAAGGATACAGTTTAATCACATCGGTGTCCATACGTCTCTTGCCAGGGCTGGGAGACGACATGGCGACCACGAATCCGTGATGTGTCCCGAAATGTTCTTTCTTTTACTTATTATTGCAGCAGGTACCTTACCTTTTGGTACCTGGGCTTCTCAAGGAGCTGCAGTAGCAGATAAACCCACAACAGATCTAGATGGAACTACAAATAAGTACAATAAGTACTCACTAGCAGACAAAAAAATAAGTCGTAACTGAAGTAAGTAACGTGGGCAATTGTTTCTCTCTCTCTCTCTCTCTCTCCCAGTGGTTGTATCTAGTTAGTTAGGTTTAGTAGTAGAGACTGTTGGTATGTAAAAATATAAGCAGCAGTTGAGACAATTCTACTACTACTTAATAATAACAAAGAAATGGGTGTTTGTTTTTTTTTAAATTTGAAGTCAACATCACAGTCCTCTCCCGACAAAATTAGTTTTTTTTTCCAAAAAGATCTAAGGTTACAGTGTCAAAATGTTGACACTGTAAATTGCTCCAAATTCCAGAAGTACCTGTAGCAGGAGATAATAATAAAAATTCACAGATCCGACTTTCTTTATTAAATAGGATTGGTAATCACTACAAAATGTATTTACTTGAAATACTGATCTAAATCTAGTAGCTACAGTTTTTACATAGATAATAACTGCTATATAGGTACTAGATTTTTTTAGATATCTATCCTATTCTTGTTTAGCAGCTGGAGCCCCAAACGAATTGGACAATCAGAGCAATGTCGATGTCACCAAAAACACTTTAGTTGAGCAGTAGATAAATTCAGATGATTAACACAAGCCCCCACAAGGAAATCGACAATAAGGTTTATATGTGAATATTATTATTGTTTCTCTAATGAATGTTGTTGGTAGGTTGGGTTGTTTCTTGGGTCAGTCTCCTCTCTTATACATTCGAGATCCTCTTCTCCCTTCTTTTTCCCCTAGACAAGGGGCAATTTTTTTTCTTGCTTATTTTGTGCAGGTGACTCCTTTGAGAGGTTTCAGACGAAAGAAAAAGAAAGCCAACGAGTCCAAGTGTAGATATAATGGCAAGTTAAAAAATATATATATGTATAGCAAAAACCAAGTCTGTATTGTACTGTACAAAATAACAACACAACCAACAACGATGGCTACCGTCACTCTACTGCTGCTGCTACTCAGTGACGTTTCGGATCACGTGATTGAAAAATGACCACGCCTACCAATTTCTTCTCTTCTCTACTTGACAATCCCCGTCTCTTGCTCTACTTTTCTACCTATGTTGACTTTTTTAGAAAGAAAATTGAATTAAAGAGACTATACTAATTTAATAGATTATGAGATTATACAATAGCGAAAGGACACGTTCGCAAAGATTGTTCTTTTCCTTCTAATGATAATGATGTTGATAATGATGATGGTGATGATGTATAAACATTAAAACAATATCATAACAAACATCGTTACGGATAAATAAGTAAAATTATCGGAAATGCTTGACACATTAAATAGAATGATAATGATAAAAGAAGTAACATTTTATTCGACTAAAAAGAAGATTTTGTTGATTGATCCCCAAAAAATAACAAATACACGGGGATTCATCTAAATAACTAACGGAAACAACCGAAGTAATGTTATTATTGTGGCATCCATTCTATGGCGAGACTCCAAACGAGCGATCAAACGAAGAAAGAGAAAAAATAACAATTAACATTATTAGATCAGACAACCAATATAAGAAGATTTATTCTTCGTCACCTAAAATAGTAAATCTGAAAAAAATAATTATTAATTTTATGCGACTGTTATTTTAATGTCGTGTTTATGATTGTTAAGAGACATTCGCGTGTCAAAGGTCATGGACTGGTTGACACAATGATAGTGGGAGGAGAATAGAAGTGATGGTAGTAGTGGGAGGAGTCAGGAGACATGAAGTGGGAGGCCGTCGGAGTGGGAGGAGAGCCTATCAGCTGTTGGATGTAAACAAACCCACATGATAATAGGTCAGCCCAACTATGGCTGACTGGCTATGCACAGTAGTACACCCTGTGATGAATAACGGCCCTTGCTCGAAACGAATTGATTCTTTAAAAAAAAAAAGAAAAGTATTTTAACATATTGAAAGTTACATCATTAGTTCAAGTTACTGAGAAATTTTATTTGAATCTCCTTGTTCTTGTGTTTTCTCAAACCAAAACGACTAGTCTTCAGACAGATTTTATTTTTAATGTTCCGTGTTTACTGCGTGAATTTATTAATAACACCAAGTGTATTTTAGTCCAAACCTATTTAATGCTTATTTTAAAGAAAAAAACAATTTTCATTCCTTCATGACAGATTTCCAGAAGCCAATCCCACTGAAATTTTTCACGTTTTTACAAAAGATTTTTTCTTTAAGAACGTCCTCATGATCGAAATATCTTCCATCATCACCAGTCTCTTAACGAGATTAAACTGAAGAGGTTAACATTATTTCGATGTACAAGGGCGATTATACGGATTGAAAATCAAATAATCACCTTTGCTTAAATTCAAATTTATTGAAGTTCGTCCCTTCCATCATTTTTTGGCAAAGAATCTTTGAATAGTTTTTTTTTATGGATCTTCTTGTCGATGGTCTCCGATTTCGTCTTGCCCTAACAATTATTATTCTTTGATTTTTGAACCTACCAGTTCAAAGATGATGTCAAAACATAGGACTAAAAAAATAATTGTTAATTTATTAGTGTTTTGCCATCTTCGAGGAAAGAGTAGAGTACAAAAGTCATTTTTTTTCTTTGTAGTCGTGTAACACAACAATTTGTGTTTACAATCATCACTTATAACTTTAGTAAAATAAATGAATGAAATGATCTTAGCCGTCGGTGTATTTATTGTAAATATAAACAACAGCAAAGAGAAGGGCTTCCCAAAAACAGGTCATCGATTCGCATCACATGAGATGTTATCTGTTAAATTTTGTACCCTTATACCATCGAATTGTTGCTTCTATGACGAGCGCCACACTTTTATTTCCCTGTCTGATTTTACTTGTTGAATGTTGATCGTTTTCTCTATTTTTCACTTGCCTGTCTCGGATGAAAACGACCTATACGTTATAAAAAAAATACAGAATAAATCACTAATGATCGATTTTTAAAACTCATCCGTCGCTAGAGAACAAAGAATATTAACAATAAACTGAGTGATCGTTCGTATTGTGCTGATAAGGTTTGTTTTTTTTTTCAAAATGACCATCAATTACGTTATACACTTTTAGTTTCCGATTCTAAAATATTTTACCCCTCCCCTTTTATGGCTACTGCAGTCATCAGGTTGATACTGGATATCATGTTATTAAGTTTCAAGGTATTCTAAAAACATAACTATCAATCTTTACTGTTTCATGTTCTGTTTACTAAACGGAACAACTTTCTTTCCTTTGACTCATATTGCAGAAATTGCTTTAAAGCTTTTGTCACTATTCAATGTCTTCTTCGCAAATAAAACAATAAACAATCATTGAGAGGTGAATTTTATAAGCAGAAGACAAACTACAGGATACTCGGAAGAAGGATCTTTTTGCTTTTTGTACGTTTAATGTCAACGAAAAGATCTAACAATAATAATACTGTTCTGTTTGCCATAACTACTAAAGATATATCGAACAGATGTAATAGGGGTCGGTGTTTTATTTATCTATTTTTTTTGTAGCTCATCAATAAAATATATTGTCAATTCTTTATTTTCTTCTTTTAACTTTGTTTTGAAAAATCATTTCTATTTTTTCTCAACTCGTAAGCTTTAAATGAAACGACTGTTGGATAAAAATTAAATAATCAATGAGTGTTTGATATATTTTTTAAATTTTATTTTTAGAGGCTGCTAGTATTTGCAACTACTGAATATTGTTTAAACGTTGAGTTGAATGTTTTCATTCAAAAACGAGATTAAGTTTAATTCTGGCGTCATTCAAAAACGAGATAAAGTTAAATTCTGGTGTCAAAATCGTACGACTTCAGTATTTATAATTATTTCATTTAATATTAATTTCTATTTTTAAACAATGAAAAGATTTTGTAATTGGATCCTATGAGTCATCTTGGTACCTAGGACAAATTTCACACTATAAACTAAACTAAGTTACTAATTTTCAATACCGTTATTTCTTTTTTTCCCCTCTAGATCAGCGTTTTTCAAAAGCGTGTTAATCAAAAAAAGTTATGACTGTTAACAAATGAATTAACATAAACTATCAAAGTGGATTTTTTTACGTAATTGAGTATTAATTACAAACCAGAAATAACAAATAAATGTTATACAAAACCTTGAATTTTTATTCTTTTACCAACAAAATTAATCTTTAAAAGATTCATGATGCTTGATTTAAAGCAACGCTAACTGAACTTGCACATCAGATATGTATTTTTGTGAATAGGTCATCGTTTGTTTTTGTCAGTAAATTCAAGAACTGAGGAGAGGCTACTTCTATTTGGTGTATTACAACAGATTGCTTGCAGTCTACATCTATCCACTGATATATTAATTTCAAAAGATTAGGTAATGATATGCATTCTAAAGGATTTTTAAAAAGTGGCAAATTACTAAAATCAATTTATTGACAATGATAAATTGTTTATAGTGGATGATAGAGTCCAATCCAATAAATGAAATTAATAAACAAATCGTCAGGAAAAACTCAATTTCAACAGTTACACAATGTTTATCTCACAAAAGATTATTAAGCTGAATAGTGACTTGGTAGTTGTTGGTGTCACATTATCACTTATAAAAATTGGAGCCCCAAGACAACCTACACAAGTTATAAAATGAAATAACATGATACTGGAAATGGAAATTAATACTGAAAACAATCATTTTAAATGTATATTTCATTAAGTGGTAATAGCCTCCATTTATTTATCGAGTTTACCAATGCAAAAAGAAAGATCGCCTATGAATAAACTTATGCTAAAACTGGTGTGTGATGGTGAGAAGTGTCCTACTGGTAAATCACCTCCACACGTATGCAAAATTCAGTTGCAGTCAAGAAATAAATAAATAAAAGTAATATAAAAACTGACAGATGCTCACATAATCCACTGATGAGAATTTAATTCCTGGAAAATCATCCTGATCCTTTTGGCCTGAATCCCCAAAACTGAATGTCTTGCTCTAGGGGGCCATCCCACTGGTCTTCAACCCCAGCCTCATTGCACTGAAAGTATCCCAAATGGAAGTGCCTAGGGAACTAAACAATGTCTGAAACTATCTACATGCATGCGTCTGTATCCCCACTTGACCTTGTGTCTAAAGACAAATAAATACTGTTTCAATAATTTCTTTATTCTCAAGATATTGCTAAATGGTATAGATCAATATTTAACTCATAAATTGATTTTTAAAAGGAATGTCATCAAGGGGAATAACTCCTGATTAGAATTATCTGCCTTTGACTCGTAGGGGAATTCATTTTCTCCATTCAATTCACAAGAGTTCCATTACTTTTATTTCTTTTCATTGAAAAGTTTCACAGTCAATACAAGCAGTCCATGAATTTGAGAGTTGAAATGAAACTGATCAAAGCTTGCATAGAAAAAATGTTACTTATTACTTATCTTCCCATTTTGACTATTGTGAGAGGCTTATATATTCTGAATTAAAATCTGGTGAGCATATTTCTGTATTATCTTTCTCTCTCTGGTAACAGCTGAAGTCATCTGCCTATTATTTTTCTGTTAAAAGCCATGTACAAAATTTTCTTTTGAAAAGTTCTATTCATTCAAACTTGGAATCAAAGTTGAGAATATTCAAATTTTCCCAAAACTAGAGCTTTCTCTACATCAACTCTTAAATTCATTCAGAGAAAATAGAATGTCAGTTTCAAGGGAAATAATTCTTGATTAGAATTATCTCCTTTTAATCACTTGGTGAATTATGGAATTTTTTTCATTCAAGTCATTGAAGAGCTCCACTATTTTTTATGCTATCCATTCCAGAATTCCACTGTCAGTTACAAGCAATTCAAAGTGGTTTACAAATTCAAGAATTAAATTTGAAAAAACTTCAGATGATTTAGTTAAAGTTTACTTGGTCACAGGAGATGAAGGGGTTAAAATCTGGTAAGTAAGGTACTAGTAATCATTACTAGGAAAAAGATACTATGAATTTTAAACTTGTCTTGCTGTAAATGTACAGTTGGAACTTGGGTTGAAATATGTCCATATTGGCCCAGATATGTCCCCCCCTTTCAGGTCTTGAAATCTTCATCCAGAAGGAATTTTTTAAATTCCCCAAAAGCCTACAAAATTAATTGTCACAGCTGCTTGAAGATTACATGATCCAGAATGTGTGTTAGGTGGGAGCGGAACGTCTCTGGGAATGTCCTTTTTTTTGATGCTCAGATATGGCAATCCTAGTAATAAGATTGTTTGGAGAATTTACTACATGTGGAAGAAATTCCCATCTGTGCTGGTGATTTTTTGCTCTGTCACGTTTACATTTGACTTCCATACCCAGAAACTGTCTTTTCTCTTACAATGATCTATGTAGGTGATTTTTTGCTCTGTCACGTTTACATTTGACTTCCATACCCAGAAACATGTCTTTTCTCTTACAATGGATCATTCAAAAAAGTCAGTCACATGCATTGCGTAGGAAGTTACTCCAGGCTCCAGCAATTCTTTTATCTCTAAAAATGACTTTTCTGTTGCGCAAAAAGTGTTCAAATGCTGATCAGTATTTGTTTCTGTCCATTTTGAACCTATTTTCCTAGCCTTCAGAATTTTTCCTAACTCTTGAATTCATTAAAAAAAATTGGATGTCATTTTCCAGGGTAATAACTCCGAATTGAAATTATATCCCTCATACTAAAAGGTGAATTTCTTGAATTTTTTTCCAAATCAATTCATTGAAGCGTTCCTTCTTTTCTTGTCTTATTCATAAAAGAGTTACTCTGTCAATTACAAGCAGTCAATGAATTCTAGAGTTAAGGTTTGTAAATGCTGTTCCATAGTTGTTTGATGGTTCAAGCAATAAAAAACTAAGTAAACTTTAAAAACACTTTTAAGATTCCCAAACATTGTGCAAAAGATAGTACTTGTAACTTTTGCATTAATTTAATATATAAGATGTCACAAAAGATTTAAAATTTATATCTTTCTTTGATAATAATCTATTGTATAAGCTTCAATGATACTTCGTCTAGATCCTTTGTACTGAACTTTTTTCATATTAAACACTAGCAGAAATATCCAGCATTTTTTTTTTTGAATACCTAAACTGAATACAATTACATTAGTAAGCTATAGTTGATATCAATTGTTATAAGAATATCCTGACAGTCTAGACTTGGCTTGGGAATGTAGCTTGTAAAAAAATTGTTGTATCAAGTCAATGCATAAAATGGTTCAATTTCACCTGTCTGAAAGATCACAAAAACATAAACAGGAACAGACTTATATAGGGTGTAAAAAGAAATTTTTTTCTTACAAATTTCTAAAATTTCTGTGTAGGGAAACTTCTTTTCATAATTATGTACTGATTGACACAAAGTTAGCAGATAATTTATCAATTTTTAACATGCCACTTGCACAACAAAGATATGAAACACTAGCCCTCTCAGGAGAGAACTCATCTCTCATCTTTTCGACAACAGCAAAAAATTGCCTTCAGTTGAATGAAATTTCAATCTGACATTCATCTTCCTTTTTTTTTCAAAGAAAAAAGATTTTGAACACAAAAAATATATATATTGTGACTCATATTTCTTTTTCTTTTGAGTTAATATGTTTTTAGCACTTGAAAGGAAAGCTTCTTGTTAGCTGTCTCCAAAAGTAGTCACCACAAACAAATAGATTTCATTGAGAAAAAAAATATACTGCCACACATGGTATTAGCACTGAGGGAAAGAAAAATTCTCATCTGCAGTTTTGTACATCAAACAAAAAGTAAGGATCCAGGTTAGTATCATAGTAACATTTTTAAAAGAATCTCCATTAAAAAGCTTATTTCTCAAAACTGACGAGTTTCTGGATGGATAAAATAAATATCTTGAAATATTTAAGAAAAAATACGTAGGTATGATTTTTTTAAAATCACCTGGAATGAACTGAAAGCATTAAAATCAATCAAAATAATGACAGCACTAAATATATTTATTAGTCAGGTATTTTGAAAAAAAGAGAAATAAGTTGAGGGTGAGATTCGTAATTTGGATGAGTTGTCTCCCTTCATTTTACTTAGTGAAATATGTCAACATGCTAAATTAAAAAAACATTTCAATCCACTCACATATATAGCCTATGTTATCTGCTGTAAAAATTTCCATACCAAATCCAGCTTCCTAGATGCAAAACTGTTGTCTACAAAGTAGAATAGACATTCAGACAAACATACATACATACATACATACATACATACATATATATATATATATATATATATATATATATATATATATATATATATATGTATAAGATTTAGAGAGAATATTGTCAATGTGCATTTAATATTCACCCATGATTTTCACCAAAATAAAGTTAAATTATCACTTTTTTCAATGACCCAATCTTATCTTATCTTTTCTTTTTAGATTTATCAAGGAATATCCATACCTCACTTAACAGAATCACTGTAGCTTGCATGTGTAACGATTATCTGAATAAATATCTGAAATCATCTTTAAAAATAGATCTAAAATTTTTTTTTTTTTTTAAAGGTTTTCATCTAAAATTATCTAAAAGAAACATCTCAACTTTTGGCATTGTTTGTTGGTCAAAAATAACCATAGAGACCAAAAAATGTAATTTTTTGGAAGAACAAAAAAGGCATTTTTAGATTATGCCTGGTAGTACTCATTCAGATTTTCAAGGCTTTAACCCAGAAAATGTGACCAGGAGAGCACTTGAGGAGGTGAAGCTGTTTCTTTTTGCTGGTATTTTTTTGTATTGAGGGAAAAATTAAAATTCTAGCAAAAACAGCAGAAGCATATAATGCATAAATTAAACATCATTTATTATTAAGCATTGTTAGATATGCTGCTTTCACACATATAGATTGTGGGAAAAAACTTCTATTTCATACTTTTTAGAAACTGTAAACCAAAACTGTCACTAAAACGGTCAATATATGTTTCTTCAGTTTTTAAGTTAATCTGGCTTGCTGGCTGGTCATAATTGTATCATGTACACAGGCCACAGCCTCAGGGCTGAAAATTTACACACCTGCCTCTTATTATGTCAAAAAAAAACAACATTTTTTTTTGTTTTTGGAAAATATTCCCCCAAATAGACTTTCAGGGGGGGATCAAATTTATATTAAATTGATCCCTCATTTTGTGTCCAGCAACATTCACACTTGTTTTGTTTTTTTCAACTCTTCAAGTGATCACTATCCAACAAGGGGTGAGAGAAGTAACCTGTTCATTGATCATCCTTTTATCTAATTTTTAAAAAATTTATTACCCCCTCCCCGCCACACAGCCTGCAACCAAAAGAGGTGCTATTTATCTACTGTCCCACCACAGCGAAATTTGACACAAGGTCGGGCTTAACGTGGGGAAAATAGGAGACGCCCTTCCAAAAATGGCTCTAGCCGACGCAGCTTCGGTTTGCTTTGCAACCAGAGCAACCTCCGCCACGAAAGCGTCCATCAGAGGATCTGCTCCTTCAAGTGCAATGGAGCAGTGCTGCTCCAGGGAAACTGACCCCCCTGCAGCTGGGCCGAGTAATAATAGGAGAGCCCAAGGACGAGTCCAAAGGCTCCCCAATGCGCTTAGCAGTGCGTAGCCTCAGTAAAACCTCATTGGCTAACGCATTGCACCGGCGCACTCGGTCTTTGACACACACTCCCTCTCTGGCCCATTCGGCAGGCAAGTGTCAGTACTGACTCCTCGGGCTCTGCCGTGGAACAGATACTACACTTTAATCCTGAAGAACAGGCAAGAAAGGTTGGTCATGTGACCATTTCTATTGAATGACTGACCAGACCTGTTTTATCTTAAAATCTTTTTGACTATTCTAATATAGATATAATATATTGGATATGGTGACAGAAGAAATTTGCCAAATTACAGATAGTAAACATCTCGCAACAGGTGGGGGTCATTTGAAACAGGGTGTATAGACCAAGAGGGAAAATATCAAAGGAAGGAAAATTATATGGAGCGACATGAAACAGATGGACCCATAAAGAACCGGTCTGGTTGGTCACTCGATAGAAACTATCCCGTGACCAATGTCATTTGGCAGAATGCCATGTTGGAGGTGATCGATTAAAAAATTGGAAAAACGAGTGATCAGTGCTGCTCTACATCTCCGGCCTTTTGTTAGGCAGTGATAAAAAAAAAAATTTCACAAAACAAGCCTGATTGGACACACTGGATAAAAACAAAGGGACCAATTTTGCATGAATTTACATTACAAATTGAACCCTCACTGAAAAACCATTTTGGGTAAGGGAAAATTTTTTAAAAAACAAAAAATTCATTTTTCCAGACTTGATAAAGAGGTTTAAAATTTCATCCCTCTAGCTCCATTGGTGCGACCTGTACGTGGGATAAATACAGAGCCAGCCAGCTGAATGGCCAAACCAACTGAAAAACTGTTGACAGTTTTGGTCAATGGTTTCTAATAAGTTTTTCTATACAGGCAGTATATGACATCCTAGCAACATCAGTCAACCTTATCCTTATTGGTTGTGAGTATTCTCAGAAAAACTACACATAAACAGGTTCGGCTTATCTATCACATGCGCAGTTGTTTGATGGTTCCAGGATTTTAGAGCCCAAGAAATTTATTCAGAAAAATTAGAATTAAGCTTCATATTATCAAATAACAGATATTGAGAACTTTCTCCAAACCTATGTTTACATTCATATTTAAGTCAGTTCTTGACTCTTTATTGAATTCATGTATTAAATCAAATTGGACTCTACAGACTGTGAGCCTAATTCAGTACATTGCTTTGCCTTAGGGGCCTCAAATATTATTAAGACGGCTCTGTACAAGAAGACGTAACCAGGTACTAGAGGTCCTAGCAGAAGCTATAACAAGATGTTGTGAAGCTGCTAATAAAATTTTGTCTTCAACTCAAGTCAAAATAATTTTTCTAAAAGATGGAAACATTCCAGAAGCTAGTTTTAGGGGAAAAGTATAAATCAATGTTGCTTGATGGTCACATGGATTGGAGCATTGCAGTATATTTTTAATATTGTCACACTTTTCCAGCTGAGGTCACATCATTTAACCAGTGTCCTGATCTTGTAATCTGGTTAGTTGGTTAAAAAAGTTAACCTTGGTGAATTAGAAATTTGTTTTTTTTTAGTGAAATATCAACTGGGCACATCAGCATAATCTGGAAAAGTACCTAGATCTGCAAGAACAATATATGAGACATGGCTGGACAACCAATTTATCTCCTACCAAAGTTGGAGGCCAAGATTTGTTTACTAACTCAGCACTGACATACCTCATTAAACTCAGATTATCATCACTGGAGAAAAGGAATTATATCAAGAGACTTCAAGATCAGACAGAAGCTGTATCTGCAAGGATTTGGCACTCGAACACTGTTACAGTAAACAAACAGCCTGGTGATATCATGAGGTACTTCTGGGGTACCCTGGTTAGTGGCAATGATGCTTCAGCCGCCAAACCATACCTGACCCCAGGATCATCATCTGAGAAAAGCCTTGTCAGAGGTATCACTGCTATTTTCACAGCAGTAGTTGTATAGATTAATTTCATATCCGATTGCAAAGATAATCTAATAATATACCTGAAAATATAAAAATAAAAATCATGTCTGTTGTAGCAGGTAACATTCTGGGAATTCCAAACTGTACCTCCTCATTCAATCCATGGGGGTAGACTATTTTCATTCCTCTGTCCATACTAGAGGATATTTCATCACTTGACTTTTCGTGAGTTTATTTGTCTTAGAAGTATCGCTTGTCTGAACCAGAATATATGACTAATTACTAAGCAGGTTACTTGACACATTTAACCAATACTTTTATCCCTTCAGCTATGAATCCTTTATTTGTATCAATATTGCACATGATTGGTATTGAACACAAGAGACAATGAGCACTCGATCCATTTTATAGAGAGGGGCAGTCATCAAATGCTTTTACTTGGGAACATTTGTGGCCTTTATAAGAATGAATTTTTCAATCTCACAGTATAAATCCCAAAGCAGCTCAAATCTATTTTGCTCTAATCTATGAACTGTCCTAATTGGAATACCTAATAAATACCTTTTGTTTTCAGTCAAGTTTTTTTGTTGTTCAATGCCATTTTAGATAGTTTTCTCCTTCTGCGGAATATGTGCTACAACAATCGTTGGGCTATGATACTTCATGTATGATATAGTTTTTCCACCTCCCACTAGAGATAATATGATACATTAGTGTTATTAATGGAACAGAATTTTTGCTAACATTAGACATGCTTAAAGATGCAACAGCTAATCATAAGCTTAGAACTCCAAGTCTAACTTTGAGTTCCTGCTGTGAAGCAATTTTCAATAAGCAGGCCTTGCAAGCCATTATTAGTGAGTTCGATTATTTCTGGAGCCCATTTTTATAGCCTTGTAGTAAATGAAATTAGCTTTAGTGGGAGACGCAACTTTTATCCTATGGGAGGTAATTCTAAAATAATTCATCATAAATTATTTCCCTTAAAATATACTTCCCAATAACGACCTGAAGAATCAAAAATCTCCTTAATGAGCTTTAAACGTGAGTTACAACGTTTCTCTATCTCTTTGAACCAGTGGCGTTCCTAGGGGTGACATCTGTGATTCCCACCTCGGGTAACACCCTCAGTGTTCTTTTTTTTTCTTTTTTTTCTCGCGCTTTCGACTTCAAAAAGCGCCAAAACGCACTAAAAAAATACTTAGCCTTTTAATAGCTGAAAATGGCTAGATTTGTCCAAAATAGATAAAAAATCCCTACAGATTGGCTAATATCGCAGAAAAATAGCACTAAAAGTACTGGCAAATGTTGTATTTTTGCACTGCCGAAACATCATGGTGTCATGATGGTACACCAGTTCGAACACTTGCTACAACAATGTTATGTTTATCTCAATGCTTATGAGTCATATCATATTAAAAATCATATTGTATATGCCTAATATTTTTTATCTTATCACAGATTTTTTCTGTATCAATATCTCTCTTGCTCACAACTTTCAGAGATAATGAGTCCCAACTTTATTTTACACTAGCTGAAGTATATAAGCCTATGTTGAGTTGAATATTTAAGAAGTAGATAAAGAACTAAAGCTTTCAGATTTGCAAAAGAAAGTTTCCCTTCATTTTTGACCACTTGAAATAGGGGGAAGAGTTTCCCTACACTTTTGATTGTTTAAAGAGGAGGGGGCTAAAGTCTGCCTTCACTTTTGATCTCTTGAAGGTGGGAAAAAGTTTCCATTCACTTTCGATTCTTTATGGAGAAAGTTTTTCCCTTCACTCTTGCCCCTTAAAGGGGAAAGAAAGTTTTTCCTTTATTTTTGATTCCTTAACAGGGAAAAACTCTCCTTTCACTTCTGATAGGAGCAAAAAGTTACCATTCACTATTGACCTCTTTGACCTAAAATATTATATTATAGAGAATATATTTGAATAGAAAGTAAGGTATAGTTTAACATTAAAGTTACATTATAAATAGGACTCCATCTCTGGAACTTTGTATCAAAAATTTTCACAAAACCTTTTACTACGTTTCATTGAGTATGCATGCAAAAATTGGGTGAAAATAAAATCTTCTTCCTAATATGAGAAAAATCATCTGTTTCACTCATGGAAGATCAAAAATGTCTACATTTAGTGGAGTGGTTTTCTGTCCTGCTACAAAGACACCACAACAGTCGTAATGAAGCAAATACATGAGCACACTGACCCACTTTATTGGCTTCCTCTCTTTCTGTTTGCTTTAGCATGACAGAAACCAACAAAAAAAACTGAGAGACCCAAGTGTAACATAGGCTTTTATATAATAAGATTATATAAAAGCATATGTCACTTTTTTGTCTGTTTGTCAATAGTCATACTCAAGCAAAAATTAAGTGAATCTTGTTGTGATTCAATTCCTGACCCGGAGAAAGGCAAGCAAATCATGTAGTCATTAGGCCACCATTTTGCTGTTGGAATAAAGGATGAGATTAATTTAAAAATTCCAAGTTATTTTAATGCCAAGGTATTTTAATATTTCTAGTAACTTAAATCAATACCTTATATTTTTTCTTTTTTTTTTTCAGATAACATTTATTTATATGTTGGACCTATTGTAAAAAATGAAAACTAAATCAAACATATTACTTTAATTTTTATCATATTTTAACAAGACAGCTGTGACTATAACAAACAAATTTTAAAAAAATACTCACCATCACAATCAATAATTGAAGTCATATGAAAAAATCCCATCGAAGACTAGATATGGTCAGACTGAATTCTATCTATGATATCACTGGCTTTTCCCACAGGAAGACATCTAAAATAGAGTGAAAAAACATCTAAAAACATTTAGATTCTGAAGAATCTAGATGTTACTGATAAACCTATCAAAATAAGGCCCCAAAAAGGTCAAAAAAGCTTCTTTTCCAAAAACCATTCAAAATTCTATGAAAGAATAAATGAGGTCAGAATAAATTCTAATTAGGAGATAACTGGCATTCTCCACCAGAAGACAACCAAAAAAGAATAAAGAAAATATATCGTTATATAATATAGTATTATTGAACCCATCAAATTAAGCCCCCACCCAAAAAAAACATTTTTAAAAGGGGTCTAGTGGTGTACTAATGTCAATTTTCAAGTCTGTAGACAAAACATTATGGCCAGGAGCAATGGATTGCACAAACACATTAACAAACACATGTAAATATTAATAAAGGATAGAACCCTTTGCCATAGATATTACACATGTTTATGGAGGCAAACCACAAACCAAGCTAGTCTTGCAGACCAATGAGTTTGATCTTAACCAGGTTCTTCACGATTATTGCCCACTCACCTCCAGTGATCGACCAAGAATAGCAGACATACATATATCAACACATTGTATTTGATCTTTTTCTGTTTCTTTTGAATAATTCAGCCTTTCTGTGTCATTATAAAATATTGGAGGTTTGACCTGAAAGTATCCAGCCATTTTGAATATCTCAAGAATTGGTTGCACAGACTTGATGTAACTTGGCAACCAATCAGAGGGGACCTTACTCAGCATGCATCACTCTCTTATCAGTTACCCAATCAGAAGTGAGATACTAATAAGTAAGGCTTGTGTACTGTTATAAGCCCCCAGTCCATATTCCATTCTCTGCATTCTATAGCTTTTCACCGTGGAAAGGGTGTAGATTTCAAACCGTGGACAACATTAAGAACACAATGAAACACTTGCTGGAAATCCTAAAAGAGGAATGTGCTGA
The DNA here is from genome assembly GCA_963457665.1 of Thysanoteuthis rhombus. Taxonomy (NCBI): domain Eukaryota; kingdom Metazoa; phylum Mollusca; class Cephalopoda; order Oegopsida; family Thysanoteuthidae; genus Thysanoteuthis; species Thysanoteuthis major. The sequence continues at coordinate 18,483,885 of OY735225.1, read as the reverse complement.
CTGTTTGGAAAAGTGGAAGATGACATTGGCATAAGTGTGTAAGTTCCCAAGGAGGCTACTCTAAAGTAGTCAAAGGCGCCATTACTCTAGACAAGCCATTTTTTCATAAATAATTGATTTGAGAAATTTGAACAGTCTAACTGAACCAAAGGTATATTCACTTTTGTTTGTCTGTCTATCTATAGACTAAGGAAGAATTAAATTTTAGGGTAGTTTGGCCAGAACAGAGGCACTGACATATGACCGACTGGGGTTGTCAGTTTCATATGAGAACAGATGTTACAGAACCAGCAAGTCAAAAAAGGATGTTATTGTTAGTTTTAATACATGGAAAATTGAACAATATACTTGAACAATTTATGGACATTCTTAATAATAACAAATTTTTTAAACCCCACCCAGATATGATACGGAAAATGATTTTCATGATACTTACGCAAATTGTAATTCCTATGTCATAGGGAAATCAAAAATTATGTTGGTCAAAATCAAGGTCATATTTCTTACCTCATACAAACAATCAAACAATTTCCTGTAAGGATTGTCTGTCTGTTAGTCTATCTTGTTCTATCTCTACATCCTTGTAGGTCATAGAGTATACACAGTGCATATATCCTAGATCCAATAGGTCTTTCAACTTTAGCAAATGGAATTTTCACGGAATGAGATGGAAACCCTCCACATATTTGTTATTTTTTACTCATATGTGGGCAAGGAGTGGATTTCATTCCTGGTTTTGAATTCAGAGTTGTCTTTCTCCTCGACTGGTTGACAACTAGGGCTATAGAACCGAGTCAGCCAAGTAATTTTACTCATAGCTGGTGGAGGAGAGGAGATTTATGCCTTTCCCAAATGCATTATTGTAAAGTAGATGTAAACAGACAGAATTTATTCTCAGCTCATTGATTCCATTTTCTATGCTGCTAACCTTTACACCACAACAACGATTAGAAGATGAAAATTCTTGAATCACTGACTGGATTTCATGAATAGTTTTTCAAGATCTGAGATGAAATATCATTTTGATTTTTTATATACATTGAATCACTATAGCCACAATCACTGACTTGACCAAACAATAAAAAACATGGTGCTTAGGTATTCTTCCCTTTTCCCTCATCTATGCTTGTGCTCCTTTCGTAAAGAGCCTCATATATTTAGATGTACAGTCAAGTAGCCACTTTGTAAAAAGAGTTGTTTGGGGGGGGTTAATTTATCTTTTTTCACTTGTTTTCATGCAGGTGCTCTATTTACAATAATAATCCATCAAGAAAAAGGACATATTCTTTAATCACTGTTTTGACGTGAGTTTTTGTGAAAAAGCATGGTTAGAATGAAATAGTGCGAGAAATAGCTGGTGTGAGAGTGAGACTGAATAAGTATATTGTTAAATTCTTAATATATTAACACTAAAAGTAACATCCTTTTTAAAACTGATAATCCGGGTCGGTCATGTGTCAGTGCCTTTATTCTGGCCAAGCTGATGTATTGCTCTCTGTGACCTTGTATCACTGTTCAAAGAGTCAGTGTTGTGTAGGTGGGTTAGTAAAGTCTAGGGTGACAGATAGATGAGTGTACATTGTGAGAAAAATGATGTGGCTAGGCTACAGTGAAACATTTTTATGCAGGGGTGGCAATATTTTATATGTTTTTGTAGAAATAAAGAATAAGCTCTCAGCAAGACTCAACCCTACATCCCTTTCAACCTTTACTGAGAACTTGTTATTCATTTCCAATGAACACTGATGGCTGTGGAATGACAGTTTGATAGTTACAATGAGAAGCAACTCAAATAAACTCTTAAATTCATCGACTGTCCACATAATATCTCCAAAAGTTTTCAATGAGTTTCTATGAAATTCTATAGATGGGGGTGGACTTAGCCTACAGAAGGGCTTATTAAATTTTGGAATAGATCCAGGCAAAATTACTTCCCCTGAAAATTGCTTTAGCAGAGGTGTACTCTTTCTAAGCGACTTCTAGTTTCCTTCTATTTTCTTTGTTTATATTCAATTTTTTGTTCTTTTCTCCATTTATTTTCTATCTATATATCATTGATTAAATTTCAGCTTTTTTTTTATATTTCTTTTAATTTCTCTCTTTGTGAGTTGATTTCTTTCTTTTTTCTATGCCCAACTTTAAGCATCTTTCTTGATTCGTTTCTAATTCTTGTTTCCTTTTCCTTTTCTTGCTTGGTATTTCTTGTTGTTTGCTTTCTTTCTTTATTTCAATTTTCTTTGATTAGATTTCAGTCTTTTTTCTATCTCTTTTGATTTCTTTCTTTGTGACTTGATCTCTTCTATTTTTCTATTTGCCTGACTTCAAACATCTTTCTTGATTCGCTTCTAATCCATGGCTCTTTTTTCTTATCTCTCAGGCTATTCTTTGCTGATTGTTTCCTTTCTCTATTTCCATCTTTATTTCTTTGTTTAGATTTCAGGGTTTTTTTTCCCTATCTCATCTGATTTCTTTCTTCATGACTTTTGATTCATTTCCTCTTTCATGGTACAACTCTAGGTTTCTTTCTTGGTTTGTTTATTTTTCTTGGTTCATTCTTATTTTTATTTTTCTCCTTGCTATTTTTGTACCACGCCTTTTTTGTAAATTTCTTCATTTCCATGTTTATTTCCTTGTTTCTCTCGACTAAATTCTTCTAGCTTGAAAATGATTAAAAAACATATCCGTTCTGATGCAGAATCATGTCAGAATGAAGAGATAGGAAAGAGGTCAAGCTATAAATTTTTGATGTTTCATTCTTTGAAAGTTTGTAAGGCAGGTAGTAGAATGTACAGGATAGGGAAAGGATGAATATAAGGGAGTGGATACTGAGAACCAGAACAGAAATTAAAGGAGGCTGGGACGTCAGCGTCACTCCTTTTATAGGCATATCCTCTTCCTTTTTTGAGGTTTGCGGTGACATCTTTGCATTTATAATGGTAACACTAGTGGGACAAAGGATTGTTGTTTCCTTATTTCTGTTTTTTATTGCTATGACTCCTAATACTACTACTTTTGTCAAAACGTGCAAGACTAAATTCTAACCGGATGTGTATTAAGGGATAAATAGTCAAGAATCCACAACGTTTGCACAGAACAACCTTTGGCATCAGATTTTCGACAAGCTTCTCTAAGAGGTGAGTACTCCATTGTTTACAAATGTTTATATGTAATACTATGAGAGAAAATGTTGTCAGTATGGTAGTAATAAGCATCAAAATATCTATAACATTGACCATTCTTTCTCATTTGTTTATCAAACATTGATTACTTTCAAACCTGTTTTGGTGACTTGCTTTTATTTTCTATCAATTATGCGTTATGATTTACAATTATCTGAAGTATATATGTATATATATATATATATATATATATGTATATATATATATATAACTCTGGAATAGACCTCTCTGGTGGATGGGGAATTATGCATAAGTAAATATATCGTTTAAATTCAGCCTTACTGACCATCCAGTTCTGCGTAGGGCAGAGGTAAAATGCCAGCCTCTGGGTCATAAGTGAAGGTTTTGATCCAACCTTATGGTACTGGATGGATAATGGATAGTCTATAGCCATACTGAAGAGTTGTAATACAATGAAACAGCTGTCTGTGGATGATTCAATTATTAATTATTATATATATATATATATATATATATATATATATATATATATATATATTGTATAATTGGGTAGAAACACTTCAGTAATGCGTTTTTAATTGAAAACAACCTACAATGAATATCTTGTTAATTTTTATTGAGCTTTTCTTGTTCCTACATAAGAGAACAAACATGTTTCGGGAGCAGAAACAACAATAGCTCTATAAAAAAAAAACTAACGAGATGTTCTTTGTATTTTTCAATCAGACATGTATTTATATATGTATATATATATGTAAATTGTTCCAATTTTTACATCCTTTGCTTATTGTTATCAGCCAGTTATTATTATCTAAAAGACCCAGTCCTAAAAGAATCACAATAAGAGGCTCCCTCTATCATTAAACCTTTTATCATGGATATGAAGTTCAAAATGTTGGAAAAGATGATAAACCATAGGAAAAATGTCAGGTGAATATCTTAGACTTCATATCCCAATTCTCTCAGCTTAGATACAGTCAGATGAAAAATTTGGTATCTGGCACTGTTATGGAGCATTCAATTCAGTACATATGGGACACATTTCAAAACTTTTTGACACTTCTTATTGCCTTGAGATGACATGGTATAGTCACTGTCGAAGTTTAAAAGTCTCCAGAAAGTATTTGAACCATTGTTTATGGGATGTTGGTCTCTGCTATCAATAATTCTTCACCATTTAGAACAGGTTTGGGCCTCTCACAATGTTTACCATTGGAATCCGTTTGTTATCAAAAATTTGTCTAACTTCTTCGGTAGTCACCATTGCCATTAAGGAATTTAAAATCTGTAAATAATGATAACAAATTATATCTTTATGTACAGTGAACCTACAAAGAAATGCAAGTACATTTGTAAATCCCCCACTTTTAGTTGTTTCTTGTACAATCTTATAATTTACCATCTTTAAAAAGTAAATTCAAGGGTTTTAGGTAACAAAAGACACACTTACATTTTTAATCCTATAATATAACCAGATAAACACTTGTTTTGATCTAAATATTTCCATGGCAAAGTAAAAATTGCACTTTCTTGGCCTTTCCTTTGGCCTCTATCGATCTTCTTTTTTCAGTTTATTAAACAGGCTTGGTCAGTCACTCAATAGAAACTATTGGTGATTGTCTTTTGGCAGCATGCCGTGTTGGGGGTGATCAATTTAAAAAATTGAAAGAGGAGAGATCAATGAATAAGTTGCTTTTCCAGCCTTTTGTTGGGCAGTGATCAGTAAAAAAAAAAAACTTCCAAATTTTAAGAAACAAAACAAGTGTGAATGTTGCCAGAAACTAACTAAGAGAATAATCTAGCTTATGGGGGAACGTGATCGTAAAATTTTCTCTAGACATAATAGGGAGTAAATTCTGAAATTTTCTACCCTTCAACTCCACTAGCACATCCCACATGCATAATACATACATCCTTACACAGCCAACCAGCCAGAACAACTTGAAAACTAGAGAAACCTATGGTGACAGTTCTGGTTGACAGTTTCCAATGAAGCAAAACGCAGTCCATAATCACAAGCTGTAAGATTATTAGAAGGAAACGAAAAACAAAAGTGTATATTCCTAAGATTCTTTACTTACCATAGTAGGTCTACAACACTTACAGACAAACAGAATGACATGCAACTGATTTTGCTCACAGTGGATGGATAAATAAGTAAACAGATCTGGTTAGTCACTCATTAGAAACCATCACATTACCAAAGTATGCCGGGTTGGGAGTGATCAATTAAAAAATTTGAAAAAGGGATGATCAATAGATAAATCATTCCTCTCACCACATGTTGGACCACTAAAAATCTGAATTTTCAAACAAAACAAGTACGAACATTAGCAGACAAAAAATTAAGGTACCCATTCATCATAAACTTACAATAGTAAATTGAGCACCCACACAAAAAGCTAATTGTGGGAGGGTAATTTTTAAAAAAACACAAAAGATCTTTTTTTCTTGTCTAATGTTGAAATTTTCAGCCCGCTAGCTCCATTGGAGGGGCTTTCATGTGCAACACATACATAGCCAATCAGCAAGACCTACTTGAAAACTGAACAAACCTATGTTCACAGTTTTGATTAATGGTTTCTGACTGACTGACTGACAGACATATCGGTATAAAACATAATGTCCTTCCCATTTCAATGATTGACTCTATTTCCACAAACTTTTCTAAAATGGCCAATAACTGCAGCAGTACTCCTAAGATCAAGGGTTCATTCACATGTATGTACGTGAGATGAGTTTCAATAACTCTTCTTGCAAGTGGGAGATTCTGACTTTAAATTGCTACCTGAATTTCTGTGATGAAGAATTATCATTATTATACACTGACTTTTTCAAATTGTTGTCCTCATCTTGGTAGTCACAATGTTTTGGTCATTGTACTCTCCAGCCTTCTTCAGGTGTCTACAATATTCAGTAATTTTAAACTAAGACCTTAATTTTCTTGAGAATAAACTGGTCTAATTCCGCTGTACATGCCAGGGGATATTTCATATTAGTTAATTCTTTTTGTTAATTCATTCCATCTGATTCAACTACCTGACCCAGGTATTGAACTCATGACCACAGGTAAACTGCAATCGCTTAACCAACACCTGTTATACACTTAGCCATTGTCCCATAAATCAATCAGGTGGTCTAGTTTTTGAGCCTCATAAATAACGTCAGTTCTTTCCTAATCAAAGGATCTAATATCGTGCTAAAAATGTTTAGAATCCAATAACATGTAATTGAGGCTGGTGCTGTCAAATGGACCCAGGAAGAAATATGAAATGTTTGGAAAGATGAGTGGTATCTATATGGCTGTTAATATTACCCTGAGGAACTTCCAATCCAAACATACCTTTTATGGGTTGAGATCTTTTGTTTAAAAATTTGATTTTAAAAAAAGACCAACCTTTCATGCACAACTTCTGAAATGTGAGCTTCTTTTCCATTGCAGCAAGAATCTTCTGCTTACCTTCAGTTGTCAATCATGGCACCCTACAGGAGTACATTACTGCTGCTCTTTCTCCTTTCATTTCATCTTTATACAGCCACAGCAAAATGTTTCCGAGATCAACGGGTTAACTGTGTTACTGATTGTCTCTCCTGTACTATGATTGGAGAGGAGTGGTGTCGGCATGATGCCACCATCCCTACTGGAATAGAAGATTGCTGTAAGAGATGTAAAATCACCAAAGAAGAATTACCAGAGAAAAATTGGTGGATAGTTGTGTATGGCATTGGAAATTGCCGTACTAAATCCAAGACTGCACCGAAATCTCTCTATAGCTGCTTATATGAATATTACAAACAAATGCGCCCCAGGACTTACAAAAAATTCTTTGAAAAGAACTGCTTTTAGTTAAAAGAATGGACATTATATTTTTGTTGCATTCACTTTTTTCTCACTAATATATATCACTATCTTTTATACTTCATGATACATAAAGAGTGTAGTACCATATTTGATGGCATATAAAAACCCCTTTTTTTTCAAATGGCTCAAAAGGTAAACATAACTTTTGTTACTAAACCCCACACAGACCAGAACTTCAGGAGGAATTAACAAAAAGAAACTGGGCCATAAATGAGAGAAATTCAGAGAAATGCATTTTTCTCTAAATATTCTCTGCTGAAATAAGGGGGGGTCTTTAAATTACCATTAAATATGGTAAATTGTTAGTTTATGCCACACTGCATAGATTGTTACAGATACAGTAGGTAAAGTGAAACGCAAATGTGAATTGAAGTTTGGACTTGTTCGAATATTTAGATAAATTTGAAACCAGATTGGGGCACTTTTCAACCTTTAATCAAACTGAGACATGTAATCTTTTGTGGCAGATCCAGAGACTTGAATGTTCTTCAACCAAAATGTTTGTTAAAATTGTTCTTACTGTTTCTGCTTGATATTCTGCAAGTTGTACTTTGTATGTATCAGAATATTGAATTAAAGAAATGTTACCAAAGCAAAAAGCCTTCCATTTTTGAAAACTGCTAAATCTCCCATTGAAAATACAGTGATTGCAAAAAGTATCCAATACATTTATAAGAATTTTTTTTAATGTTCTTACACACCTTCAAAATTTACAGAAATTTGGATCAAAGACTTATGGTTTTTGTACATAACTTTTCAATGTTAAATCTTGTTTCAATATATTTTTTGATTTTTATATTTTTTAATCTCCAGTCAAAATTCTGACGATTTTAAATCTGTTTAAGGATGTTGATTTTTTATTTTTATTTTAAATGTATTGGATACACACTGTAAATAATCATGTACGATGTAAAAAATTGAACATTTTACATTCTTATAACAGAAAAAGCTGCTTGTTGTGATCAATCGAGGCCAGGGTCTTTTAGATAACAATAACCAGCAGATAATATCAAGCAAAGGATATGATAATTGGCACAACTTATGTTCATTGTTATAGATTTGGATTCATAATTATAAATCACTGTTATGTTATTAAATTCTTTGTTATAAGTAAGTTTACATCATAAAATATAGATATAAAGTGTTGTGTGGTAGTTAGCGGATACATTGTAAAACATAGAAGAGTTGGAGAAGAAGTTTTCAATTTGTTCTTGAAAAACATCAGAGGATGACTCATCAGAAAAATATTTAGAAGCTTTTCAGGATTAATTTGAGAAACATATTTAAAACTTGTTTTCTCTTCCTCTTTTATGTTTTACTGCTGATCACGGCAATGTTGAAGTTTTGTACCTCTAAAAGACTTTACAAATGATTTTATTATAGAAATGTATAGTAAATGATTTTACTAAAGAAATGCATTGAAAATCAGGAAAATGGAATTGTTAGTTGATAAAAATTCAAGCTAGCATCACTAACAGTATTAAATGCGTGATGTAAATAGGAAATGATTCTTTTATAGGAATGCATTATAAATGATTTTACAATGGAAATGCATTGAATATTAGGAGAAAAGAAATTAATGCAAGCATTACTGATAGTATAGGGCTATCATATTTACAACACAAATTCATTGCTAATAAATTTACTTTAGAAATGCTGTACAAATTATTTGTACTCTAGAAATGCATTGAAAATCAAGAAACAGGGATTGCCAGTTGTAAAGAATTAATGCAAACATTTATCTCAGAATAGGGCTATACATATGTATATATATATATATATATATATATATATATATATATATATATATATATATATATATATATATATTTACCTTTATGATGTTTTCCAGAAGATATCTTTAAAGAGTGAACAGTTTCGGCATTTTTCTCCCAGTAAGCAATATCAAACAAAACTAAATGACCTAAAAATTGTGTCAAGCAATATCAAAAAAATTTTCAACCCTAACTGGACTTGATTTGACAAACGTGGAGTGACGCCAAAGAAAGTGAAGGTTTTAAGAATTGAAATTATTATATTCAACTCTTATATTGTATCTTGGTGATTGTCTGTGCCTTCAATTCAGTTTCTTATGCATATTGGTTTGATGGATAGTAGTGACCTCATTCTAAATTGAGTCAATGATATAAATATCATTATTATATCATTGGATTAGTAGATGCTATAAATAGTCCTGTTGATAAGAGATGGTGAGGAGAATGGTTTATTGTTGTTGGCAAAACCTATTTATCCAATAAATCGAATTCTTAAAGGACTTATGGCTAATCTTTGATCCTTTTAGTTGATCTGTCAGTAATCTTGTAATCGTGGGGTCCGGGTGTGATGTGCATAAAGGACTAAAAATTATTCCCCTTGCAAAATTTATTTTGAATTTTGGAATCAGGACATGCACAAAAGAATCCTTTACAAAACACAATAATTCTATTAAAAAGCTAAAAAAGACAATATAGTTTTATACAAAAAAATTCAATGACCATAATTTTATACCAAGTTATCACAAACACAAACTGTCAACCAGAAATGTCAGCATAGGTTTCTTTCAGTTTTCTAACTGGTCTGGCTGGCTATGTATGTACGGATTACAAGTACAGAGGGCTGAAAAAATTCAGCATTTACTCTTTATTATGTCTGAAAGAAAATATTTTTTGTTTTTTTTCACACACACACCCCCATTCTTTTTTAGCGGCAGGTCAGTTTGCAACGCGAGTTTACGCTAAATTGATCCCTTAGTTTGCGTCCACTTGTTTTTTGGTGATCACTGCCCAACAAAAAGACAGAAAGAAGTAATTTATTCATTGATTGCACGGCTTTCCAATCTTTTAAATGGTTACCTCAAGAACAGCATGCTGCTAGAAGATGTTGGCTGTTCAATAATTTGATACAAACAATCTAATAACAATGATTTGATACACAATTTTATACAAAGTTACTTGATAATTCACTCAATAGATTATTTTGATACCATAATGCAAAGGGAATAATTTTTAGTCTTTTATGCATATTAAGCCCTGGACCCCACTTTTGAAAGAGTACCAATCTTTCATAGCTCACATTCATCTCATGTTAGATAGTTCACAAAGTACTGTTATACCAGGGCCTCCCACATTACAAGTTTCTTTTGTCATGGCTTGCAGTATGTGAAATAAACTTGGGCAACAAGCACCTGAAGTGGTGTCACACACTTCACCATTCTCAGTTATAGCACTTGGTATTCCTAAGCAGTTACCCATCTAAGTACTGACCAGACTTGACGTTGCCTAACTTCAGAGATTGCATGAGAACTGGCGTGTCTGGGTGCAAAAGAATTCTGATAATGTGGAAGTGATTTCCTCCCTACTTTTAAAGGTTTTGACATGAAGAAAATCTTTATGAGAAATGATTAACCAACAAGAACCATAAGTTCAACTATGCATCCACCATCTATAATAGTTGTAGCAGAAGGAGGAGGAAGAAGAAGAGCAACTATTCTGTCTTTGAGTCAGTTGATTCTCATACTCGTAAAATATTGCAATGAGGAAATATTCTGAAAATATTTTTTTTTTCTTAAATGTAAAGAGCCATTTTTGGCGTTTTGACTTTTTTAGGCATTTTTTACATACAAAAATGAAGACCTTGGATACTCTATCATGACATCATTAGCAGCTCATAAAAAATTGATAAGAATAGATGTTATTTAGATGATGTCACATCTTTTGATTACTTCAGACCACACTTTTTAATGACCTCACTCCTCTTTCTTCCTTTCTATGTTACTATGTGGATGAAAAATTCTCAAGTAGTAAGCACTAGTTGAGTTCTGTGATTGTGGTAAACTTCATTTCACTGAATGTAGGCTTGCATTGTCATTCTGAATAATGATACACTCTGTGTTAACCAAGGCTGTCATTGCTCAGGCGCAAAGTAACAAAATCAGATAAAACACATTAATCCTAGGCTAAGGGCTAGAGAGTGACATTTCGATCCTAGGCAGAGTGTACAGATTCTCTAATCTGAGGCAGAAGTGCCAATCCATACATAAATAATCGCGACATTTTTGACAGGGACTACTAGTTACTAAAAAGGATGATTATTTTCTTGAAAAATAAATTCAATATTTGTTAAATCGAATGGATTCTTATTCCTCATCAGAAATGTGACATCAATCTTTCAAATTATAGTCCAGCTTTTCAATTTTTTTAGAAAACAGGTCTGGTCAGTCACTCAATTGGAACCGTGATGTGACCAATATCTTTTGGCTGGAGGAGGGTGGAGGGCATATATTCTGGAGGGGGGGCAATACTTGTATCTCCAGAAGAAGGGGACAAAAGGGTATGTTTGAAATACATCTTATTGGCAACTCTGTTACAGGATAAACATTCCACCCACCATTTGTAGTGCAATGAATACAACCCACTGTATCATCCAGACATCTGTTGTGTTCACATGTTGGTCCATGACAGACCGCTCCATTCTTGATAACCAATTCATTGAATGCTCTTTTTTGAACCACATCCTGTACGTACAAAGGAAATGGCTATACTGTTACAAATAAACCATGAGTAAAATCTACAAACAGTCATTAATCTAGAGCCATCAACGATACAAGATATTATTACAATGTCAGATGGTGCACTTGAAAGCTGATGAAGATGCATGACATGATGGGGTGAGTATGGTTCCAGCTTTCAAATCCCTCATCCTCGGTAAGAAAGCCTGATCTGGGAAGGGGGGGGGGAGTCAAATGTTCCATTTGCTGCAATCCCTTAGCTGAGGCCTGTGCCAATGATTTTTATCTTTCTTATCCATGTCATAATAAGATAAGGTCCCAAAGATAAGTGATGCAAGTTCAAATCTTGCTGAAAGCTTATCTTCCATTTTCAATCTGTGCTGCTTATTCAATTGTCATATGGGGTGCTACTTAAAAATTCCAGTTATTCAAACAGAGGAAGCCAATCATATACATTCCAGCCTTTCTGCCATAAGGTGGAGCCAGTAGCACCATTTTAGTGTGTCAATGGCCTTGTGCGTGGGTGGACATGTCACTGACTTACGTTCACTTTTAAAATGATTTATTTGAGTGTTTTGGAGGTTTTCACAATGACTGATCTCATCAGGCAAAAACCCTGCATCAAGTTCTGCTTCAAGATCAACATGATGGCTGCAGTAGCTCACTGGTTTTCTCAGAAAGCCTTTTGCGACAATGCCATGTCACAAAGCAGAACGTTTTGGGGGGCGGGTACAAGCATCCCCAGGGTGGATGAACATCCATCAAAGACAGTGACTGTTCTTAACAACTGTCAATGAGCATTGCACCAAGTGCACCAAGCCAATCTAAAAAATTGTAGACGAACTATCCATGATATTTGTGATATCATGGAACAGTCATACATGAGTGTTTCTGGCTTCCAAAAAATGATAATCATTGGACACTCACTCTATTTGGCTGAACTTACCACCTATGACTTTTACCTGTTTCCCAAGCTGAAATTCCGACTGAAAGGGTGTTATTTCAAGATCCAGAAAGAATAGTGGGAAGTACTCAAAACCATCATACTTGAAGCCACCCAGGGGTGTATGGAATTGTGGAAAAATTGCTGGAACCATTGTTTACATGCTCAAAGGGACTACTTTTAAGGTGATAGTGGGAGCTTGGAGCTGGGAGTAAGGGTTGGTTGTTTCCTTACAATGTTAAAACTACTAGAACTTTTGGGTAGCACCACATAGAATGAATATAAAAAGGACAAAAGATAAAATGGAAGAAATGCTAGTTATAAATTAATAATAACTGAATATTCTTATCTATGTCAGAGCAATTCACATATATTCGAAACATGTATTATTAACCGAATAAAACATTGAGCGTATCTTCTGGGTCTTCTCAGCTAATGGAAAAAAATCTTCATGGACAAAGATTCTGTTAACATTTATATTTGAAATGCATAGAGATACTTAATATATGAGTATCCAAGTGTTGCAAATGTTTCTGCTTATTTACTGATGCTTGATGACTTTTTTGAGTTTATCTAAATAATTCCTTAGAGATCAAGTCAAACAGGATGCTTTTTCAGCTACCTACTCTCATGATTTCAACACACTTTTTTTGTTGATTTTCAACCTATATCTTATTCTTCCCCGATCTCTCTTGGCACCAAATTAGTAACTGTCAACCAAAACTGTCAATATAGGTTTCTTCATTTTTACATTGGTCTGTCTGTCTGTCAGTCTGTCTGGCTGGCTGGCTGGCTATGTATGTTTTGTTTTGTTTTTTGAAAATTCCCCCCCTGGAAAGGTTTTTGATGGGGTTCAATTTGCAATGTATGTTTATTCTAAATTGGTCTCTTAGTTCGTGTCTAGCAACATTCATACTTGTTTTTTTTTAGATTTGGACTTTTTTTTAGTGATCAACAAAAGGCGAGAGAAGTTACTTATTTATTGATCACTTTTTTCTTCTTTACTAATTCTTAATTGACTACACCCAATATGGTATGCAGTTAAAAAACATTGGTTGCATAATGGTTTCTATTGAGGGACTAACTTGACTTGTTTGGTATTGTTTTTACACTTATAGTATCAGTATCAGCAATATTATCTTGTTTTTTATTAGATGGAGTATTATTAATCATTATTATTAATTTTGACTACTATTTTCTTTCATCTTAATTTTTTAGTTACTTTATTATCACAACTTTATTAAGTTCATCTACAGTGCTAATTGAAATGAAGGATAAGCTCTTGATTATACATGAACTCATGCCTCTTTTGCCTCAGGGAAGCCTGGTTAACCATACCAGTTGCTCTTAGTCAAGTCAATTCAATTATCTCTTTAGCGGGGGGTTATTATCTTAATGCAGTAATTAAGAAAAGTGTGTTATCTATATGATGAATATTCAATGCATATGTGTGTGTATTGTAAACTTGTTATCGCTGCCGTTGCTCAAAGACCAAATCAAAAACAACGTAATACTAAAACTGAAATGACAGACATTATTATCAGGCTGATAAAAAATTAGAAATGCATGTTCTGATTATTAAGTATATTTTTTTTTCTAATTTAAGACCCCTTCATAACATATGCTACAGGCTTCACATTAGCTTATAGTTGAATCATGGTTGCTTGTCTGCTCGAACTTTCCAAGAGGAGAAAATAAATAAAAAATCAATGAAATGATTAAAACTTATCAAATTTTCTTGAACTGTCTATCCTTTATTGACAAACTATGCAAAATTGCAATCAAAATAACCAAATAAACAATGAAAAAAGGAACAAGCAAGATTCTCCCTATGCAAAACTAACATTAGAGTTTTTGTGCTTGGAACCAATGTCTCACTTTGCCACTCGATTATTCCAGCATGAGCTGTTTATGCAATTTATGATGTCATTAGTAAGATTTATTGAACAAATCTGTCAGACCTTTCAGTCAATCTAAAGATTTCATGTATCGTAACACAGCAAATTCTGGCAGTAAGGTGAAAAACAAAGCAAAAATCAAGGTTGTATTTTAGCACTAAATGCATTTGAACCCAGAATAAGTATGCAAGGTATAGACTTTTTTTGTCACTACCCACTGACTTTACTGCAACTTTCTTACTTCCCTGCTTTGCTTTAAGCATTTCCTGTTCTAACAATCTAAATATTTCTGATTGCAGAGAAAAATGATGATTTATAACTAAATTTTACAATATTTGTCATAAATTTATTTAATATAAGACCAGTATGTTTTGCATTGCAATAGAGAAGGAAAAAAGAGCTTGTCAGTGATCAGCAAGCATTACTATCATCTGTAAAACTCTTAACTTTTAAAAAAGCAATACCAGATATTCCTCATCATATTTTTCCGAAGATGTGAATAAACATTGAAATATGGATACAAGCAACCATTTTTTTTGTTTTCTAATTAAGCTCTGATTAATTTCAAATATGACTTCAGAATTACTCTCATTCTCTATGTATTTTTTCAGTCATTTGCCAAGAAATCTAGATGACAATGGAATCCAAGCTGATAGTGCCAGCATTTTTATTTCTATCACTGCTGCTCTGGGTAGGACTTCCAGTCGTCTCTGGACAAATCTTCAAGGATAATGGAGTCAATTGTTTTACCAGTTGTATGACTTGCTTGACTACAGGACTCAAATGCCTTTCTTCCCTCCCATTACCTTCTGGCTCTGAATTCTGTCAAAGAGCTTGCTTAATTTCTTTGGATCGATTACCAGGTCACAGTGAAGCAGGAATTTTATCAAGCTTGTTTTACTGTCGGAAGAGAACTGATGAAGAAATCTCACTGGATGAATGCCTCATGAATGATTTCATTCGATGGTATCCTGAAACTTACTCTCAATTTCTCAGATCTAATGAAAGCAGAAAGTCTCATTCATTTTGAGGAGATTATCTCACACAGGCACCCTGGAACCAGTGGAGATGTGCAGCAGGAACATGTGTGAACAGTATTTCTGGACAGAGGAACAGTATTCTCTCACTATCTATATACTACCTGAGTTCTCTATTTGAACAATTCATTGATGAGAAAAATTAGCCAGTTTATGTCCAAATGTTCATCCCATATGGCCTGACACTTCTCTGAAATGGGTTAAATTTCAAAAATTTTCTCCAGGAGCAGGCAGCCCTACATTCCCTCACTTCTTTTTTCCACTTTTTTTTCCTCTGCCTGGAACATGTATCTTCAACTGTTTGTTTTCTATAAATCTCTATTGATTAAAATCATCTCTACTTCCATTGCTTTGTTTGTTTGTTTTTTTGTTTTTTTTTAATCTTCCACTTGTACTCAGGATGCCATGGAGGTGGAGACAGAGGTCACATGATTTGTCCATTTTTATTCTCTTTTATTTTACTTGAGCATTTTATCATAATCCACCATTGTAGTTTCACCAGTACACTTCCCTACCCTGTTCATTTCTAGCCTCTCATGATGCTGGATGAGGGGTTGGACTTTTCCCAAACTGAATTCAGAGACGGGTTACCAAACAAGGATGAAGGGCTCAGCCTGCCCTGCTATTTACTCATAGCTGAGAGAAAAGATGGATTCATGCCTATCCCCAAGGGCAGTGGTGCAAAATGAACACAAACTGTCTTGGTCAGAGTTTGAACATGGTTCATTGGTTGTTGCAACTGTAAATATCACTTGCAGAGTATCACAGATTTTACAAGTAGAAAAATTTAATGATTGGAATATTCAAAACGATCCACTCAGAGGCCATTTTTATACTTGAAACAAGATGAAATTCAGGATCAATCTCTTTACAAGAGCTCCATTTCAATTTAGGCTACAATTTGAAGCACTCATAGAAGACTGAGCTTGTTCTCAATGGCTTTAAAAACTGGTGGTACTTGGACAGTTCATTGCCAGTGTGTTGGTCACCAGCCAATTTATCATGAGGAAAATTAGTTAGTAGGGCAAATTGTCTTCAGTATCTTCAACAATTTATATTTGATGGTTTGAACTATACTCATTGGACAACTGATAAGAACCAGTACGTAAAAATGTGATAGAAAAGTATGATTCTGAACAAAAAGTCAAATTCTGAAAAGCAGTTTCACACTGTGAATATGCATGATGTCATCAGCTGAAGTGGTTTTAGTAAGTGCCACTAGGCAGCAATGCTGGTGGCAGCCATATTGGAATATGCATGAAACAGAGGCAACCATGTCGGATACTGCTAGTCTGATCAGAGCAGTGAGAAGATTGCATTGAGCTTGATTTAAAATGATTTTAAATATTAATGCTTTGATACAAATTGATTTCATGACAAATTAAGTGGCGACCAACTGACTGTATGTTCTCAATGCCCTCAAACTGGCTTAATAGTCACCAATATAACAACTACCAAGAAAATTCTATTTTTTTTTCATTCTTGTATCAATCAATTGCAATGCTGAATATAAAGGTAACCATAAATAGTGTAGGACAGGTGTCAGTAAACTATGGCCAGTAAACTATGAAGCCTCTCTTTATCTAGCCCACCAACTTTATAGAAAATGTAATGTCGCATACCAAAATCCTTTGGAGGCTTTTTGGGTATTTTAATCTATTATTGGTTAGCAAACAATAGAGTTCAGTATCGAAGAAATAGATTAAAAGTCTCATTTTTGCAGTGGCCTCAAATGAATTATTATTTTATAGCTAAAAATGTTTTAACACTATACATTTCTGCTGTTATATCAATATACTTGGCTAAATTTGAACCACAATTTGATATTATTTCATACCAAAAAAGATTTTGGCACAATAATGCTCTCTAGAAACCAAATCACAACCATCCAAAAATTACTTTTTTGGTCTTTACTAGTAGGGATTTACAGTGAAACTAATTACCAGTCAGAAAGTATTTACGGGACAGAACTGAATAGAACTGGCTGCAACTGGACAGAGATAACACACTGAACAGAGTTTTGTTTAGGGTTTCTAATTGAATTACACATTTTTAGAGATATATTTCTCTATTTTCGTAACTTTACATAGGCTTTAGTGAGTTTTATTGTCATTACTATGCGTTTGCTGAATGTCTGCACATACATACAGATGAGAGTCTTATTTATAGTTAGCAATCAAAATTACGTCTTTGTAAAGATATACTCTTCTATTTTAGTAAGTTTACATGGGTTCTAGGTGATACTATTTCATTAGTAACATTTTTGGTGAGTTTTATCTGCCTCATTCTACGAATTGCCAAGTTTGGAGGATTTGCTGGACAGAGCTGGATAGAGATGGTGGGTATATACTCCTGTAATAAAAAAAAAATAAATTAATTAAAAAGCAACTTCTTTAGATTGCTTTGTATGATCATTGTTTCAATTTTTATAGGCCTTGGCCAGCAAGACAATAATATTTTGAATTCGGCTAATCTCCAGAAAAATTTATCCTCCCTGGTGTAGGAAAAAGAATTCTGGTATAGCATTCACTCTTCTTGACAGATTCAATTTATTAGAATTCAAGGAAATCAAAGCTACCGTATTCAACATATAACCGCCCCGCCCCCAATGGTTCAAAAGGTAGATGTAACCTTGGTTGTCCAACCCCACATTGAGTAGAGCTTGATAAGGAGTTGAAAAAACAGAGTAATAAATGAGAGAAATCCAGGGAAGGGTCTTATATCCGATCAAATACAGTTTTTGGAGACAAAAAGGTGATTTTTTCTACAGATCCCAACAACCCTGTGTAAAAATTAATTGAGGACACTCCCCTATGGACTGAGAGTTAATAAGGTAGTTGGCAAATTATTCACCAAAGAGGTGATTTCAATCCACAATCAGGGTGCCCCACCAGTATGGCCTTGTGCTATACCAAGTTAAGCTTGGTAAATATCAACAATAAAACCTACACGATGGCTGAAGAAGTTGTATTTTTACCATCGGCCAGTGGCCAGTGTTTAAGCCCAAGTAAACAGCTAAGATTTAGAATGCCAATTTTCAAGGCAAGAAAGCCCTCCTCATTGGAAGATTGGTGCAACACAATCTTCCTACAACCACTTTCTACTGATTCTGCCTTGTAGTGTACCAAGGTGGGTTTAATAAATATCAAAACAATCTAATTGATATTTACAACAAATGATTTGATCACTGAGGTCAATTACAAACCTAATTTTTTCCATTAGGTCACGAATGATACCTATTATTATCTAAAATGAGTTAAAATATTAATTACTCTTAAGTACCGATTAATTGCTCTTCTCCCCGCTTATTAATTTTCCAGAAACATTCCCCCCACTCTGCTCTTATTCCAACCCTCTAGCTTATTGATTTTCCGACATGATAAAGATCCACTTGTCTCAACCTTAGTAAGAAATTTGACATTATGTTTACATTGAAAGAGATTTGACTCCGCACACTGGGTATCTTCCTTCACATGTTGTCATAACTGAATATTTCTTTATATACATCTTTGGACACAATATCCTTTTCATGGACCAAAAACTCATCTCAAAGAGACACTTTTCCTACTGTATCAGTCGGTGTAACATGATGTCAGCAATTTGATTATTCTACATGTGTTTTGTCAACAGAATTTTTCTCTGCGCAAAAATAATCTTTTTTTCTTTTCTTTTCCTAAGAATGTCATGTTGTTCTAAATCAATTCAATTTAACCAAATAAGAAACATTTCAATTCAATCTAAATTATTGTAATTTGATAAAAAAAACTATGAAAATCAATTTTATCTATTTACGTATTTATTTTTTGTAATGAAGTAAATTAAATTGTTACTGTTTTGAGTGAAATCGATTTGTGTAAAAAATAAAAAAGAAAGAAGAAAAAAGATAGTTTAAAAATGAAATTATTCTGTGGACAAAACAAGTAGCAATTTATTTTTTTCAAACAGGGCTGAAGATCATATATTTGGTCGTAGTCAATATAACAAACACTCTATGAAGGAAAAGGTTTGTACCAAGGGTTGCCAGATAGTTGGAGATGTCTCTGACTGAAAACGTACAAAAAATAATCAAAAGGGGCCAAACGCTAAAAGAAATTATTCAAATTTCTTAATTATTCAATTACTCAATACTTTAGATGAAGTAATGAAAATCATTAATATTGATTTTTTTGTAATTTAATACTGATATTCAACCTCATCTTAATTTTTCAGTTGTCTTTTTTAATTGTAACTTCACAGTGACAACCTGAGTACTTAAGTTAAGATTATAATATGCTACTAAAAATTTAAGATGAAGGTGTAGTATAGAAACATTAATAATAATGATTGTTTATAGAGCATAGCAATACTGCAGTATACACCCCCCCCCAAAAAAAAGAATTTATCAAAAGATGCTACTGCAAAAAAGCAAATTGGACAAAAATTTAAAAATGACCAAACCAGAATATTCAAGGCCAAAGGCTTTTCAAAAAGTTAAATTTTACTATAAAGATGGCAATCCTGATTCTACCACGCACATCTTTGTCCACTTATTCAAACTCTGTCTATCATTCAGTACTGACGAGAACCAGAGAATTTATTTTAATAGAGGTAAAAAAAAAAGCTTTTATCATCTATTCACGAAAAATAAAGGAGGTTTGCTTTCTCAAATAATTTTATTGAAATATTGAACAGAGACTGATGATGTTTAATGGTCAATGTCCATTTTCAATGAAAAAAAATCTTAAAAGCATAAAGGCCCCTGGCAGAAAGCAAAAGAAATAGAAAGAGAGTGCAATTGGTTGTTTATTAGGACTGTTAACTCTGGGGTACACAATGTTTTTTTTTTCATTCAAGCTGTAAACATCTTAAAAAGGTTATATATTTTCGGCAGTTAGGTGCCAAAGAACCTGAATAACAATGTTCATTCTAATTGATTCAGCATTTCCTAAGATCAATATTTTTTGCATGTTGACATATGGTTATTTACATATAAAATGTAAACAAACAATTGGATCTACTGTAACTCACCATTTTGCAATACTTGGTGTTTGGCAACATTATAGCCAAATTTCAGTCAAATTGTTGAAGATTTTTAAAAATTTCCAAATCAGATCAGCTATAATGCACCATCCCCTGGATAGAATCTCTCCTAAAGCCTATATACAATATTTCATTGAAATATATTAAAGAATAACAAAGTTATCCAAATAAGAAAAGCAAATGACACTGACAGATACCCTTTGTGAAAGATAAGCTTATTTTCCATTGGAGACAAAAATTTGGCACTCTTTCTAGTTGCACTAAAAAACTTGCTTTCACACTGTGAGTAATGAGTTTCCTTCATCAAAATAGTCAATAAAAATGATACAAGCCAAAAACTTGAAAGTACAAAAAATGATTTGTTAAAAAAACAAGATCATTTCATGTTAGATTTTAATCGTTAACTATTGTAAAATGTTAATTAGCTGTATTTCAGATTCATCATCATCAGTCTTTCAACGTCGGCCGTTGGACATAGACCTTCCACAGGATTCGCCACACTTCACTATCATGGGCGTCACAGAGCCAGTACTTTCTGAACTTGTCGAGCTCGTCTCTCCATCTAATATTCTGCCGGCCTCGGTTGTGCATGTGATCTCGGAGGATCCATGTTGTGAGTCATGATGTCCATCGGTTGTCCGCCATTCTTGCAACATGGCTAGCCCACCACCATTTGAGATTTTTAATGGATTCTATGATGTCCCTGACTCTTGTCTTTACTTGGATGTACTGTGCTGTCTTGTGGTCTTTCCATGTGAGGCCTAGCATAATTCTTTCATGTGTATGTTGCATGGTTGTCGATTTGCGGATCTGTCTCTTGGCTAGGTTCCATGTTTCAGCTCCATAAGTGACTATTTTGAGGATGCATCAATTATACATCCTTCTTTTTAGGATCAATGGGATCTTCTTATTTTTGAAAGTTGAGCTTGCTCTGCCAAAGACTTACCATCCTAGTGTGATTCTTCTTCTTTTGAGGGTCTCATGGAGATTCGTTGTCCTAGGTAGATGTAGTGGTCTACTTTCTCGAGTTCTATGTCCTCGATTTTGATCTTAGTGTTTTTATCTCCGATGTGGTTGTTACGCATGATCTCCGTCTTGCTGAAGTTCATGTGTAGGCCGACTTTCTTGCTCTCTTCGTTTAGTTCATCCATTATTAGTTGGAAGTTGTGTAGATTCTCTGCGAAAAGGGCGATGTCGTCTGCAAATCTGAGGTTGCTCAGATACTCACCGTCTATTTTAATTCCTTTACTCTCCAAGTCTAGTCTTCTGAAGATCATATTTCAGATTAAACTGGTTTTATTCCCATATTAAGATATGATTGCGCCACAAACCGCCTGAGTTGACTTGACTTGCTGTAACACAAATAGTTCGAATACATGACGAGTTCTCTCCCTTGTAATAATTCGCACAAAAGTTTTCTCCCTTGAAATAAATTCGCGAACACTCAATGAAATCGACAAGATTTCTTCCACAACAAAACTGAAAGAAATACCCTGATGCACAAAACAGAACAAATAATGCCGTTCTTTAGTTTGAGATGTCTTCTGGGCACACATTATCAGTTCTTCTTCCACTGAGAGCCAGCACGAAAAGGTTGTTATTTTTAGAATTTTTACCTGAGAACTTTTTTTCAAGGTTGCACAATGTTTTACAAACAAAACAGAAAAAATCAAGCCCTTTTGTTGTTGTCAAAAAATTGAAATCACAAAAATGGGGACAATGGTCTGAATGAATAATGAAATAATTATAATATAGCAAATACTGAGCATTAATTTATCCTTATGTGAAAGAATATCATTCAGGATTAGCACAATCTTTTACTATGATAAATGGAATAGTTGGTTATATATATATATATATATATATATATATATATATATATATATATATATATATATATATATGAACATGATATACCCTTAATATAGTGAACTATTGGGGAAGGGGTTATTCATAAAGCTAAAAGTTTGTCAAACCCCATGGTTGCCCCTAAGTCGGTAAATAAGAAGTAAGTTTGTTTGGTTGTTCACTACATTATACCCTATGGTTACCCCTTCATCATTCAGTAAATCCAAAGGCATTCAAGTTGCACCTCATTCTATTTTTGAAATAAGGACAAAATTTGACTTAATAACGTTCCTTGGAAACCAAATTTGATTCATCCAAAGTATGGAGTCAGAAGGCAGGGTTTTCACCGGTTCTGAGCTTAAAGCGTCACATGCTACATAATTTATCTTTCAACAGATATTTTTGTCTTTTCTTTTCTTTTTTTTTTACACAAAATGAATAAATATGTAGTTGTAATTTATTCAAAACAAGGATGCCACAATCAAAATTTAGTATTCCTAGATAAGTGGATTAAATTAGGTTCCTTCATATACCTCTTAGTCCTATATTATAGCAGCTTAAATAATTTTGATCATGAAAAACTGTATATTTGAACATTCCAACTCGAATATATGAATTTTCAATAATTTTTGAGTAAATCATTCATTCTAGTATTCAGTTTTTTTAGGATTGTTTAAAATAAATGAATAAAAAGCACTTTTTTCACAATTGACACAGGTGGTGAAGAATATTGTGAATGAATAAGGAGAAAAGAATTAAAACAACTTGGAAAAAAAGATGAAGAGCCTGAAGTAAAGTTTGACGTTTTATTTAATTCAAAAAGTTTTAGGGAATTGAAGTTGGTGAATTAAGAAAATGAGTAGGACCCCTGCATTAGACTGTCAGTCAAATGATGGCCAGAAAGATGTTCACATGCCAGTAGCCCACACAAAAATTCACATGGAAAAAAGCCCACTCTAAAAAAAAGCCTACACTGAAAAAAAGGCCACACTGAAAGAAAGGCCACACTGAAAAAAAACCCACACAAAAAAAGTCAACTCAACAGAAGACTACATTTAAACATACAACGATAAAAGAATGAATACTTTGAAAAGTTTTTAAAATATATATTTAAAATATGAGACCAGGTAGAAAAAAAAGTATTGATACTGTCGCCAATCATTGATTTTTTTTTCTCATATCTTAATCTAATCAAGATTTTTTTCCAGCATGGCACTTTGAGTGTGGAGGTTTTATCTGTGTGCTTGGAGGCTTTGTCAGGTGTGGTTTTTGTTCAATACCCAAAAACGGTATAGGTAACTCTGTTGAAACATAGTCAAATATTTTTTCATTGGTTCTTACTTATGCTTTTATAGGTATATGTTTCTACTATTCAAAACAATAATGAATTATCGTTTTTCCTTTCAAGTAAATAATTCATAATTAGTGGGGGGGATTCAGTTTGTACTCACTTTCCAGACAAAGAAATTAGATCAATTAAAATTATATACGCAATAACCTAGGTCGGAAAAAGGTATTTGGGAACTCTAAGCATAGATAAAATTTGAGTCTCACTAATGTTTCTAAGTGTTATTTTTTCATAATATTAATATTTTAGATAAAATTACTACTTAATGTACAAGTAATCAAATGGATACCTGCACTATATGTTGATATCATTGTTAAAACTTGAAAAACACCAAAGAAAAATATTTCAGCATAAAGTAAATGAAAAAATTTATCAATACACTTGGCACAAAATTGCTATTTATTAAGGCATGTACCAATATGTATCTAATCTTTATAAAATAAAATTGTTCAATTTTGCCACTGCATTAATATTTTAATTATTATTGCTTGTTTTTTTTAAAGTTGTTCCCAGGTGGATTCATACTACCAATCTCTTGAACACCAAATGAATACACTAACCAACTGTACCATGGAAACATACTACACAGGAGTTAATTCATCTTTTAATATAAATCATTTGTGCCTGACTTTGGAAATTTTTCTCATTTCCAACACTAAAACTATGTTTGGAAACTTGGAGAATTCTTTGTTTTTTTTCTTAGAAAAAATATTTGCTGGGTTAAATTGAGTGTACATGGAAAGTTTGATGTAATTCACTTTTATGGTTTAGGTGTGAATTTCATTATATCAATTTTGAAGTAAAAATTCCCCAAAATAAACAGAGATCCTTCGTTAAAAAAGATCCTGTTAAGCCAGATATCAGATAAAACGGATAAAATCTGAGAGTTGAAAACGATTTATAATACTTCATCTGATAAAAATGAAAAAAAGGAGAAAAAGGTATTCCTTCTCATAATTACAACCAACCCACAAGTGGTTACAGAATCAGACAAAATTACTGCAAGTAATCTGATGGTTCTAGGTTCAATCCCAGTGTGAGACAATAATAATACTACTAATGCTAAGAAGGGGAGTGCGATCAATATACCCCCGTTGGTTAAATAAAGGGTTTGGTTCGTTACTTCCCCACACCTACCAGATGATACCTGATGAAGGCCATAGAGTACAACGGCCGAAATGTTGTATGAAAAGCAACCAAGATGAGGAGAGTCTGAATAATATTAGAAATAATAATAATACCTCATCTCAAAAATTCATGGATATACTAACCCACAAGACATTGTAAAATCTTCTTTACACTAATAAATTTTCCTCCTGTCATAAATTGCTTTTAAAACTTATTTCATGCAAATTGTCATTTTGTAGATCATCCCTTTTACTAGAATACCAAAGAGAAAGAGAAGTTGGAGTAATCTCCTTCACTTGGCAAGTTAATATTTTCTCCACTAATTCATACTTCTGCCTGATCGACGGAAATCATCATAGCATCATATCTGGACTACTTCAAAATTACCCCCTCAATTACTTCTCCACATACAGAAATAAACAAACTTATAACAGTTTATATTAAGGATTTCCAGAGAAGTCAGAATTTAATTATTTAACCTGAACTAATTAACCTCATTTTATGCTAAATAATTGCAAAACATACACATGTTTTATATAGTTATGTATCATGTTCAGTATACATACTTTCTACTGTTGTAGACAATATTAACCCCTACCATCAATTAACTTGGACAATCAGCTAAAACATACACCGTTCTCCCCTATTAGTCCATTTTAATGGGGGTTTACTGGATATTTTTTTAAAATTTAGAATAAGTTGGACATTGATGACATTATCAGAAATTTAGCAAAGGAAAAAAACAGAAAAATTTGCATTTAATATATTTTGATATACATGTATATATGTGAGTAATTTTGTTACATATTATTGTTTCATTTTCTCATACTTGAATGAAATGTAATTCTATTTTATCTGTGGGCTTTTTTTTCCATATGGGCTTTTTTCCATAGGTTTTTTTTCTCTGTGCATTTCTGATTGTTGGATTTTTTCTGTGGGAAATATTCATGTGGGCTTTCATCATGTGAACATTTTTCATGGTACTCTGTTAGATAATATCCGAACAAAATATTGCAGGAGGATGAAAGGTTACAATTGAAGTTATAATACACTCAATTCTGCGCATATATACCAAAATAAGAAATGAATTAAAAATCATATTATAGGATGGGATATGAAAGTTCAGTTGGTCAATCAATTTCAAAGTAAAATATATCAAAAATAATTTATACCATTTAAATAGAAATTGTGAATAGAGGCACTAATCTAACCAAAATTTGATTTAATCTAATTAAAACCGGTGTAGAATTCAGTCCTCTTCAACTATAGGGAAAGAAGCTTGTGAAGAAATATAGTATCATGAAATTTAAAAAATTTCAATAAAAACAGGGTTTGCATAATTGAATAAATCGTTACTGTCTTTTTGAAACTATACTTTCTTCAGGCTTTTCATCTTGATTTTCTAAGTTATTTTGATTCTTTGATCTTTGTTTATTGGTAAAATACTTTAAAAGCTGTGTAAATTGTGAGGAAAAAAGTGCTATTTATTTACTTATTTTATTGATCTTGAAATGATTGAATACTAAAATAAATGACTTGATCAAAAACTATTGAAAAGTTTTAAGGTAGAAATTTCAAAATATACAGCTTTTCATGATCAAAATAATTTATGCTGCAGTAATATAGAACTAGGAGGTATACAGTAAAGGAAGTAAATTATTACAGTTTCTGGTTCTTGAGTTCGTTAACAAAGATCAACAAGTATCATCATCATCATCATCATCAGCCTTCCAGTGTCCATCATTGGACATAGACCTTCCCTAGGATTCACCAGAATTTTCTACCATAGTCCTCATGGAGCCAATAATTTCTGAACTTGTCGGTTTGTCTTGTCATCTTATAAACTGATGATTTATTTCAGGAATTTTGTGAAAAGTTACTTGCCTCTCTCAGATTTGGAAATGCCAAAATTGACCTGACCCTAAATTGACCTTTATAAGATTATCAGTGGTCAGCACCACCTATCCTATGTTCATCCTGTGGTCAAGTTGCAGCCAGTTGGATGTAACCGTTTGGGAGTCTATAAAACATAAATGATGAAACAAATAGGTCTGGTTAGTCACTCAATAGAAATCATCATGCAACCAACCAATGTCTTTTGGCTGTATGGTGTATTAGGGGTGCTCAAGAAAAAAATTTGAAAAAGGGGTAATCAACAGATCTATTGCTATCAGATTTAGCTCATCACTTATGGGATGTCTTGATAAATA
Source organism: Thysanoteuthis rhombus (assembly GCA_963457665.1). Taxonomy (NCBI): domain Eukaryota; kingdom Metazoa; phylum Mollusca; class Cephalopoda; order Oegopsida; family Thysanoteuthidae; genus Thysanoteuthis; species Thysanoteuthis major. The sequence continues at coordinate 18,456,945 of OY735225.1, read as the reverse complement.
CAGGTCTGTATTTACTGAGGATAATGCTATAATGTTATTAGAAACTGTCAACCGATACTGTCAACATAGGTTTCAGTTTTTAAGTTAAGCTGGCTTTTATATCTATGTATGTACATACCACATATACAGACCAGTCCAACAAATTTAAAAGGCTGTAAATCTAAACATTTACTCCTTATTATGTCCAGGAAAAACGTTTTTCTTCTACCCCACCACCGTTTTTTAGTGGGGGTTTGATTTGTGCTAAATAGGTCTATTAGTTTGTGTCGCACGTTTTTGTTTTTTTGAAATTTGAACTTTTTTTTTAGTGATCACTGTTCAACAAGAGGCGAGGGAAGGAACTTATCTGTTGATCATCCCTTTTTCAAATTTTTTTTTCAAGTAAAAGTCTATAATCAAGGTCCTCAGCTTGAAATTGAACTGTTGCACTGTTACATTCACCTGTTGTCTGTCGAAGTGATCTTGCCAGACTGTCCTGTTATCTCTCGGCTTCCCCTGAATGAATAAGTTTTTTTTCATTTTCTTAGAACTTCAGGCCTTTTTCTGGGTATTCTCACCATTAACAGTAAAAGGGGACAATTTCCATGAAAAATGTGTAACCTTCAGCAAATTCTCAGGTGTGTTCTGTTTCCAAATTTAGTTATTGTCTCAGGTAAGTAGACAAACGAGAGAAGGAGAGTTAGAGAGAAAGAAAGAGAGAGTATGTAAATAATATTTTTATTTTAATAAAATACTTTTTTTATATATATATATATTTTTATCTAATTGGAATCACTACAAACATGTCATTCTGCTGAGTTTAATGAAAAACTGACTTTGTCTGAAGTTGATGGAAATAAAGCTGTTACAATTTAAAAATCAGCTCATAAACTGAATTTAAGCCATTCAACACTTCATAATCATCTGCAACAACTTGAGAAGTACCTAAACTTAGGAATAGGTTCACCAGTGCCCTGGACCCTGAGGCAGACTCCTTGATAGGGGTCCCCAATAAATATACTTTTTGTAAAAAAAAAAAGTGCACCGAAGGAAAACGCAAGGCAAAATTAAAAAGATAGGAAGATTAAAATTTTTTTGAATTTTTAAATGAAATTTAGACACGTGTTCAATTCAGGTACTTATAACTGGATACAAATTTTTTAGATGATGAGCAGGATTGATGAGTTATCATTTTTCAAGTTCTAATATTTTCATGGTCTGGTGCCATAACCTTGATGTATTGTAAAAATATATCTGACATCAAACATATTATACAGCTCAAGTTGAGCCACAAGGTGAGGAAAAGATGATTGGGTTTGAAGGCAGATCCAAAAAATTTGTTTTTGATTGGGAGATATTTTGCATCAAAAAAAAACAAAAACATTTTGCAATTTCAAAAGTTTCTTTGTCTGACACCTCTGTAGCCCCCCCCCCCTGCTTTGCCAGGGCCCTTGGGCATTGCCCTATCAATAGTTACAGCCCTGAGGCTCACCATGGTTTAACAGAAGTCAGATGTAAAGCATCTTGCCATTTTGGGACAGATTAATGACAGATGATGAAGAATGGATATTTTAAGGTAATCAAAAGCAACGCATGCAATCATTTAGTTGAGATGGTGACTAAAGTACAACCCAAAATGGACCTCATTCAAGGGAACTTTAGCTGTGTGTTTGGTGGGATTGCATTGAGTTGATAAAAAAATAAAAAATAAAAAAATAAAAAATAAAAAGATAAAAAGAAGGGTGTAAAACCAATGCATCCTCCCAATAGTCACTTATGGAGCTGAAACATGGAACCTAGCCAAGAGATTGATCCACAAATTGAGAACCATGCAAAATGCACCAGAAAGAATCAGGCTCAATCTCAAATAGAGAGACCGCAAGACAGCACAGTGCTTCCGGGAGAAGACAGGAGTTGGGGACATCATAGGATCCATTAAAAAACTCAAATGGCAATGGGCCAGCCATGTTGCAAGAATGGCAGAAAACTGATGGAGATCACAACTCATGACATGGATCCCCAGAGATCACGTCCGCAACCGAGGTTGACAGAAAATTAGATGGAGAGACGAGCTAGACAAATTCAGAAAGTACTGGCTCCATGATGCCCACGATGGAGATGTATGGCGAATCCTAGGGAAGGTCTATGTCCAATGATGGACGCTGGAAGGCTAATGATGATGATGATCATCATCATACTTGTTGATCTTTGTTAACAAACTCAAGAACAGAAACTGTAATAATTTACTTCTTTCACTGTATACCTCCTAGTCCTATATTACTGCAGCCTAAATTATTTTGATCATGAAAAGCTGTACATTTTGAAATCTCCACACAAATACCTTAGAACTTTTCAATAGTTTTTGATCAAGTCATTTGTTTTAGTATTCAATCATTTCAAGATCAATAAAATGAGTAAATAAATAGCACTTTTTTCCTCACAATTTACACAGCTTGTAAAGTATTTTACCAATAAACAAAGATCAAAGAATCAAAATAACTTTGAAAATCAAGATGAAAAGCCTGAAGAAAGTATAGACAGACAATAAGAGTCTTCTTTGTCGTTGTCATCTTCTTCTTCTTCTTCTAAAATGCACAGCTTCACAGAGCAGAGATCCCATATAAAAAGATTAAAGACCTGGGCTAAACAAAAATTTTCACCCCTTTCTTATTCTCTAGATCCTGCTCCATCTAATAACTATCTATTCCAGGGTTCACGGAAGCATCTTAATGGACTAGTCCTAAAAATACATAAACAGGTGGAAACTACTTCGCTTAAAACGAAAAGCAAGGAGTAATCCTTGCTTTGAAGAGACCAAGTTTCGGTCGGCTATAAAAATGGTCATTTTCACATAATCTTGGCCTTATTTTTTTCAGGTAGTGATGGTTTAATTCAGAGATAAAGCTTACATGAGTTATCTCATTCTAAAAATTTCAATTTTGTTTCAATAATTAAAAACTTTTTTAGGGTTAGGATTATAATTAGGGTTGGGGTTAATAGTATTAAAGAAAGTAACAAGGTCTTAAAATTTTGGTAATTTTAGATTTTTAAAGTTAGGATTTAGATCGAATCTAATATCAAAACCGGAAATAGCTATTTTTGTAGCTGAAGCTAACCACAAAAAGCCATTTTATTATCAACCGGAATTTAGGCTTTTCAAACGAAGGGTTACCAAAGCGGAGAGTTTGACAACTTTTATCAATTGATTTATCCGTCACCGAGTGAAGTAATCCAGCCAACTCTTCGCGTGTGAATGAAATTAAAATTATAATGATTATCTCTCAGCCCAACTGTATCAATCATCTTGTAGTTTTAACAGGATAAAATTTTGAAAATAAATAATTACGGAATAAATTGAATGGTTTATTCGTTTCTCTGACTGGAGTTTTGATTCAAAATATTTTTTAAAAATTTTATCCTGTCTTCTTTTATGAGTTGCCGGTCAGCCGGCAAATAATGTTTATGCAAAATATTTGAAACAAATCTTCGACGTGGAATGATAGCAAACAATATAGGCGGAGAAAAGATATTTATCGAAATAATATTTTTATAGATTACAAAGTAATGCAAGATTTGTTAACTTGGTAGTTCATTAACAGGCAGGTGGTTCTATCCATATGAGGAAAAGAACGGTGACCAGGAGAAAAATGTCATGAAAAAAATCACAAGAAAAAGTCACAACTTTAGCTAAAAAGGGTCATAGAGGAAAACAAAGTTGTATTCAATTTATAGTGTTAAAATAAAGGTAATTTTTCTAAATGAATGTTGAGGATAAAAGTCACATCTATGGTAATAAAACAAGTAATATTTTGATAGAGTAAATGAAGACGATAAAAATGTTATTTAATACAAAATATTACTTATTCTATTTTGAAAAGTGTTTTCTACTTTTTAAAATGTCTTTTTTTGCTTACTTTTTTTTTTAGTTCATTAAGTTTATTTAGACATCGCCCAGGGTTTGCTTTGGTTTCAATTGAATCAAGTTGTCTTATTCAATATGTTCGTGCACTTCGAAGGTGGCATTACAATATTTCTTTAAAACTATTGAACCAGAACTAAAAAAAAGAAAAAAGAAATTTTGTGTATCTGAATAGTTTCCAATATCTTGATAAAATGGTAGCCTGATAGCACTTACTCTAAAATGAAGTGAAAAAAAGTCCAATGCAAACTCAACAAAAATACCACATTTCATAAACTACCTTGGAGAAAAGTACTTGTATAAGTTAAACCCGGCTTCTGCATTATTACTTTACTGCAAGCTACGGTCACTAAGGGACATAACAAGCTATTGCATGAGGCCGGTACTTTCTCACACTTGTCTTGACGGTACTAACTGGTAAATCTATTGTACTACAAACTTAAACTAGGAAGAAGAGAATACTACTACTAGCAGCACTGCTTATTATAGCTTTAGTAGTTAGATTCTTACGTTGTCTGATAGTATTTCCTGAAGAAACCGGCTCTACAAGGCTGGGACGAGAACAAAAACAATAATAACTAAAAGACCGGGAAATTCATCAAGGACCTTCCTGAGTCCTACTGACAGTTGTTTGTCAAAAAAATATTCGCAACGTCATGCCCCGTCGAAAGGTTGCTGGTAAGTAGTCGATCTTCGTGGAAAATAATGATAATAATATCATTTAATTCGAGAATAGATCTTCTTTTTTGAAACTCGAAAAAAAAGTGGAGGCCCTTCGCTTTAATCATCAGATTTGTCACTGTCCATAGGACCCTTCCTCGTATAGCATTTTTGGGCGCGGTTTTCTTTCTTTTTGTTTTTAAGTACGAACAAAAAAAGAAAAAAAAACCGTTTTATTATTTTTTTTTCTCCTCTCATAGCAGTTCAAGCTTTATTTCTTCTTTGTTCTTACTTTTTACGTTTCACCCTGGTACCCTAAGGATTGTGGGGTCAAATCTACGACAAATTCACAAAATAAGTACTTTATAGCAGGACCCTTAAAATACACACAACCTACTCAGCTGGTGAAAGAGAAAGCAGGAACCATGTCCGTTATTAAAGATATCGGTTTCTTTACGGCGTAGGTCTATCAATTTTTTTTATAACACACTGCGTATTAGAATAAATTAATCTACTTTCCTGATCTTCGAATAAAAAGTAATATATATATATATATATATATATATATATATATATATATATATATATATATATATATATATATATAAACGTGAATCCCCTCATGTTAAGAAAAATTGGTTGTGAACTTCTGAAAGCGATCTTGGAGTCAAGTCATAGAAAATTAAAAAGAAAACATTACTCAAGAACTGAAAATATCCAAGCTTTAATAAATAAACATTAATCACTTTTTTAAAGCCCGATGCTGGAAAGATGTGTTTGATCACATGAATGAATCATTACAAAAACTGTACCGAAGGCATGAGCAGGATCTTTTCCTGCTTTTTTTGTTTTGTTTTGTTTTTTTCTTTATGCATTGTTTTAAGTCTTAAAATCCATCTGTTTTTGTTTTTGCTTTTTGTTATTGTTATTTTCATATGACGATGCACTGAAAAAAGCAGAAAAAATTAAAAATTAGGAAATGTTAAAATCGTGGAGATGCGATTAAATGAACCCTTTCTTTAGGCAGACTGCAGTTTTTGTTAGTTCAATGAATGGCAAGAAAAGGACTCTCTTATTCGCGATCAAATTGTCGATTATTAGATGATTATTTATACCTTTCGTTATGGCGTAGATATGAAAAACTATTAATTTAAGAAAATTGATGCTGGAATTTATTGTCGAAATAAACCTTTGTTAAACTCAAGTTACAAGAATTTGATAAGTGGATTTCTCTTTCATTTTCTGTGTAACATCGGGCGCAAAAGAAAAGAAAACAGCTGTTTTAAGTTTGTTATTGGGTTGATATGACATATAACAAAATAAAATCGGTAACTCTTATTTGTAGTAGTTACATAACAACAGTAATGATGAAAGAAATATAAAAGACAAAAATATTTCGACAGGATTTTTCGATTATTAGTTTGGTTAAAAAAAAAACTTTTGAAAAGATCTTTGCATTTTTGTCGTTCTGCTAAATAAGCAGAACCTATTGTTTTAATAATTTATTTATTTGTTCATTTTTCACTTTGTCAAAATTCATAAAAAATATTTTCAGTATTTACTTTTCTTTAAAACGGTCTGAAGACAACACAGATACAAATTGTAGATGACAAGCAAGTTGATCTTTATTTCAGCATGTTTAGAAATGATTTTTTTCCGTAACAATTATGAATTTCATTTAAATCAAAATGAACACACACGCACGTGCAACTTGGAAAAATTTTCGGATTTTTTTTTTCTTTGTAAAACTATAAGAAAAGACCTCTTTTGTTTTTTTTTTCTCTCTACCTGGATAAATGTCAAAATGATCTATTCAAACGGCCATGTGACCTCTCACAACTGATTTTCCTTCCTGGTAAGAAAGAAACTCATTGTAAACAGGAAGTTCTGTTGTCTGACTCTACCTTGCTTTACTTGGAAGTGAACTTCTGCGAGATCATCTTTGAGAAGGACTCAGGAGTATCCGTCAGGAAAAGCAGGATTATTCACATGGATATAATATGCAATTATACATTTTAGTATAAATGTATCTATTGCAAACGAAAAAATGCATTCCTCGATCGAAATTTGTTTTTATGCCGATTTTTTTTTCACAATTCTTCATATTTTCTTTCTTTAAAAAAAAAAAATAGTTTTAAAACAAAAAGCTGATACACTTGGGTGAAAAAAACACGAATTTCTTTATTGATATGCGCAATTTTTTTTTTTTTTCTTCATGAAAAATCAGATGCCTGTGTTAGCCTTCTGTGCTACGATGAAGACATCAGCAGTAGTGATAGAGATGTGAACATAAACACGAACTTTGTTTTACCCCTTTCCTCTCTTTCTATTTGTTTTAGTGACAGAAACCATCAAAGTGACTGCGGCTTTCAGAATAAGATATTCTGCCATTTAATTTGTTAAAATGAACCGTGACTGTCCACTGAGGTTTTCATTTCAGTGTGAAATGTATGTGATATGTACAAATTATAAAAAAAGACCCTAAGTGAGTTGGGATTTTATTTGTTTATATAATTATCTAGAATTAATGACTGCTTCAAAGCAGTGATAGGTATGTTATATGTATACATATTGTAAGGAAAAAGTTTATCTGAGTGGTGATGAAAAGACTGCTGATAAAAATTTTCTTTTCTTGAAACTTATGGTTATAAAATTAGAGTTGTTACCCCCTCAATGAAATTTCTACCAACTTTACTAGTAACTTTTCATACACTCAAGATAGCTACTTATTGTTTATGTAGTGGCAGTACCTCATTATGTAAAAGTTTTGGCCTAAATTGATGAAAAAAAAGTTCGGTTTTTTTTTTTTTATCATAGATTGGAGATCATTTCATTTTGTATTTTGGAAGAAAATTATCTTTATACCAGATTTTTCTCCGATTCTTTTCTTTTTTTTTCTATAGATTTTATAAAAATTGTTTAAATCATTACATGTAATTTAGTTGGGGTTTTTTGTCAATTTTTGACAAGTCTGTGGTCCTCTTTGTGATTCTAGGTGAAAACGGCACCAGAAAAAGTGACACAAATGAAAAACTAGGGAAAATAATCACAACATCTACAGCCTATCCTTAACCCGCCAATAACTTTAACTCTAATTCTTGATTCATTGCCTCTACATTCACTCATTCATACTCAATTAATACTTCTTTGGAATTTTAATCAAGTGTGCCATTTTTTTTCCCTAGTTTTTCACCTTTTTTTTTTTTTTTTTTTTTTGTAGTACCATTTTCACCAGGGACTTTTTATATTATAGATGCAGCTGCATGTTGTTAGAGTTGATATCAGTTTGGCAATTTCCTGAAAAGAAGAGTATACAACCAATGCATTCTCCCAATAGTCACTTATGAAGCTGAAACATGGAACCTAACCAAATGACTAACCCACTAAATGAGAAGCATGCAATGTGCACCTGAAAGAATTATGCTCAACCTCACATGGAGAGATCACAAGACAGCACAGTATATAAGGAAGAAAACGGGTGTCAGAGACATCATAAAATCTATTAGAAAACTTAAATGGCAATGGGCAGGCCATGTTGCAAGAATGAAAGACAACCGATGGACATCACGTCTCACGACATGGATCCCCAGAGATCACATGCAAAACCGAGGCTGACAAAATACAAGATGGAGAGATGAACTAGACAAATTCAGAAAATACTGGCTCCGCGACGCCCATGATTGAGAATTGTGGTGAATCCTGGGGAAGGTCTATGTCCAATGACGGACGTTAAAAAACTGATGATGATGCTTTTTGTGACCTAGCTATGTGTGCTTAGCTGATCAGTAATAGTAGTGAAGTAGATTTTGTGGTTGTCATTTGTGAATTTTCATGTACATATACTTAGAAGATTCACTGGATCAAAAAGTATTAGATTAATGCAAAAGTTCCTAGTGACATCAATGTTGGAGAAATCTTAGAAGTGTCTTGGGAGTTTACTCAGCTCATTCAACTGTAGCATGTTATTTACAAGCCTTAGGGAAGAATTCTGAAGCCAGGAAAATGTATTCCATATGAACTCAGGGAAAGAAACATTGATCATATTTGAAAACTCTGTTTCTCTTCTTGCTTAATACGGAAAAAAAGTAATTTTTGGACCAAGATGGTCTCTCGTAATGAAATACGAATTTATCCAAAACGAAGAGAACAGAACAGCTTTCAATATTCTATCCTAAATGCAATCTACAGACAGAGAAGTTCCTCTTTTGTGTTTTGTTGCGATTCATGGGGCATTTTTCATCGCATATTGCTGCAACTGAGACAAATTCTGCAACATTATCGTGAGTAATTGTTTTGATTGAATGATTCAATCAAAGGGAGAAGACCTTTTTTCTGGGCAAGTGAATCGACTGGTTGAATGATAGTGTTCATCCTCGTGTTGCAAATACAATGCCACAAAAGATCATAGAGTTGGGTTAGGAAGCTTGTCCACGTGTGTCATCGTCTCCAGACCTGTCACTATCAAACTATTATCTTGCTTCACTCAGTGCAACACTCTCTGTCTACTCAGCAGGTTCCAAAGAATCATAGGTATTGAAGACAATTCATCGATTCAAAACCAGAATCTCTCTTTAATGGTGAAATGTATATATTAGATGAAAGGTGGCTAAAGGTTAAAGAAAGTCAGGAAAAATAATGATGCTGTGAATTCATATGAATAAAAGATATTTGAAAAATAGATTGCTAGAAATTTTTGTATTATCAATCTCATAATACATAGGCATTACTAGCCACTTTCTTTTCTATAGTTCAACCTTTTCTTGGAGTGAGACTGACTAATGTTTGTGCTTCATATCACTATTGACTCCTAAATCTATCTTAGAAGCTAAAGGAGTGGTCAAGTTTGAGTAGAATATCCATATCTCAAATGAATGAATCACTCATGTCTGTAGCGGAAAAAATTATCTAAAATTATCTAAAAAAATTGATTTTCCTATCTTTGAAAATACCAGTTCATGATTTGGGCACTTTTGGTCCAAAACGACCATAGAGACCCCAAAAAATACCTTTTTGAGAAGAAAAAAATGTTTTTACAGTGTGTCTAGTCGTGTACTCCTGAAAATTTTCAAGGTTGTGGCCCCCAAAATTTAACCAGGAATACCTGGAGACACTCAAGAGAGAAGAATCTGTAGCTCACTTGGCTAGTTGGTTGGGCCACTTTGGAGGCTATGGTAATTCAATATCAGTCCCAGATGGAAGATGAGCCGTGTTTGGAGAAAAAACACAAAGACCAACAAGCAAAGAGAAAAGGATCAGTAGCCAACTTGACTGGTTGGTCTTGGGGGCCGTTTGTGGGTCTCCCGATGATTTGATAAATCAAAATTTACAAAATTAAAAGATGTCTAAATCGGTGCCTGCAGTCATGGGAGTTTCAGGTGCCCTCTCATGATTTTGTCCAGACTGTGAGGTCTGTCAAACCAGGTCCAGTCTAACCCTTTATGGGGCCCAAAGGAAAATTTAATTTGTGTGCCCCTTACCACCTCTGTGGTGCAAACATTATTGCCTCTTGCAGGTCTTCTGTTGGCCAAAAGACCTTAATCACTAGCATCCACTTAGTTCACTTATGCCTTATACTGGCTCTGGATCAAGCCATTCATTGTCAGAATAAGTTGCATCTTTCTCTGAATTTTTTGGATGAGGTATTATTATTATTTCTATTATTATTCGGACTATCCTCATCTAGGTTGTTTTTCATACAATGGCCGAAACGTTGTATGAAAAACAACCAAGATGAGGAGAGTCCAAATAATAATAGAAATTATAAGTTGCATCTTGTTTTGCTAGATGCTAAGAGCAGCCAGTGTTCCTCTTTTTCAATTTCATAAGCCTGGGTTGAGCATACGGAGATCCAGGAGGGCCCAGTCAACAGGACTTTCCCCTCCCCCTTGTCCTTGGGGATGTTGTCCAAAAGAAAGTGGAGCAATATGTTTGGCATCAGCTTGACTGCAATAGCTGGCAAAATAAAATCAAAATTTGGCGTTTAACCATCTTAAAGGGTCTCCTCCCTCACTTGGAATCAGAGCCATCCATCTCCTGGACTGGTTGCCAACAAAGGCTAGGGAGCCCAGTCTGTTCTGTAATTTAACCAGTGGATGGAGGTGAGAAAAGAGATAGATTCATGTCTTTCTCAAGGGCATTGCTGCAAAGTGAACACAAACTGTTTCAGCCAAAGTTTGAAATCTGTACGACATTTCCACTCTCTATGTTGTTAACCATTAGACCTCTCACACCCCATTGTGGAGACTATAAAGATGAAACATTGAAAAAAATATTGTTTTTGACTGCTTTACCACTGATCAGATAAGCAATTTAGACATAGATTTCTCAGTTCTAAATGAATAATCTTGCTCTTCTTTTTGGAAAAAAAATTCTTCAACGAAAAAATTACTAAAACAGCCTGCTGTGTAGATGGTGATCAATTAGAAATTGAAAAAAAAGGCATGATCAATGAATAAGTTACTTCTGTTGCTTTAGCATGAGCTTACATTGTTAATTGACCCCCCCACACACAAAAGACCTATTTGGGGGAAATTTTTTTTTAAAAATTTATGGACATGAAGAGTAAGTGTTTTATTTCATAGCCCTCTAGCTTCGTTGGTTTGGCCTGTACACATCATACGTACATACATAGCCAGCCAGTCAGAGAACCTTAAAAACTGGAGAAACCTATGTTGACAGTTTTGCAAAAGGTGTTGGTTGATGGTTCCTAACAACTTGCAGATCTGGGCCCCTGGTCATTCGTGGGCGATAGAATAAAAAAAATGAGTCTCTTCCTCCCAGGCTGCATCTCCCCATTGCACTAAGAGGGTTAGGGTCAAGGCATTCCAAAGGGCAAGTTAGAGGGAACTAGATAATTTTTTCTCTACCCACTTGTACTCGTGTGGGGCCCCACATTAAACCTGACCTTGTGTTGAATTTGCCCCCTAGTGGAGGCAAATACATCTTTCATTCATCAAACATTTTGGAGCTTATCATGTTCTACTGAACCAGTGCCTCCCCATTGAAGATGGTTATTATCTAGGGCATACCCTAATGTCTACAGCAATAACTATCAGAACTAGGTTATTTCTTGATGATCCATTATGTAACTTTGAGGTGTATGTGGATATTCCCCATTAAAAGGATCATGGGTAATATTTATGCATATCAGGTGACTAGGTCTCACAACCCAGTTGATGATTTTTGTATTCGTGTATAATTGTTCAAAGAATGTGAAAAAAAAAGTTTTTTGTATTGAGTTTGAGGTGCCATATTTTACCTGATGATATAACATTGGGAAGACCTGTACTGTGGTGGAGGAAAAAAATGAAAACCAGAACAACTTTAACAATGTAATAACAATAACAGCAATAAGAAAAATAATATCAGCAATGAAAAAATTAGCCAACAGCAATTATGAAATAACTATAATAATTAAAAAGAGCAATAAAAAAGTATCAATAAGAAAAGCTATAATGAAATAATAATAAAAATAACAATGATACCAAAAATGACAATGAAAAAAAAAGTAATAAAAGATATCTATAATAAAGTTATCTTGCATAAATGGATCACTGAAGCCCTCATGTGAATCAGAATTAATTATCTAAAAAGATTAATTTTTTATCTAACATTATCGTTTTAAAAAATACCAGCACAGGATTTAAGCATTATTGGTTCAAAATGGCCCAATGGACTACAGATTGTCTTTGGGCTGTCATATTTTGGGCTACAGCCTTGAAAATGTGCATGAATACCCCACAAGGCACCATCTGAAGAAAATATTTTTTTGTTTTTTTCCCAAATTTGCTTTTTTGGGTCTTCATGGTCATTTTTGACCAACCAACAATGCCCAAAATTCTGGTACACACACAGGCTATAGTAATTCATTTATGTCAGGTACAAATATTTTTATATATTTTTCCTTTTCTTTCCCCCAGCTTCTGCTGACAGCAGTCATGAGACAACAGCTAAAAGGAGCAAAACATCCGTAACCAAATTGGACCATTCACCACAAATCAATGGAATCAAAGTTCACTGGGAATATGAAGATGGCCGCAAATGGGTGCCATTTTCTGAAAATTTGTCAGAACTATTTACTGACCGATACAATGGTGGCGATACAGAGGTAAGTTTTCTTTTATTTTAGTTTTTGTTCTCATTAACGCAGGGGTCAGCACACTGCAGCCTACAGACCAAATCCAGCCCGCTGCTTTATTTCATCTGGCCCACCAACTCCACTGAAGATGTAAAATCGTGTACAAAATTTTTTTGTTGTCCTTATCGATGTTTGGTTATCAAACAATAAAATTCAGTACAGGAAAATAGTTCAAATATCTCATCTTTGCAATAGCCTCAAATAAATCAATGTTTTGTATTGCTTGAAAAATCTGAACACGACATAAGCTACTTCCATAGCCTTATCTGATCATTGTTTCAGTTTTAATTTGAATTTGCCCACAAAAAATGAAAACACCATCAAATGAGTTTTCCAACCCTAGCTGTAACATAACTTACTATTATTGAGCCACCATTTTTGCCAGTCCATTCTATTCATGTCTATTTAGGTAAAGGGGAAGCCGCCTATTGTGATCACTTTAGAACAGACCCTGTTAAATAAGAATAACCAAGTGGTAACATTAAGCAAAGGATATAAAAATTAGAACAATCTACATTCATTGTTGCTAGTTCATTGCTATAAACAACTTTGCATTATAAAAAAAAATATTTGAAATATATTCTTTAATTCAATTTTATTTTCAATTCATTTTAGATAGTGTTTGTGACCAACTGATTTTGATAACAATAACCGTTTAATAATGCCATCTGTAATTGTTATGAATGGCTTCTTCTGTACTTGTATATGTATATACTATGGCTGTCCCATAATAGTCGTTACATTTGCATGTCCATTTCATAGATTTATATACATCTCTACGATGCAAATTTCAATTAGTTTATTTGTACTTTGTCTAGTTGTTATTGGGAGCATGGGGGTGGGAGAAAAGGTTGTCAGGTGGTACCCAACCCCCATCGACTGTTCCAACCCTTAACCACAACATTCTCTGGTTGGTTGGTCAGTTGTGTTGGCCAGCGTACTGTCCCTCTCCTGATTTCCAGCATATATCCTCCTTACAACTAACAGGAGGCTCTTTCAGCTGCCTCTCCCAACTTTGAACTGCTTTTCTCTTTTCCTGGCCTCTTGCTCCTATTTTGGCCGCCCACATCCACTTGAGAAAACCAAATGTGCGTCAGTTCTACTGTAATGATTTTCTTTCCTTCCTCTGCCCAGCTAAGCACATCTGGCCTCAAGGTTGTGGACAGCACAACATCTGAGAACTGGGGCACCCTTCCTAGGTTGACATGTTTCTTCTCTCCTTGTGGTTTGCTCTTGCCCTCTACTGGAAATGGGATGTCCCAAAACTTTGACTTCCAATGCAAGGTATTCCACTGATGTCCCTTGTTCTGAGTGAGCACTGTGCCTGTTGAATGATGTTGCTGGCTGCCCAAATCCCTGCGGACCTAGTTGTAATCCTTGATAATTTTGTCCCTTGAATCCTGTTAGGTCATGGCGAACTGACACTTAGCTTCTTTAAACCCCTCCACCAACAACAACAAAGGGAGCTGTAGCCAGCCAGATCTTATGTACAGGCTTACTGATGTAAAGCTGGGAGGGATTCCCAGCCATTTGTGGGGCTATTTTTTCATCTTCCTCTCCATTTCCTCCACTACTATTCATAGTATGTCATGTCATGCTTGGACATGTGTCAGAATGGTCATGGTTAAGTTGTCCATGAAACCCCTTGTGGCTGGTTGTTTGGCCCCTGGGCTAGTTTTTGGCTCTTGGGTTTCTTTTCCAGCTGTTTTAATTATCAGGATCATCCCCATGAGAAATCAAATGGGAGAAATGGTGCACCCTATTTCAGTTCCTATTTCCAATGAATGCTACTCTTTTGTGAAATTGAGGGTTTGGTATCACAACCTGATGTCACTGATGTAACGTGATAATGTTCTTGACTTGAGTTGGGATGTGGTAATAGTGTGCTAACTTGATTAGTTTGTGTGGGATGGAGCCATGAGCATTGGCCAAGTCAAGCCAGACCACTGTAAAATTGCCTTTGCATTGCACTGAGAAAAAGATCTTTCCTTTTTACATTTAAGAGGCAGATAGTTCTGAACTGGCTTATATGAGATGAAACTGCTTCCAATGACCTTCCACAGACTCCAAAGGAGTTTGGGGCACTTTTTGTACACCTTGTAAAGAATACCACTGGGACCAGGAGCAGAAGCTGCTCTTGCATGTTTCACCACCCCTTGTATCTCTTTTCAGGATGGTTCTTTTATGTTGAGCTCTGTTGTTGGTTCGTCTGCCAGACCAGGTAGGTAATTCTCCTCTAATGGTCTCATCCTGTCAGGGTTACAGAGTGCTACCTTTATGGATTCCTCTAGCTCCTCCTTTGAACTAAGAAGCCTCCCAGACTTTGTCTTACCTAGTATGGATTTAGTGGAGTTGGGTTCTTGAGAAAGTGAGCTCATTCTTTCTGGGTCTTCTTGTTTCTCCTTCTAATCCCCTTGTTCTGATAAGCCGTTCTTTTAGGCTGGATGTTAATTTGCTGATGCCTTTTTTATTCGTCAGCTTTGGCCACTTTAAACTGTTTATTTAAGGCTTTTAACTCCCTTCTCAATGTTGAATTTCTCTCTCTCTTCTGTTTAATTGCTTCTTTGGTCCGGCTGAGCTTGTTGGCTTCTTCTCCATGCCAAATGGCTCCCTTACCAGATTGTAGATGATGGTTTACAGAGTGTTCACCTTTTGTTTCGGCTTTCCCAGCCACTACTGTTTCTAGAATGATATCCAGATCCTTCGTAAATTCTGGCCATTCTCTGCCCTCATTATGATTTGGGGCATTTTTCCCTCTCAGGTGTGGTCATGTTTCTTGGTGTATCAATAGTCTGGGGCTGCATGTGGATCAGAGAAGAGAGTGTGGAGAGCTCCCTAGTACTGTGGTTTCTGTTCTGCGTGGGGTTCTCCCGAGTATCACCAGGTTCTGTTTCTGTGTGATACATCTAATTCTGCTTTCCCCACTTGGTCCTTGACTGGTGTATCTTTAATCCCCCCTTTTCATTATTGCAGATATCAGGAAGCCACTTATTGTGATCACTTTTGGTCAGGGTTTCTCTGATAACAATAAGCAAAGGATGTGAAAATTGGAACAATTTACTTTCCTTATCATGAATTCATTGTTATGAATGATTTTACATTAAATTCATTTTTCAGTTAAATTCCATTTTCAATTCATTTTAAATAAAGTATTTGGGATCAACTGATCTTGATAACAATAACTGTTTGATAACATTATCTGTGATTATAATAAATGGCTTCCTCTGTACTTGTCTGTATGTTTATATATATAACTCCTGTCCTATAATAGTTTTTTTACAATTGCATATTCATCTCATACACTAAATGTAACAACTATTATGGGACAGTGGTAGTATCAAAAAATGTTGTTTCAGGTGGAAGTGACCTGTCCCATAATAATTGTTACATTTGCATATTCATTTCATGCACTAAATGTTACAACTATTATGGGACAGTGGTAGTATCATATAATGTTGTTTCAGGTGGAAGTGACAGAAGGTAAACCAGGGAAAATGTTGGTATATTTAGATCGTCTTGTACAGAAAACCAAACGTTCCAATTCTGAAAAACGAATTCGATGTTGCCTAATGGATAAAACCGAGGATGGTGAGTTATTTTATTATACTCTTATTTTAGTTATAAAACATTTACGTTATATTTGCTCACAATGAAAACTGCAAGCCGCAGGTAACATTCAAGGGGAAAGGATATTGAACACTGTTATTTCACAATGTCAACATGGCTTTCAGATTTTACTTATTTTTGCCCACTGACTTTATCCCTCCTCTACTTAGCTTTAGTAATTTTCAGCACTAACAAACTAAATGTTTCAGGTGATAAAGGAAAATTTGATGATCAAATAAGTTTTATCATTAATCTGTATGTTGTCATACTCCTAGTATTGAGTGTCAGTTTGTTTTGTTTTTCTCAAAAATGAGCATGACCACACCAAAAATCAGTCACGCCATGACAGCACAAACGAGAGTTACATAAGCAAAAAAAAAAAAGACAGACTTGTTTTATTACAGAAACTACTAATAAAGGAGTTGAAATGAGATGCAAAGTTTTGAACAATATTACATGGAAAAATGGATTCTGTTTTGTTTACCTTTTAGATTTCAATGAAACAGTTGAGTTTGACCCTACTGCAACCAAGCTTGTTATCTATTTAAAATAGCAAAGAAAGATTTTTATTTTTTTGTAAGAAAGGCCTCAAGAAGTGACTGCTCTACCCCCTTCTCACAAACATCTAATTCTCCCCTTTGTAACGATTCTGCACTCCCGTTAGAGATCTTTTAGCTTTCATGCATAGTTAAAAATTTTGATCGTTTTTCTGAAAGTCGCTCTGATGCTAATTGACAAGGTTTCATTCATGGGAAAAAACACGACAGGAATATTGGTGTGCTATATCAGGCTAGTCATTTTTATGTATATATGCATATTGTTACCAGGTGGTAATCCTTGATTACTTGGTCCTAAAATATACTGACATAGACATTGCCCAAAATTATCCCCCTTGATGCTTGAAATTGGCTAGATTTTTCATTTTCTGATAACTTCATGGAGAAAAATTTTATGTACGTTCAAAACAATGCTGTTCTGACTATAAGATACATTCTTCTAAGATATCGTTCTCGAAAATCCTAACTTTAACGCTAACCCTATGTATGAATTTGAAGTTTGCTTGGAATTTAAAAAAATGAAAAATTTCAAACATTTTTAGCCATTAAGGGAGATAACTTAATGCTATCATATTTTAGGACCAAATAACCAAGAATTACCCTATTAAACTGTTTTTTGTTATTGGATATTTCTTAAATCTACCAAATGTTATATGTATTTATAGCTATATATGAATGAATATGGTGTCTTCTTCTCAACAGCCTTCTATTCCTGGCAATGGCAAGGAGAAAGAGGAAAATGGGAAATGTTTAGCGTCCTTTCATGTTTAGCCTTGGAAGATGCCTATCAACGAGGAATGCCTTCTATTGACATTGTTAGCAGTAACCATTCTTTTGCCATTGACCTGAAGAATATGTCTCAAACAAATGTTGCCACAAGTGAAACAAGGCCAATTCAAAGGGTTAAGAGTAAGTCAGATTTTTATTTTCTGTATTGTCAGATTATTAGTGTTTAATTGAATAATTGTAGCCATCAAAGATAGTGAAGGCTTCTATCCCTTTTTATATTTGTGTGTGTGTGTTTGTGTCTTTCAGTGCTCCTGGCTGTATTGTTTTGTCTGCAGACTTGGAAATTGGCATCTGTACTCCACTAGATCCCTTCAAAAAATGTGGGGGGTTTTGAGAGAGAGAAAAAACTTTTTTGACCATTTTAGGTCCTTATTTTGACAGGTTTATTCATACCATTTAGATTCTCCAATATTTTGTGTTTTTTTTACTCTATTTTAGATGTTTTCCAGAGGAAAACGCCTGTAATGACATAAATATAATTTATTCTGACCATATTTATTCTTCGATGGAATTTTTTATTTGACTTCAAATTTTGATGCTATAGTTGTTTAATTATTGACTGTGATGGCGAGTTAACTCTTAAATTAATATTTGAAAGATTGAATGGTAATGGAAATAACTGCTGATTAAAGTTACCTCCCTCTGACATTGAGGTAAATGTTTAAAAATTTTATTCATTTCACAAAAGATTTCCATTATTTTTTTTTATTCCATTCATAAAAGAATTCTTCTGTCATTTTGGAGCGGTATCAAGTGGTTCATGAATTTAAGAGTTGATATAACAGTGTACCCATACCATCAAAAATGATGACGTGTCTTAATCACCACAAACCACAACAGACTGGTTTAATCACTGTTGCTGGGTTTAGGTTATTCATGTGTTCTGATATTTATATGTATATCTATCTATATTATTAAGAAATGGATATATACTCCGACAGAATATTTGTGAATGCATTATATCATCTGAAATGATCTCCCGTTATTACACAGAGAATGAGTCAATCAGCCTAGACAGCATAAATAGAATAAACAATGAAAGAAAAATGGGGCTGCTACAAGAATTGAACCTGCAACCAATAAAGGTAACTGCTTCATCATAGTGTCACTCTTGACCATTAAGGTAAACAGCCTAAGAGATAGGCTTTATCACTTTTATTCCCACTCATCTCATATTTTTGTTTATTCAATTTATGCTGTCTAGGATGAGTGACTCATTCTCCATATGACAATGGGAGGTCATTTCGAATATTTTCAAATAATATAATGCATTCATAAATATTTTCCCGGATTTTATATATAATGCTATCAACCAATTAATACAAAACTTATTATTTATTATACCTTAAAAATGCTGTTATCTGATGTAAAAATTGGTCTTGACATGAAATTTTTTTCCATTCTGAGAACTGCATACTTTTGTCACAGTTAAAAACAAGAAGAATAATGGTATGATAATTTTGATTTTTTTGACACACTGAATTGGTCTCAGATCCCAAATGGTCCGCAGACCTTATTTGATGAAACAATATGCACTTACAGTACCATCGGGTATGAAGGACTTAACCAACAAATCATCTTCTTATAAAGAGTTTATCAACAATAACTCATTATGTTTTTTTTTTTTTGTTTTCTGTTGTTGCAGGTGACTGTATAGCCCCACCTTCCTCCTGTAACGTCTTGACCGACTCATGTGTTAGTAGTAGTAGCGGAGGAAGTACAGCAAATGGTAATGGTACCACCGATTTGCAGCTGCCTGAAACGTTGGAACAGAAGAAAAGTTGCAAGCGGTCAGCGTCCTCTGGAACAAAGAAGATAAAAAAGGAACCTCCGGATTCAACTGTGCCCCCAGAGGATTGCGACTCAGAAAAAAACAGTATGCAACATATTTTGTAATTTATTTGTTTTTTATGAATCTTTTTGCTAATATGCTTTTTTTTAAAACTGGAAGCAGCATCAAGAATAAAATATGTCATGATTCAATCCTTCAGGTTGAAGATAGACAGGTATGTAACATATCCATTCAGCCAATGGTCTACTGCTTGAAAAAAGAAAAAAAAAGATGAAATTAATGTGGAAATGACAAGTTATGAGTTTGTTGTTGTTTTCTTAACGTTTGTAATTAATTGAATCTGTTCCTTGGTTGAGTTGTTTTTATCATTAGATGTGATTTATTTGGACTAATTTTTTCATCTCGTTAATTTTTCATAATGGTGTGTGCTGCACCCCTTGACCTAGCCGTCTGACCAAAGGTTGGAAAGTTGGAATCTAAAAGTCAATATCAATAATGATGCAGTATAATTGTTTTATGTAATCCCAACTTAATGTTCCCATACAAAAAGACTATAATCATTATTCGCTGGAGCTCACTCCATTGTGTCACCCCAGGGTCAGGTCATGTGTCTCAGTCAACAACCAAGTGCACACCTGGTATCTAGATGATACAGTGATTTGTATTTGCTTGCGCTACAAATGGCAGGAGGAATGCCTATCATGTAACCGGGTTGCCACTAAGATCTATTCCCTTTTGCCCCTTCCCCCTGAAATATATGCTCCCTCATGGAAGAGAGTCAGTGGGACGCCCGTGCACCCTCTTGCCTTCCGCTGATATTCGTTTGGTTATGGAATGTTGCTAGAACACCGAAGACACTCGAAAAAGTCCGGAGGATACAGGGCTGGAACTTTGGGAGGAAAGAACATCAAGGAAGATGAGGAGATTAGTTCAAATATACCATTTACAATGATTGACACCGTTTGACAATATTAAAAAAAGAATAGAGTTCTCTAGTTTGTTATTCAGTTTATGCAAAAGCAACAAATGAATAATGCCAATTTGACCATTTTTGTTTCTATATTTTGTCCAGTTAAAACTGTTGTTGTGAATGGCAAAGCTCCAGTCGACAGTGAATGCCCTCTTCAGGGTAGTGTCCATGTCTATTGTCAAGGCAATGTTGTATGGGACTGTATGTTAAACCAGGTATGTTCAGTTTCCTAGAGCTTTTTTTAACTTAATTTCTTTTAGCTGTTTATTTTTCTGATTCTATTTCTGTAATGCGTGTCTATGAGACTTAATGTAACCATTTATAGTTTCCAGTTGAAATATTTTCCATAACATTCTTTGAGATTTTTTAAATCGCTCTTTAGAGGCACAGGTGGTCTAACAGTCAAAGCTTTGAAAAAAATACAAGGAAAAGATTTTTTTTCCTCATTTTCAAAACCAATAATCTTATAGACTGCAATCTGTATCAGTTATTACTGAAATGATAATTTCCTACTAAAGTTACCTAAACCAAACTTCCATATTTTGATCAAAACTTCAAATAATAGCCTGGAAAATCTTTTTCTGAACACTTGACCAAAACTTAGATGAAGTTGTTCATCAGTTTAAGACTAATGCAACAAAAGTTTGCTTCTCTCACCAAAAATCCATTGTCAATAACCGAATAAAAGGGATTCATATTATCTTGGTTTTATTTCATTTTTCCTTTAGATGAAGTATTGTCAGCCATTACTAATTTTTTTTTTTCTTTCCTCTTAATTTTAGTTGCTTTTCATCGCAACTTCTCAGGCCATCAGGTCAGTTAGTGAGTAAACCTTGCAGATCAGAAATAAAGGATGAGCTCTTGGTGAAGAGTAGAACTCGCATCCTTTTTGCCTCAGGGAAGCCTGGTTAACTTTTACCTGCTGTTCTGCCGCTCAAGTTACAAAAACTTTTGCAGCTAGCAGGTCAAATGTAATCTTTAAACCTACCTTTACATTTTTTTCCAATCACTCGACGCCATCTTTGTTATTTCTTATTTCTTATCTGCGCTTTTAACTCACTGCCATAGCATGACAGGTTGAGTAGTAATGATGAGAAACAACTGCAATACCTGTACCTTGCATAAATGAATCACTATAGCCCACATGTCTACCAGAACTGATTATCTAAGAGATTATCTATAATTATAAAAAGAATTACCTGTAAAAATAGATCTTTTATCTAAAATTACCTAAAAAAAAAAAATATAAATAAATACTGGCACAAGATTTGGACATTGTTGGTCAAAAATTTCCATGTAGACCCCAAACGGTTTTAGATGGTGTCTAGTAGTCTACTCATACAAATTTTCAAGGTTGAAGCCCCAAAAATGTGATCAGGAACACTCGGAGACACACACACACACGCACAAACACAGACAAACAAAAAGGGAAGAATCTGTAGCCCACTTGGACGATCGGTTGTTTGAACGATTTGTGAGGCTATGGTGATTCGATTAAGATCAAAATACGAGTCAAAAAAATTATTCACAAATTCATTTCTGCTATAAATAAGTTTTCTTCTTTTCAATTCCAGACCAACACGGCTGATAATAACAACAAGTATTATCTTGTTCAGTTGCTGCAGGAGAATTCTAGTCAGAGTTATTACGTATGGCAGCGCTGGGGTCGAGTTGGTTACAAGGGTCAAAACAACTTGGTCTGCTGCTCCAGTGACCTTAACAAAGCTGTTACTGTATTCACAAAAAAGTAAGTAAGTAATATTTTCTTTAGACTAGTGGTTCTCAGAGTCCCAGATCACATCCCATCCCTTGCAATCCAAAGTTTTCTGAATTCTTTCCCCATTTTAATTTGTCTTATAGTATTTTTTTCTCCATTATACTTTTCTCCTCTGACCTAAATTCCTCCCCGTAGAAAATTCCTCTCCTGGGAGCCAAGTACTCCCCATTTGAGAATCACTACATCAGACTATTCAGGTATGCATTTATTGACCTTCACTCGATAATTATTTCTATTTCACCATTCGAATTGCTAATTGTCTTTTTATGTAGGTTGGTTCAAACTATTCTCTACATCTTGGTTGTACAAGCAACGATTGAAATACCTAATCCGACAAAATTCAAACAAGAACAGTCAATTATTGTGGCTCTGAAGTTGCCTTATGTGTTATTTTGTTCAATTAAAATTCAAAAGAATCGAGCTGTAGCCAAAGGTGGCCAAGGATTTTATCCCTTTTTATGTATGTGTTTCTGTGTTCCACCACTTCCAGCCATACCATTTTGTCTACAAACAAATTGGCATAAGTAATCCACTGGACTCCTGAAAAAAATGTTTTCTTTACCTTTTTATAGGGCCTTATTTTAATGGGTTTATCAATAACAATTTCTTTAGTCTATTTTAGATGTTTTCCAGTGGAAATAACATCTAAAATCTAGTTGTTCCTTTATACTATGTTTGACATTTTTCCAGTGGAAAACACCAGTGATGTCATACATAGAATTTATTTTGATTATGGATTCTTCGATTGAATTTTTTTCCATGACTTCCAATTTTAATGCTATGGTTGTTCAATTATTGACTATGGTGGCAAGTTTTACTTGATTTCTTACAGTAAATGAATTTTTTGGATAATAGATAGAAGCTACCAAAACCCCTTATCGGAACAATTGTTGGCATCTTTTATTTTTCGATTGTGGGAACTTCACTTCAAAACAGTTCTGCACCAGAGAATTTTAACAGCAGTTCCCAAATTTTTCATGGCTGTTGTCATGAGGAATTTGCCAGCACATGTTAACACTTTTGAGACTCCTAGGACATTCATATCCCATATATATTCTATAATAACTGGGATGTATATGTCTCATGGACAACTGATGGACATCACAATTCACGGCATGGATGCCGCAAGATCACATGCGGAACCGAGGCTGGCAGAATATCAGATGGAGAGACAAACTAGACAAATTTAGGAAGTACTGGCTCCGCAACGCCCACGATAGAGAAGTGTGGCGAATCCTGAGGAAGGTTTATGTCCAACGACGGACATTGAAAGACTACTACTACTACTGATGATGATGATGATGAAGATGAAGAAGAAGAAGAAGAAGAAGAAGAAATAATAATAATAATAATAATAATAATGTCTCATAGATCTCTTTTATATGCCTGCTGGGAATTTTAATTCACCTTGAGCATATCAACAGGTTAGTCTTGAAAGAGTCAGTAAATAGAACTTCTAATATTTGCTGAAATTTCTAGTTTGTTTATCTTGATGGTTTTAATTTCTGCTCAGAGTATAAAAGTTGGCGTATTTCTTCTTTTTTATTTTCTTTTTCATTTTCAGGTTTTATGACAAGACCAAAAATGACTGGAGTAAAAAAGAAAACTTTCAGAAAGTCCCAGGGAAATATGATCTTATTCACATGGATTACAGTACTCAGGTAAAGGTTGCTGCTTTATTATACGTATTCTGCCCAGAGAGTATACAGCCATTTATTATTTTTTTAAAATAGGCATCATTGCCCTAGATAGGCGTAGTTCCTTTAAGGTGCTCCCCTTGAGACCTCATGGAATTATCTCAGCATCCTGCCCACCTCTGTTAAGTCCTCTTTCAAGATCACTATCAGCAGCCACATTACTTTCTCCTTAATCTCGTCCACAATCTGAAATTTCTTTAGGAAAAGTCTGAAGTAGGTGTTGACAAACCTGGTTGATGCAATGTTTTGTACAAAAAAAAAAACCCTGCATGAAACAAGAAGAATGGGCAAGCACAGTCTCTGTGAATGTGATGGTCACACAGTACGCAAACTCACTGAATAGCGTCTCACTGCCAACTGAGTAACCCCACAGAAGAGTTCTGATTTGTTGCCGAGTTATATCAAAGCTGAGCTGCCAGTTCTCGAGATATTCAAAATGGCTGGACACTTTTGAGACAGACCTTGTACTATCATATGATCTGTGAAAAAATGTACTTATACCAAATTACTATTTTTTCGTGTTATATCAAAACACAAATTATTAAACTCTTACTTCTATTTTTATTACTTTCTCCAAGTGCTACATGATAAATTAAGCTATTTATAATACTAGGGCAGTGCCTATTCCAAAGGTGCTTCTTCGTAAGGGGCCTGGACTTTAGGTCGTGTGGAACAGTCTGCCATAATTGTCATGTAAGATAATTTTCCATCCATTGTATGAAACTGCAGACTTCAAAGTATTTCAGTTACTTCTCTTCAGTGTTGTCATTTTAGAAAAGGAGTGAAAGTCAAGGAAGATAATTCGTTTAAACTTTGAAGAAAGATCCAGAAGACTTTTTGTTTTATTTGTTTTTATTAGATTTTTTGTGAACCGCCAACCCGAAAAGCTTCAAACTGAACTCTGCACTACTGCCTTGTGTGCTGTCTAGTACATCTGGCAAATATCAATTTTGTACAATGACCAGTTGTTGAGTAATCACGATGCGCGCACACATTTCCTCCATTATAGTTAGATATAATGTGAAAAAACTCTGTGTTGTATTTTACACTTCTTCTCCATTTTTATAGAGTAAGGATGAAGTTGATTCTGCTGCTGTGAAGAAAGATCCAACCGAAATTCCTGACTCTAAATTATGCGAGAAAGTGCAGGTAAGTAAAGTCCATTAGGAATCTTTGTTAACTAACTTATTGAAAGATTTGTTGTATTGATTTCTTGATTACCTGATTGTAATGTCTTGCTTGCTATTGGTTGATTGATTAGATGTATGCTGGTTAAAACTTTATTGGTTTTAACCATGGATTAGATTCTGATTGAAAATGATGAGACGAAAAACCATGTGTGGTCGGATCACTGCTGCAGTATCAGACTAAGGCTCTCATCTAGTATTCCTGTTATGATTATGAGTGGACGCAGTTGCTTCCCTTTATTAACATTTAAAACAGACCAGTAAAAATATGGACATTACACTAGTAAAGTCAGATGTATGTGCATAATTTGTCATGTTACAAGGGTGAAGTAGGTGTAAAAGGTTTTACATTCAGTGATTTTCATTTTCAATAAATCTCAATGTATTTATATTACATGTACGTGAATATTGACCCGGCATGAGAAATGCTGGTTGCCACTTTTTGAAATGATCTCTACGAGTACCATTTTCATTCTGAACTTAATAATTGCGTAAATTTTTTTTTTTTAGTTTTGATATCTGAAAGTATCTCAACTAAAAAGAAAATGTTCATACCACTTATATATAAGCTGCTCATAAGTATTATGTCGTGATGTTAATCATATAGATTTTATTTATACTTGTAAATTAGACTCACTGAAAGTATGTCACTGAATCTGTATGCGTTGAACCAATGTATACTAGTGCATGTAAAGTACATTTGATGTAAGTTGAAATCACTGAAATGGTAGACGGTGAATATAAACTTGCTGAACTGACCACACACCAGTGTCAGACATGTTTATGGTTCGTTTGAAAACATTTTTGATTAGATTATAAATGAAAAATATATCATCGACAGGATTTTACTGGTGTTTCTACTTAGGTGATACAGAGCTATTTGAGTTTTTATGATTCAATGTAAACATCTTAATCAACAAAATGAATGACTGAAGAGAATCATGACATATTGAATGAATAAAAACAAAAAAGAAGAGGTCTGGTTAGTTACTCAATAGAAACTGTCACACACACATCTTTTGGCAGCATGCTGTGTTAGGGGTGAAATTTTGCAAAATTGACAAAATAAGTGAAAACCTATTTAGGGGTGAGTTTTGAAAAAAGAGTTTTCTATACATAATAAGGAGTAAATATTTGAATTTTCAGTCCTATAACTCCATTAGTTCAGCCTGTGTGCGCCATTCAAATTTCATACAAATTTCACTTTTACTAACTGCTTGAAAAATTTCTTTCTTCAGATGTTTTTTTTTTTTTTTTCTATTTTCAGGAATTGATTAAACTTATATCTGACATACAGTCGATGAAGGAAACGGTCATTGAAATGAAATATGATGCCAAAAAAGCTCCATTAGGTTAGTCCTTGCACGTACTAAATACATCTTCAGAAAAACCAAAAGAAAAAAGTAACACCTACAGAGAATCAGAGAATTTGGTCTGCAATATGGTTGTGTTGTTGCTGCAGCAGCACATCCATATTGCAGTCAAGTAAAGCCAAATGAATGAGTAAAAAGTACTATGGTGATAGGTCATACTTTCACATAAAGGATTATAAACCAAATAAAACCAGCCTCAGATACATTCACCTGAAGAAGGCTGAAGAATGGACTAGTTGAAATGTTTTAGAAAAACCCAGCATCAACAAAGATGGAGATGGCCGTCTTGAAAAGCATTCAACTCCTCTCAAAATCGAAGCTGAAAATATTCCCGCTCTCTGTTATGTTTCCCCTGTTATCAACCTTAAGCTAGAATTATCTCTCTACCCTAGTATTTATTATACCGGGTTCTGCAGTTAGAATTGACTTTTCCAAGTTTCTGCGATGAAAATACTTTGGTGCACACACACACAATTTTCTTTTCTTCGATTTTTATTCTGTTATCAAAAATATTATGTTGATAATGAAACATATTTACTGATAAGTTTTGATTTGACTATATATTTTTTTTTTTTGCTTATTCAAGGCCGTCTGACTGTGGAGCAAATAAATGCTGGTTATATAGCCTTGAAAAAAATTGTCAACTGTATCCAAACAAATAACTTTGGAGAAAACTTGACTGCAGCCTGTGATGAGTTCTACACAAGAATCCCACATACTTTCGGGTAAGTCTCTATTTTCAGTCATCCATTTCATTTATAATTGACTCTTTATTTGAATGTTTTATTTTATTTACAAAGTTGAAGAAAAAATACCCATGAATAAATATATTTTTAAATGCATTATTTCGTAATTTGTCTCACCACGAATTCCTATAAAGAGTCGCACTTACAGCCACACATCTCCTTAATTCTTGTTGGTACCCCTTTTAAGTGCGGATTCGGTTTAAAATGCGGTTTTGTTGTAACCAACAAATAACTGGCAACAGGTCTTCCACAAACAAATGAAGAGTATGCTGTCAGCCACGGGCTCTAAGGTATATTTCAATTGATCCCTTTCATCATGACGAAAAGGATTATCTTAACATCGTCTATCCCTGAAACTGATCACATTTGCATCCTCCCCCACAAAATAACAATCGTAGGAGGGGGCGTGTTAAAGTGATCCTATTTAAAAATTGATTTTCTGAATGTTTTTTTTTTTTCTCACTTCCTCGTGCATGTATTTTCAGTATGAAGAAACCTCCTCTTATTCGCGACAGTCAGACCGTAAAGCACAAAATTCGACTTCTTGAGGTAAGAGTTATTTCCCTTTAGAAGATTGCTCTGTCACTGCCCTTATTTTAAGTGTATAGTTTTTTTCTTTTATTGGAGGTGTGAGATAACGTAACAGTTATCAACATCAGTGAATAGTTTGAATTTCGGCCGAGGCTGCTTATGCTCACTTAACTCTAATGCCTTAAGGCATACTTGGAGTTTTCTATGAGTTCTCCTCTACTGCAAGATATATGACTAAAAATCTCATTGATGAGATCTTTCACTTATCATTCTCATTCTCTCTGTTTCTTTCTTATTCTTTTTTATCTCTTTCTGTGTCTTTCCCATTCACTCTCTGTGTCTCATTCTCTCTCTGTGTCTTTCTCATTCTCTCTCTTTCTCTCTTTCTGATTCCTTCTTATTCTCTGTATCTTTTTCATTACCATTAATCCACTCTCTCTCATTCTCATTCTTTCTTTCTTCTGCTCATTATCTCTCTCTCTTTTGCCCATTCTCATTCTCTCTCACTGTCGCTCATTCTCATTCTCTCTCTATTCTGCTTATTCTCATTCTCTCTCTCACTTTCACTCATTCTCATTCTCTCTCTCTCTCTTTCACTCATTCTCATTCTCTCTCTCTTTCACTCATTCTCATTCTCTCTCCCTTCCACTCATTCTCATTCTCTCTCTCTTCCACTCATTCTCATTCTCTCTCTCTTCCACTCATTCTCATTCTCTCTCTCTCCCGCTCATTCTCTCTCTCTCTCTCTCTTTTGCTCATTCTCATTCTTTCTCACTCTCTCTTTCGTTCCTCCTCATTCTCTCTTTTTCGCTCCACATCACTCTCTCTCTCTTTTGCTCCTCCTCTTCCTCTCTCTCTTTCGTTCCTCCTCAGTCTCTCCTTTTTGCTCCACATCACTCTCTCTCTCTTTTGCTCCTTCTCTCTCTCTCTTGCTCCTTCTCATTCTCTCTCTCTCTCTTGCTCCTCATTCTCTCTCTCTCTCTTTTGCTCTTTCTCTCTCGCTTTTGCTCCTTTTCTCTTGCTTGCTCCTTCTCATTCTCTCTCTCTCTCTCTCTTGCTCCTTCTCATTCTCTCTCTCTCTTGCTCCTTCTCATTCTCTCTCTCTCTCTCTCTCTCTCTCTCTCTATATATATATATATATATATATATATATATATATATAGGCAGTATTCTTTCATATCAGTGTGTGCAAAGTGGTGATGGGTATGGGTTTTGGAAACTAACTATAACTAACTATAAGGTAATGTGCCCTTTAGTGGACATTGAACATACAAACTGGAAATAGAGAAGAAGGTGCGTCACTTACTCTTCTGTTTCCATTACAGTTGACTTTGTTGTATGAGTAACTCATATTGATAGCTTTCATTTCCTTGTAGGCCTTAGGTGACATTGAGATTGCCATCAACATCCTGAAGCAAGGTGATATCACAGAAAACCCAATTGATCGAACGTATAAGTCACTTGAGTGTGGAATTGAAACTCTACCCCAAGACAGTGCGGAATATAAGGTGAGAATTAATCTGAAAATTTCCTATTATACATCCCTCCATCAAATAAATTATGTACCACACCTTTTACTGAGCAAATAAAAAAAATACTGCCAATATATTGAGAATGCAGCATACAAATTAAGTTATAGCAAGCAAATTGTATTAGACAATCAAATTGAATTCAACTTTTTTTCAAAATCTGAGAAGAAAATATTTCTACTCTGTTATGCTTCTTGTTATCAACCTTATGCTAGAATTAGCTTTTTACACTAGTATTTATTATGCTTGGTTCGACAGTTGGAATTTACTTTCTAAGTTTCTGTGGTGAAAATACTAAGGCTCACACACACACACACACACAGATTCTCTCTCACAAACAATTTTTTTTCTTTTGATTTTTATCCTGTTATTAAAAATGTTATGTTACTGCTACAGTCACTGTAATGTTGAGTGAAATTAGTTGAAATTGTCTCTTTATATATTTGGTTGAAATGACAATTCATTTTATTCGTATTATTCTTAGTTTTTGGCTGAATTATTATAGAATTTTTTGGCTAATTCAGATAGTGGTTCACTCCATGAAAATGATGAAATGAGTTATATATCCAAATATATTAAAAGACAGGTTTCAACTTTTGACTTGTGTTGGAGGGGTAATGAAAACTGACAGTTTCAGTGAAGACTCTCTCCTGATCCGATTCAAGCATAGGGACCCTCTTCCAATCTTATACTTGTTCGTTATATTGCAAGGATGGATGAGGAGGAAGGAGAAAAAGGATGAATGATTTGAGAAAAATGAATAATCATCAGAAAGTGTAACATACTAACAATGCCAATATATTAATAATAGAAGACGTCCGAATAAACAAAGTTGCAACTTTTAATCCTCCAAGATATAAAGTGATTGAAACAATTCAAAAAGGAGTCACCCTAACAATGGGAGATAACTCTAATCAATATGATAGCATACACAATCAGGAAAGATAACTCTTATCATCATAATAGTCAATAAAATGGTGCATCATCATCATCATCATTATCATCAGTCTTTTAACGTCCGTCGTTGGACGTACACCTTCCCCAGGATTCGCTACAATTCACCGTCATGGAGCCAGTATTTTCTGAATTTGCCTTGTTCATCTCTCCATCTTGTATTCTATCAGCCTCGGTTTCGCATGTGATCTCTGGGGATCCATGTTGTGAACCGTGATGTCCATTGGTTGTCTTTCATTCTTGCAACATGGTCTGTCCATTGCCATTTGAGTTTTTTGATAGTTTTTATGATGTCTTGGACTCCTGTTTTCTTCCCGATATACTGAGTTGTCTTGTGATCCCTCCATGTAAGGTTGAGCATGATTCACTTGTGTGCGCGTTGCATGCTTCTCAGTTTGCGAATCTGTCTCTTGGTTAGGTTCCAATTTTCAGCTTTAAGTAACTATCAGGAGAATGCATTAGCCGTATACTCTTCTTTTTAGGATTATTGGGATCATTTGGTTTTTGAAAGTTGAGCTTACTCTGCCAAAGGCTTGCCATCCTAGAGTGATTCTTTACTTGATTTCCTCCTCTTTTAAGGATCTCATGGAGATTCATTGTCCTAGGTAGATGTAGTGGTCTACCTTGCCGAGTTTTGCATCTTCGATCTTGACGGTTATGTTCTCATTGTGATTGTTGCACATGATTTTCATTTTACTGAAGTTCATGTGTAGGCTGACTTTTTTGCTTTCTTCGTTTAGTTCATCTCGCATTAGTTTGAAGTCATGTAAGTTCTCTGTGAAAAGGACGATGTCATCAGAAAATCTAAGGTTGCTCAGATATTCGCCATCTATTTTGATTCCTTTGTTTTTCCAGTCCAAGTTTCAGAAGATCATCCCAAGGTCGGCTGTAAAGAGTCTGGGTAAGCTGGTATCACCTTGCCTTACTCCTTTTTGGAGCTGGAACAGTTCAGAATCCTTATGTAGCCTGATGAAGGAGTTGCTGTGATTGTATATATGTTGCAGTACTTTGACATATACAGAGTTTACACCTTGTAGGGTGATGGCATTCATGACCATGGGAATTTCTACAGAGTCGAATGCCTTTTTGAAATTTATAAATGCTACAGCAAGTGGCATTTTGTATTTTGCTGCTTTCTCTTTCAGCTGATTTATTGAATGAAAATGGTCCATGGTCCAGTAACTTCTTTTAAATCCAGCCTGTTGTTGTTGTTGGTTTTCATCTACTGTTTTAGTAATCCGGTTGGTAATGAGAATGATAATAATATAATAAATTTATAAGGGAATTAACTGGTATTTATTTATTTACATCTAATCTTTCCATTTTTTTTTTCAGCTGGTGGAAACTTATCTTCTCAATACCCATGCAGCTACTCATACTGATTATTCTATGAAATTATTGGAAGTTTTCCGCTGTCAAAAGTCAGTTGAAGAATCACGGTTCCTTGATTATGGCAACAGGTAAGTTATTTTTTCACTGTAAAGTACCAACAATGTTGATGAAAATAGTTGTTTTAAAAAACCTTGTTTTTGATTTCTTGTCTGAATCTTTTCTCAGACAAGGTGATTTAATCATTGCATACAGATTACTTTGGACTATACACTCAAAGGTCACAGGTTTGGCATATAGGTCAAGAGAAAAAGTCCCAAGATTGTGCAGGCATTGGATGTGACCTGCAAGCTAAATTCAACGTTCCAGAACATAACATACCCCAGAGGGTATGCAACTGAAACATGAACAAACAACAAAGATGAGGAAATTAGTCTGAGCTATTTTATACACAATGTTTACTGATTTAATGAATAAAACATCTTCTGTCTATTATTTTACTTTTTACTTTAAAAAAAAAACGAAACACACTGGCATTCAATTATATTTAAAACCTTAATGAGGTAATTCAAATCTTATATTCTGTTTCATTGTATCCTTAGATACCAAAAATGCCATTTATTTGATGAACCTGTGTATACTGTGTTGAAAATTAAAATATTGAAAGTTTGTAAATTGGTTTATCTACTTTTATAGAAATTTTAAAATCAATGCAAAAACATTTTACCTTATATGCCAGTATATAAGATAAACAATTGAGAAAAATAATAATGCAAATATTACTCTGTATCTAATGCAATAGTATTATGGTAGAGAGTCATTTCCCAAAGCTCGATATGGACAGTTATTGGGCTTGAATGAGTTGCAGTGAACAGTAGTCCAAATATCTTCATAAACAATTCATCCTAGTCAAGGATATATGGTAAAATAAAATCATTTTAGTTTTTTTGTACATAAAATTTATTTTGCGTAAACTCGTATTTCGTATGTTTATCATATTTTTCTTGAAATCCAAACTTCAGTCATTTTTATTCGGGAAAATTCTGTTCCCTTGGCTAAAACTCTCAAAGGCTACAAAAGAACTGATGATATATTATTTCCTTACTGTTTTGACTTGGATCAAGCATGAAGCGTGTGAAAACAGAATCGATGTTTAGATTCCTATCTATTTTGCATATTTTTTCTTCTCATTTATCCTTACAGAAGGTGGCAATATATATATCTCAAAGTACTTATTTCGATTTAATGAAAAAGAAAGATTTTTACAAAGAAATCGCGAAGCTTTTTTCATAGTATGCATGTCTTGTGTGTATCAGGAGTATTTTAACACCAGATCACATAGAAGTTTAGAAGGTCATACGAATTTCTCTCTTCTATCTCCTGAGGCTACAAGACACAATTTTTGATGCACTGGAAAAAGAAGAAAGTTTTGTTGTGACCTATGTGTATGTTACATTTTATCAAAAAAATTTTGTTGTTTCGCACTTGGGAATGTTACTGTTTAGTTGCACGTCTTTTTGATTCAAAATCTTTTTCTTTTTTTTCTTCTCAGAATGTTACTGTGGCACGGCTCTCGACTGACCAATTGGGTTGGTATTTTGAGCAAAGGTCTAAGAATTGCACCCAGCGAGGCACCAGTCACTGGATACATGGTTGGTTACCTAACTTTATTCATTTTTTTTTTTCTAATACATATGATTGCATATCATCTTTAAACTATTTCTACCAATAGATCAACATAAGTTTTATGTTAAAAATAAACTGGAAAATTAGAATTTAAAACGGTTCCAAAACATGTAGCCTTTTTGTAAATTTATTCAACTGAATTATAAACCCAAAATAGGACTTGGCCAGATCAGTACAAAGTAGCATATACTATATTTCTCAGTGTCAAAATCTTTCCTCTCAAAATAAATCTCAAAAATATGGGTAATATTAATATACATCATCTAAATTACTACTAGTCCATTGGCTTGTCTATCATAGCATACCGATACAGGAGTGAATTTTTGTGATCATGTACTTATGATACTCTTGTTTGTTTACTATTTTATATCAAGTATATTTTATACAATTCAGTTCGAGGTTTTACCCAGGAGTTCAGAATAGTTTCTAACATAGATTACCTTTCTGTTGGGTTGGGATAGGTCTATGAAAAAAGTAACCTTTAGCCAGTAGAACTTGATGAATTTTCAAGACTTATTTTTTTCTTTTTAAAATGTCTTTAATGCCAGGAAATATATATATATATATATATATATATATATATATATATATATATATATATATATATATATATATATATATATATATACTAGTTGGGGTACATGGCATTGCATGGGGAAAAAATGATGTATAACAACCCAGGAAAACAGAAAAGCAAATGATATTTTACAAAGATTTCATAAAATTAAGTTTGGGGTATACTCTTTTAAGGAATAAATAAATTTTTGAATTAGTATTTTTGACTTTAAATTGAGATGTAATGACTTGGGAGGTCAGTGCCAGCTATCCTGAGTTAATCTTGGGATTAAATTACCCTATTCTCATATTTGCAGCCCCTATTGTGTAACCATTTTGGAGTCTATAAGACACATACACACAAGTGAAGTAAATATGTGAATAGTGTTCCTGTATTTATTTTTTTTCTATTCCAGTTTACCAGTTCCGGGTTTTGTATAAGTAGATGTTTTGAATATCTAAAAACAGTTCCAACCCGGACAGGCGCATCTCCTAACAACTGACTCGTATTTTGAGTCTATAAAACACTCCCACACTAGCAAAATAACAAACATTTGCTATCTTCATGATACTATTGATGCACACACTTTACAGAATATCACAATTAATCTTGAACATTCTAGACTTGAATATTAATCTTGAACATTCTAGACTTGAATATTAATCTTGTACATGCTAGACTTTATAATTTTTCTTCTTTTCACAGTTTGGAAAAGGTGTTTATTTTGCCGACATGTCTAGCAAAAGTGCTAACTATTGTTATGCTACGCGAACAAGGAATGTGGGCCTGGCTCTCCTGTGTGAGGTAGGAACTTTAAAATCTTTCACTGACCTGAAAAAGAATTTGTCCATTGGTTTACAGGAAAGAATGTTATCCTTATTGTGTGTGTTTATTTCATTTATTTTTTTCTGTCAAAAAAAAAGAGAATTGAATGAAGAATACTCTCACAACTTCTATGATGTTACCTCATACCACTTCTGTTCAGCTGAGTGCTAAGGTGCATAAATAGTCAGCAGTTAAGTGGTGTCAGGAGTCTAGTGAGCAGAGCTCAATTCGTATTATTCAGTTACAGAACAGAGCGTTATTCTTGATGTGTTAAGTTGTTTCATTCTTTTTGTATTATTTAAAAAATTTATCTATTTATTTTTTCTTCATACAACACTTCATTCATTTCCCTGATCTTTGAAATTATTATTCACCAGACTAAACACCATTAGGTAAAAAAAAGAATTAATGAATAATAATTAGATAGATGGAAGTCAGATGGAGTTTGATTTATTTTCAAAAAGTGATATTTGTGACCTTTAAAGTTTGGGGGGGGGGGTTGGGGGGGGGTTACAATCTTCGAAAAAAAATTTCAATGTACATAAAAACTGTTTGAGATAAACAGTCCTTATCCTTTTTACTTTCAGCCCTTCTAACTAATAGACATTCATTCTCGCTCTCGCTCTTCCCTTCTCATTATGGATGATACAGAGTCCCCATACTCATCAGGAAACATTCTTTCTTCCTGCCAACCCCCCCTCTCTCTAAAGAAGATACAAAGTCCCCCGCTGCTTATTTGCAGCAGTACCTTCGATGTTCAGCTACAAAAGCAAATAGAAAAAAAATCTTCATTTTAGCGTGAATTTGAATTGTAAATCAAACACTCCTACCTCCTACCTTTTAAAACATATTTTTGGGGTTGATTTTTGAGAAATGATTTGCTGAAAACTTTTCCCGGGGTCTGATTAGTAGGCTGTCACATACAGGTGGACACTGACTTTTGATAAATTATGAATAAGATGATAGCAAAAGTTTGCAATAGAGCCTCAGATGAAATTCTGTATCAAATTGTTAGCCTTTTGCATCCTAGGGGAAAACATGAATTTTAAACTAGAAAGCACTTAGACAGTGCACACCTCCACCAATGTGATTGTCATTGAAAATTAAACAATCATTTCCAAATAAAAATATTGGACCCCTAAAAGCTTAATAATAACCTTTTAAATAATGTATAATGTATTAATTAATGTATTAATCACTTTTCAAGAAATGGATAAATACAAATCAACATGTAAATAATAAAATGAATAAATAGATAATCTTATTTTCAAATGTCTGTCCATCTGTTTGTCGGAAAATAAACATGTAGGTGCTAGATATAAATCTAGATATTTATAGATGAAATCTGGATGATTCTAGATAATTTTATGTAGTTTTGTAGTTTTTCTCTTTCTCCAAGAT
This sequence comes from Thysanoteuthis rhombus, assembly GCA_963457665.1. NCBI lineage: Eukaryota > Metazoa > Mollusca > Cephalopoda > Oegopsida > Thysanoteuthidae > Thysanoteuthis > Thysanoteuthis major. Next base: position 18,420,945 of record OY735225.1, on the reverse strand, counting down.
TTTCCTTTTTGGGAATTGGGACCTCTCACTTGGTGAAATTTCCTTTTAAGAATTCTTTGCTGCATTTTGTTTCCCTTTTATTTTATGAAGAGAAAAAGAGCAAACTACATTTTTATCTAAGGCAGACCCCAAAGAAAAGAACAATTTGCTTCGAATTGTTTCAATAACAGAATTAAATTGCTTTTCTCTATGTAACATTTGTTGATGCTTTTATTGTTTATCATGCTAGGTCTATCCAATGTCCAGCCATTCATTATTATAAATGAAAAGAATAGCCGTCATAGAGCAATGTTGCTTTAGTCCACTTCAAAGTACTCCCCCAGGGACTCACACACTTATCCTAGCACCCTTTCTACTATTCACAATAGTCTGTAAAGTAATCTTTTGGGATCTCAATCAACTGCCTCATAGCATTCTCCTTAATCTCATCCATGGTGTGAAATCACTTTGTGAAAAGCCAGAGAGCCAAATCTGGACTGTAGGGAGGGTTAGCACAGCTGAGTGATGCAATGTTTTGGGAAAAAAAATCTGCACGAGACATGGAGAATGACTTGCTCCGTCATTGCAAATAGGGTGGTCACACAGATTACTCAATGACATCTCACTGCCGATTGAGTAACTTTACTGGAGAGTGTTCAGGCATTTGCAGTAGGGTCTGCCTTGATTCTAGAGACATTCAGAATGGCTGTATACTCTCTGGATAGACCTCATATTATACATCTGACGATAAAGCTTACTGAAGATATAAAGAACTATTTTAACTCTATAATATGTGTCTTTTATTTTAGGTATCACTTGGAGAAAGTCACCAGTTGTTAGAGGCAGACTATTATGCTGACAAGTTGCCTCCAGGAAAACAGAGTGTCAAAGGAATGGGACGAGTTGCTCCGGACCCTACCTCTATCCAAACATTGTAAGTATCATAATCAGCTTTTTTTTTTGGCTTTTTTTTTGGTATTGTTACTATCTTTTGTATCGATATTTTTAGCTATTCACACTTGTGTTGATATCTCTTCTGCTGTGTGATATTCCTTGGATTACAATATTATGTATTATTAATGATAATCTCTCTTCTATTTATGATTAATATTGTTAGAAACTGTCAAGCCAGAGTGTCGAAATTGGTTTCTTCAGGTTTTAAACTTGGCTGGCTGGTTATATGTATATGACACGCACCAATGGAGCTATAGAGCTGGAAATTTAGACATATCCTCTGTATTATGTCTGGAAAAGATGTTTTGTTTTTTAGTGTGTTTTTTTTTTTGTTTTTTTGTTTTTTCAAAATTCCCCCAAACCCTTTTTTAGAGATGGTTCAGTTTGCAATGTAAGCTTATGCTAAATTCGATCTCTCAGTTTGTGTCTGCTTGTTTTTGTTTTTTTTTAAATTTCAAACTTTTTTGGTGCCCAACAAAAGCCGAGAGAAGTAACTTATTTGATGATCACCTACTTTTCCAATTTTTCTAATTGATTACCCCAGATGTGGTATGCTGCCAAATGATGTTGGTTGCCTGACAGTTAGTATTAAGCAATTAACCAGACCTATTGTAGTTTGTTGTTGATATTACTACTACAACAACAATAACAATTTTTTGACTTAGTATAATTATTATAGCCTTGGTGCGAAGACCTATTCATTTATCTATTGCAATAATCCATTTCTCATATCACAGCATTATGTACTACATTGCATAAATTATACTCTTTTTTCTTCTTTCTCCTGCCTAAAACAAAAAAATAAATATTCATTGGTACTGCTACATTACTGGAATTCATACAAGGTAACTTTTATCTTACTCAAAATGGAATAATGCTCTTATTCACGATTGTAGGAAATAACGCCAGCCTTGACCCTACTTGACCAGACTTCATTGCTGAATATATTGTAATTTTCCCTCACTTATCATCCGTATATGTCTGATCAAAAGAGGGCAGCTGAAAATCATCTATAACTAAGTTACATAGTTAGTTGCGTAATGGATAAAAATATATTCATAATGAACAAAACGTACAGCTTGGCAGTCACCATAGATAGTCCCAAGCCCAGGTAAAGGTGGAGGGTTGAGTGTGGGGCTAATAACTCTATGCTGCTTGCTGCTGAAACCACTGCAGTGTGGTTGCGATTCAACAAGTAGTGTACAGAGATTCACTAAAATATATCTCTGAATATATCATGCCGAATACAGCAGCCAGATACACTCATCCCAATGTAGTTTGATTAAATAAATTTATATGTAACATTTATATTATATGAATAACATAATCTATACTTTTACAACTTCAAAGTTATAAACATTTTCAAGTGTTATTGTGACTCTTACTCTTTCAGGCCAAATGGTACAGTTGTCCCATTAGGTAGAGGCATTGATACTGGTGTGTCAAACCCCCATGGCTACACCCTCAACTATAATGAATATATCATCTATGACACAAGACAGGTAAAAATGAAGTATCTCGTCAAAATCCAGTTTGATTTTAAATAAAATGAAAATAAAGCTGATCCTTCTCATGGGGGGGAAAATATTGCCATCAAACGGGTTTAGTATTGAATGTATGACTGAAATAAAATCTTATTTGTGCTTCTACCAAAATTTTTGTTTTTCTCTGCTGTTATGTCCTCTTGTCAAACAACAATGTCTGTCTGTAAATGATGAATTTTCAAACTGCACATTTTTAGATGCCTTAGCATCAACTGATGTGAGTTACGTCCCTTGTTCAGTGTTGCCAATTTAGATGTTTTTGGTTGCTTCTAGATGTTGGAAATTGCTATTTAGATTTTTTTAATAAAATAAGTAATACTTTTATTTAATTTGTAGTAATAGAATAAGTAATATTTTTGATATATTAAGCAATACTCGGACATGTCCGTTCCGAGGATGCATTTTCACTATCTCTTTATTTGTGGTGTGTGAAGCAGCCTGCCATAGTTGTCATGTAAAATAATTTTCTGCCTGTCATACAAAACTATGGCTTCAAAGTATTTCAGTTACTTCTCTCTGGTGATGTCAATTTAGATACTTTAGAGCTAAATTTAGATCTATAAATAGAAAGTTAGAAAATATACTCTCATCTGAAGATTATTCCATATTGATGAAAAAATTATATCTTGTACCTCCTTTTCCAATGAAAATACAAATTTGAAAAAAAAAAGCAACTGAACAAGAGAATATAACTCCTCAAATTGGGTTTGATAGAATAAGAAAAGAATAAGAAATATATCCTCAATATTACTGTCATGAGGTGCAGTTCTTTGTTTTCAATGTTGTTAATAGCAACAATCAAAACAAATATCATCAACAGTAATAACAATCAAAGCAGAATTTTTTTGAAGGCTATTACATCATCTCAAAATAATTTAATTCAATCTTATTCTATAGAAAAATTAGAAAAAAAATGATTCTCTCTCTCACTCTCTCCTTTTTGCTCACTATCTCTCTCATTCTCTCTTTCTCACTATCTCTGTGTTTCTCCGTCCTAATCAAACATTCTAAACTATAAACCCACGCTCATGAACACTTGTGATGTCTATTCAGGCAAAAACTATATCCATTTCATGATTTCAAACTTGTGCATGGATGAACATATCTGGTGAATATCAACTTCATACAATGCCCAGTTGTCGGGTTATCTAAGAGCACAACATACATAGATTCCTCAGATTATAGTAAAATTTTAATCAAGTAAATGTTGAAATTTAAAGTCACATGATATTAATGTGTGGTATATTTCTTAGGTTTTATGTATATAACTGGATAATCTAGATGTTTCAAGATGTCTTTTAACTCAATTTTATATGTAAACTTGAAAATGAAGTTGGCAACACTGCCCTTGCTAGATCTTCACACAAGAAAAGAACTAGTACATATATGGTCTGACATTCAGATTTGTTTTGTTTTGTAGAATTTAGTTATGTGCTTGTTTTGGGTTTTTTTTTTAATCCTAAAATAAGTAGTTTTGTCTGATAAAGTGACGACAAAGGATTGGAACCAATATACCAAAACGTTGGGTCTTTTTCAATTACTACTTTCAGACAAGATCCATTTTTTTAATCTTTATTCATTTGGGAAGATAAACTAATATAAATCATTACTATTTATTTTTGCTAAAACAGTTAGCCTTTGGATTAACAGACTAATATGGTGGATGGTTGTCCATTAATTGTGAATATCCATTAAATTGAATGTTACTTGAGAAAGGGCGTTTTTTACCCTTTTTTTTTTCACACTTTTCAAATTCAAATATTTTAATGCAAAAGTAGCTTTAACATAACACGGAATATGAATCTATTGTACTATGATATGGAATAAATCAATGGAATTTTCAAAATGTAAACATCCAGCTTTTGTTCTCAACTGCCAAAAACGTTCATTGTAAAAAATAATTTTTCAATCAACTCAAATTGCTTTGTCACATTCAAGTTTGCACGCTTTCATTTGACTTCTCTACTAGTTGACTCCATTTTGAGTTGTAAGTATTGCAAAATTATTTAATGAATAAAAGTAAACATTCAGAAATAGGAGATGATAACAGGATGAATAAGTCAAAACAAAGGCAAAAAGGAATCAAAATATCTAGTTGTTCCAGAAAATTATCCAAAATTTAGACGAAAAATATCCAAACATATCTAGATTTTCCAGGAAATTATCTAGAAATAAGCCTCCATTTACTGCTTTCAGTATAGAAGATAACACCAAAAATTTGAGGACTGTAAAGCGAAAATATGGAAGTTTTGTTTTTTGTTTTTCTAAATTTTGATGTTTTGAATTTCATCAGGAAATTTTTCATTTTTGATAAATATTAAGATTTGAATTCAAAATCTGGTTATTTAGAATAAACTAAATAATATGTGTAAGCCAAACCGTAAAAATGTCTGAAAGTAAGTATCTGGTTTAGTCCGGTTATCATTACACTGTAAATAGACCCTTCCCTCGTAGAACCTTTTAAAAGACTTCTTTTCTAAAAACTAACACATTTCAGGGAGGATCTTTGGTGTAATGAATTGAAAGCATCCAAGAGAAATAGAAAAAAAAATTTAACCCTAGACTGAAAAATGTTAAATAGACCAACTTGAAAAATCACTATAGTTTGCTACACCTAAATGTATTAATTAATCTCAATGTATATTTACGGGTAAATATACTCTGAGACAAACTAATAAATTTAGGAGTAAGAAAGAGTAATTTTTTAAGTTGGTCTACATGTAACATTTCTTTTTATGTCTGCAACTACATTTGATACGGATTTGGAATAGTAAAAAAAATGGAAAATTCAAAATTGATATAAGCCTGATATTTATTCTGAAAACAAAGTGTTTTTCTTTGGGGTGGGTAACAGTAAAACAAAATTCGTTTAATGGGAAAAATATGCCACCGACACAAATAAGTTTCCAGTTATTTATCACAGGAACTCAGTCAAAAATGATACATTCTGGCAGACCTACTCAGTTTTTTGTTTCTTCCTTCATTGTTTATATGTGAGTTGTTAAAAGTAGAGAGATAAGTAGTGTACAATAACCGGGTGCCCACCCTGGAGATTTGGCAAAATTTTGATATTTCGAATGATTGTTAAAAGTTCAAGGCCTGACCTTTATCAAATAAATATCAAAATATTTTTACCTCAAAATCTGATTATATCAAGATTTTGAAGAAAAAAAATATCTAAAAATATCCAAATTAGTATCCAATATCTAAAAACGAATTCTTAAATATAATAGAAATATCTAAATTTAATATATCTAAATTTAGATATAAAATATCTATGTTGGCAATGCTGAAAGTGAATTTTCTGCACACATTCACAATGCATACTTAATTAAAGTATCTGTTGAATCTGAAAACCATTATATTAGGGTCCATTAAACCGGAGGTTACTGTATTTACCTCCATCTTGATTGTTTCTACATTTTATTGCCACCAAACTCAGACTAGGTACTCTTTAGCTGTGAGTAAATAAAATACATGTAAAAAGGATTTGGGATGATGAGTGAGTTCAAGGTTCCGATTTGAACTGACACTCGCTACTAAGTTCCAGTAGCTTAGTGGTAGGATCGGTCGTTCATTAAGCCAGCCGCCCTCTGGTACGAGGGTTGTGAGTTTAATTCTCACCTGGAACTTATTCTTTATTCCAATCCAAGCTGTAAATTTATTTACTCACTGCTGAAATCCTTTTTGTTTTGGGGAAGTTTTTTCCCGCCACATGGCTCATCTTCCATCTGGTATTGATATCAAATCACCATAGCCTCCAAAGTGGCATGACCAATTAGTCAAGTAGGCTACAAATTCTCTTCTTCTTGAGTGCATGTGTGTCTCCTAGTACTCCTGATCAAATTTAGGGGGCTACAACCTTGGAAATCTTTATGATTACATCACTAGATACCATTATATAACGTTTTATTTGTCGTTTTTTCAAAAAAGTGCTTTTTGGGGTCTCTATGGTCATTTTGGACCTGAATCTTGAATATCTTTTAAATGATTTTTTTTATAAAAGATCTCTTTTTTTTTTCTTTTTTTTAAAGATAATTTTTCAGATAATTTGTTCTGGTATATGTGCGGGCTATGGTGATTCATTTATGCGATGTACGGATATCTTCTTTTAGTATTGTTTGTATGGATGTTTGGGTGGCCCAACAGTTAACAGCATGGAGCTAGAAATCGAAGTGAGTTCAATCCAAGATGAGACCATTCACTTCATGCTAATGCCTTTGGGAAAGGCATGAATCCATCTTTTCTCCTTCCAGCTAGAGGTAAATAGTATAGCAGTCTGAACTCTCTGGCCATGGTTGGTTGCCAGTCTAGGAGATGGACATTTCTGATTCCAAACCAGGGAGTGGAGTCGCCTTAAGGTGGTTGGTTGCCAACTTTGACTTATTTCCTGCAACCAAGTTGATGCCAAATATGTCATTCCTGAGATTCCCTTTGGATTACATCCGCAAGACTGAGAGGGGGATCCTGTCAACTGAGCATCCCAGGATCTCCATCTACTTTTCCCTGGTTTGTGCCCTGGAGAGGTCGCTTTAGTGTCATTATATTGTCTACTGAGAGATAAAGAGACCTTTCTATATTGTTATATGTGGTTTACAAAGAGGAAAGAATTCTTTCTAATTCTTCTACATTTTTCTTTCTGTTCTTGGCACTTACTTTTTCTTTCTTTCCACTATAAGAAAGAGAACATGCTTTAGTAGAATAATCATTTGATGACATCTTTTTCAGATAAATTAAATGAAGAAAAAAAATCAGATTTACTAAAATTACCCCCTTTTTTTCTGCTAACATTCCGCTTCTTCTTTGACAAAGGGCTCCATCTGATGAAGCCTCACATCAAAGTAAAGGCAAAATATTAGAAGAAAAAAAAGGGATGATTTAAGCCAATCTGATGTTTTTATTACACTGTAGACCTGTTATAATAAAAAATTGTCTATAAGGCAGTTTGAGAATGGACCCAAATTTTCGAAACGTTAAATTTGGCTCTCGAAATAATAGCTATATACAAAAATAGAATGACCCCTACTGAATCCGCTTACACCAACTTTAAAAAGAAAATGAATTGGACAGAAACATTTCAGTAGTCAATAAATGAAACTCATCTTTCCCTTCCATTTGTTAGAAAGATTAATTGTCAAACTTCTACTCTAGATACTAGTTACATATGTATCTCAAGTTTTGCCAAGACACTAATTTGAAAAAAAATTTTTTGTTTTCCTGCCAGACTAGCCTACGGGGTCTGGACTTGGACTAAGGTTTGTAAAGATTAGAAAGGAATTCAATTTTTTTAATGGCGCATCTCCACAATGACTCTGTACATTGTGTTCTCGAACCCATCTCTCTTCTCTTGTGAGAAACTGTCAATTAAAATTGTCAACATAGGTTTCTTCAATTTTTAAGTTGATCTGGCTGGATGGCTAGCTATGTATGTATCACATGTACAGACTACACCAATGATGTTAGAGTGCTGAAAATTTAAATGTTTACACATTATGCTTAGAAAAAACGTTTTGTTTGATTTTTTTTTCCCCTTAATTCTCCCCAGTAATGTCTTAGCTTGCTGTTTATTGCTTTGCTGTATGATGGTTGAAATACTATGGATTTAACTGGCTAAATAAAATGAGGAGAGACAGGAAAATATGTGTCTTATACTGGCTGGTTCAGTAAATTAAGTGCTGACTCAAGCTATTAGAACAAGGCCCCTCGGTTAGTCACTTCCTGTGTCTGCCCAAAGCTCTGAGGCTAATATTCCCGTTATGGCTACAAGTGAGCACAGCTGTTTCTCTATATTTACATTTAAAACATACAGACATCTAATGGACATTAAACATCTCGATAGGTTTTTAATTTGTGTGTCCGTGTGGGGAGGGTCAATTTGCAATGTAAGTTTATGCTAAATCGATCCTTTAGTTGGCGCCAGGCAGAATTCATGCATGTTTTTTTTATTCAGACTTTTCTTAGTGATCACTGCCCAACAAAAGGCAAGAGAAGAAACTTATTCTTTTTCCAATTTTTTAATTGACCCGCCAAAAGACATTGATCACATGACAGTCCCTATTGAGTGACTGACCAGACCTGTTTTATTTTCATATATTTGTTGAGTGATCATCAGACCATATGATACATTGTGACCACTCCTGACTTACCAATGGTCTTCTGGTCAGAATCAGTTGATAGCTTATGACAATAGACATTTCTATATTAGCAGCATGAATTTGAGAGAATCTATGTTAAAATAGATATACAGTGACTTGATTTAGACTTCTCCATGCTGCTACTTTTTTAAAATGGTTATAAATATATACATATATTAGGAAAGTATTTACATATTTCACTGCTATAAATCATAAACCAATCAACTAAGACGAAACCAAGGTTAAATTGTACAAAATGACAGCTGGATTTAATTCCTCGGATTGTACATTTGACTAGAGCTGGAAAATGGATCAGCTGAAACATTATGTTGTCAACATCAAAGATATGATGATAAATTGTCCAAACAAGATTTGGAATTGTCGTGCCCCCTATACTTTTAGTTAGGAATTTAATACGAAACTCTTCTTTTAACTAGATATCCAAAACGTCACTTCCTCCTATGACCCCTATAAAACCCCTGGACGCACATGGTCCAATGCTCATTAGCTCCAGCACCTCTAGCTGGTTACGCTTCTAGCCCCAGCCTTTGTGGCCGGCCATTCTGTTTCTTTCTCTCTGGTCCAATGCTCATTGGTACCAATATTCCTAGCTGTTCATACCTCTGGCCCCGGCCTTTGCAGCCAGCCACTCTCTTTCTGTGTTCCAACAGCCTTAAGGTAAGCTTGTCTCTTCTCTCTCTCTCTCTCTCTCTCTCTCTCTCTCTCTCTCTCTCTCTCTCTCTCTTAGGATATTTATTATAGTTTTTATACACACTTTCTTCTTACACACGCATCATTGCGTATTCATCTCAAGAACACATCTTATCTAAGTTAAGCACTCTCATTGTAGTTAGGTCGGACTTCCTAAGATAACTTCATAGTGGCTGCAACTAAGATGACCATACCGACGGACATTCTATAGACTCTATCTCACATTCACTTAGTGACATTCCTTTACCTTCATCCTTCCTATCTTTACATCCTAACCTGGTAGATCCCTCCACATATCCGTGTCAGCAGAAACTCTGGTCCTCATTTATTTTGATTCACTTATGAATTAAACTTGGCACCGTTGTTTACTTCTTTGTTTGTTCTTATTTCTGCGTTTTATTAACAATCCAACTATCTGTGTACTAACCTCGTTTTTGTGCTTAAGCAGTGAACATGCTACACATCAGGATTTATCTCCTTAGATTGATTCTGGTAATTTATATTTTAGGGGGCTAATATAATTAGCAGCCCTAAATCTGGCACCCCCGACATGAATTAAGTACAGATTTGTATTTCTTTTTGTGACGAAAAATACGAGAGGTTGGTTTCTTCTCTTCACACAGTTCAGTTCATTCAGTGCATTCTATTTTCAATAACAACCGTGAGTTCTCAAGACAATCACAATATGTTTCCGATGTTTGATACCAGGATCCCTTTTATTAGATATCTAAAACGTCACTTCCTCTGATGTCCCCTATAAAACCCCTGGACACACATGGTCCAATGCTCATTAGCTCCAGCACCCCTAGCTGATCACGCTTCTAGCCCCTGCCTTTGAGGCCAGACATTCTCCCTCTTTCTTTCTCCCTGGTCCAATGCTCATTGGCGCCAGTATTCCTAGCTGTCCATACCTCTGGCCCCCCCGGCCTTTGTGGCCAGCCCCTCTCTTTCTGTGTTCCAACAGCCTTGAGGTAAGCTCGTCTCTTCTTTCTTTCACTCTCTCTCTCTCTCTCTCTCTCTTAGTTAGGATAGATATTATAGTTTTTATACACACTTTCTTTTTACACACGCATCATCGCATATTCATCTCAAGAACACATCTTATCTAAGTTAAGCCACTCTCTTTTTTTCTCCCTAAGATCATTGTTGTTTCATTGACCTACTGGTCGATCCGATTTTAACCACCACCCTCACTTCGGGAAACACACATGGATAAAACTCCATGTTCTATGTCTTTCATAGTCTGTTTATCGAGAGTCTAACAGCATCTGAGAATAGCCACCAAGTCAACTCACTTACTTGGTAGTAAGGCTCGCACACTGAACCCCGTTTCCACGTATTATCTTGGAGTAGTCCAACCATACGGAATCCATGCATTCACACAACTCCACTCCAACTCCGACGCCAGTACTACCAAGACGAGAAAGCTCCCACCTTTCGCAATCTCTTCTTCTATCTCTTCCCCTAACATTACTTCTGACAATCGATCATATCTATATTATCCTTACATGTACCTCATCTTTATTCTTGTATTAAACGTACATCCTTTCCCTGGCCAAAAATATGTGTATATCTTCATTCTACTTTGTTTTCTCAATGTGCGTCCAACTTCATACTTAGCGCACATTCCATTCTCTTCATACAGCATCTTTCCCTTCCACATCTGCAGGGCCGCACACGCGCTACAGTCAATCCATGACGAGGACCAAATCCCTTTGTCTCTCAAACAACAATCCATCACTGTTCAGATTCAACAAAAGATATTACGCGCAAAAGAATGTTTAAGTCTCCTCTAAAAATAATCGACAGTAGAAGTACATGTATACAATGTAGTAATATATATATATATATATATATATATATATATATATATATATATATATATATATATGTATATGTATATGTATATTATTGTAATAAAAATTTGCCTCAGGTGGCTGCATCAATTTTTCTCCCTGAAAATTGTGTTTTACCCAAAGAAAACAGTTCTATACTTTAGATATTTCCCTGGGGCAGATTTGAAACTATATTTCCTCAGAGTTCCTTGAATCTAGAAGCAAAAACCACTTCTTTTTCGTTGGCAAAAAAATGATGATCATAATTTCAAAATGCAAAAGTCTACAAAGACCTTCATTTAATACATGTTTCACGTAGCACAATAAATGATTTTTATTGCAACATACGGAGGTGAATAGAAAATTTTCTACAAAAACTGCAACGTAAACTATTAGGTTAGTGCAAAAATAATTGTAGTTTTTTCCATCAATTTTAAAGCAGTATATCTCTGCTTAGAATAAAAATTATCAATTGAAATAAGAATCTTCAGAATCTACACATTTTTGGCAACTAGCAACAAGTTCATTAATTCCAGAAGTATAAAATTCTGGGATCCTGGAATCAGCAAATTCTTCAAAGACATTTTCAGCTGCTTCTTAGTTGTTGAAGACATTGTCTTTCAGGAAGAGGTTGAAATTCTCGAAAAAGTGGTAGTCAGTTGTTGAGGGGTCTGATGAGTAAGCTAGATGAGGTACAATTTTGTAATCAAGTTTGTTCAATTTTTACTGGCAAATTCACATGACATGTGGTTGGGTATTTTCATGGAAAAGAATCTGTCCTTCTAAATAAACCAATATTGGATTTAAAGGCTGCTTTCCTTGGTGCATTTTGTTGATTTCCTGGCAATACTTCTTTGCTATGATTATTCTACCAGGATTCAAGAAGTTGTAGGGGATGATTCTACTTGCCAACCACCAATCAGTGACCGTAATTTCCTTTTGATGTAGGTTTGGTTTGGGGAAGTTGTATTGGTGTTTCACCTCTGTCCAGTCACAGCATGGAATACTGTCAATTGTAGTACACAATCCATTTTTCATCATGTCACAATGCGATCAAGAAAACAATAATTTTTATTAAGCAATGTAACAGTGAATCTTGGGATTTTCGTTCTGCTTGTGTGGTACCCATTTGTCAAGCTTTTTTTGGTTTTCCAATTCGGTGCAAACATTAAACAACTGTTGAATGGTCAACATTTACTTTTTTGCTACCTTCCGAAAGGTTTTGTGTGGGTCTATCTCAATAATGGCCCTCAATTGGATATCGTCAATCATAGAAGGTCATCCACAACCCTCCTCATTTTCAAGGCTCTTGTTTTCTTGGAACCAGTGTTGAGCTGTACATTTATTAACACTCCCCTAACCAAATACTTGATTAATATTGCGAGCAGTTTCCACTGCTGTACTTCCCATTTTGAACTTATACTACAAAATTGCTTTTTTTTCCATCCTCAAACAAGAATAAATAATGAAAAGAAAACAGTTACTTTAAATGAATAAAGCAAAATTCAGACTTTAATTTGGTACATTCCGTGGATGTAGTTAAATAATAGTTTATACCAAAATAATCATCAAAGTTTAAAATAACAAAAAATACAATTATTTTTGCACCAACGAAATGAACCAATTCTTGACCGAAATGCACTGTATTAATTTTGACTACTATTTCCCTTCATCTTATTGATTGAAAGCACATAAAATTACTTATTTGCTACCCAAATATCAGGATGTCATTAAAGAATTAGCAGGCATAAGAGAATAAGTTCAAAACCAGACATTAATTGTTACTTTTTCTAAAAAAAGGCCACATTCAATTTAGAGCTATTGTAAACAATACCACTTCAACACTAACAATGGCTGCTGCTAAGTTGGTAGTGAGATCTCAAAATGTTACATATGTCGGTCAATAGTCGAGTGAGTAGGACACTCACTATTCTAATCAGAATCTAAACAAAGTCATGATAAAATTTGATCATCTCTTTGCTCATCTTTGCATGAGTTGAACACATACAGAGACAACCAAATTTATATATACATACATACATATATATATATATATATATATATATATATATAAAACAAGTAAATAATTTCTTATTTCTGGATTAAATATTGTTAGGCCTTATTTGGGGTCAAAATAAGTGCAAATTGTGACACTAGGGGGCCAGGAGTCCCCCGTGTCCTGAAAATTACTATGGCTGTTACCAAAAATTACTATGGTTATTACCAGTAATTACTATGGTTATTACAAAGGGAGTTATCTGTGTTAAAAGGGATAATGTGTTTTTTGAGGATGTGGAAAGTGAGAATTGTGTGCTTCCAAGTGGGAGTCACCTCTACTTTCTCAATCTAGTGTCATCTGTCAAATCCTGGGTTGCAAAAGACAGATGCTTTTGGAGAAGATTTTCTTCCCGATTCGATGACCAGATAAGGGCTTAATGTGTTTTTCGAGATATTATGGGAAGTTGAGTCACCTGTACTTTCTCAATCTAGTGTCATCTGTCAAATCTTGGGTTTCAAAAACAAGGCCAGATAAGGGCCAGTGTCTGGGGTCTTGAGAGAAAGAGTAAAGCTTATGAAAGAAAAGCTATTTGCGGAGCCCTTGAGAGAAGGGGAGACTAATTTATGATCTTGGATAGACCTGCGTCGCGAGATGAATGAGGGTCAATGTTTGGGGTTTTCCGGAGGGGTCGAGATAACAGGAAAAGGAAAGAAAGGAAGTCGATTAAAAAAGATATACAGTGTCGATACCAAGGGCTTAAATAGGAGGGATTTTCGTAACAAGCAGTCAGAGAGTAAAATTGGGTTTGGAGAAGAGAATCGCTGCCAGTCTCTCTCATGTTAGACGCCGCCCTTAGTAACCGTCAATCACTGCTACCATTCAGTAGACTACCGTTCGTGACATGAGAGACCAGTCATCAGTTTGACTTAGATGAAAATCGGCCTCCTCTCTTTTCAACTGCGAATAGGCATTTCCCGTCTCCAGAGATATTGATAATCAATATTCTATATAAAACATTTAAACGAAATTCCGACTTGTTGCCTTCTTTTACTAACCCAGAACCACGGCTGGTTTAGTATAGTTTGTGAGGCCATCACCATAGCGAACCCCCACAAAATCAGGTAAGTTGAGTTGATTTTCAATTAGTTCATTTAATTTAGTAAAATCTATTTTGTAAAGCTCCAGTCCAAGGCTGGAGTTAATTTTGTTGTTCTACCACAACAAGAACAATCCTCAGCAAACTTGGGAGTATAAACTCTTTGCTGTTTGTCTGTCCAATTAAACCAAGCCAATGCATAAAATTAACATTCCTTTAGCGTGATTTGAAATAACGACCAACTGATTAGGTAGGCGACTCTCTAACCAACTGAGCTAAATGACAATTCTTACATATTCAAAAAAATTCATGTTTAAAATTCTAATAGATAAATACTTTTATGAAATTAACGTTTCCCTGTCCTGATTTGAAATCACAACCAAGTGATTGGTAGTCAGCTCTCTCACTGACTGACAAGTCTTACATGTATACAAAAATTTATCTTACAGACACACAATGGCTTATTTCATTCTAATATATAAGTACATTTATATTGAAAAATATATTTTTTATATTTAATATATATACAATACAAAAGCTGCAGTAATCAGAATAGAAGCAGGAATGGTGTTTGACCCTGCAGCAGCCTAGATTATCTTGTCCATATAATATATTCAATTCAATATGGTGGAAATTTTTGACCTTCTGAAGAGTGTTTCAAACATTTCTTTCCACATCTGAAATTCTCAGATTAAATTATTGTCTTCTAATTCCATGAATTATTTGAACTAATATTCTCGTCTGATGCTCAAGTCTCTTAATTCTTTCAATTAAGTAAATAGCAATCCTTACTTTCTCTTATCCTAGCCCCCTCCAAAATAGATAACCCTCAAGGTTTACTGAATGTAACACAAAGGAATAATTATCATTCCATTGTCCATATTAGGATATCTCATATCAGTTAGTTTATCTTAGTTAAATCATCCTTGTAATGTCACTTGTCTGTCTCTTCCACTGAACCAGAGTATGATTTTTTTTTCACTTCCCAATCCATAGATTGAACTCACAACTGCCAAACAACTCACAAGATACACTTACCCAACACTTTTATCCACTTGGCTATGAACCCCATCGTGCACCCGAAAGAGACTAGCGGGTGCAACTGCCAATATGTTTAGACTATAACAACCAAGATAAGGATGCTTATCATAATATATTATATACAATTCCTCATCTTTGAAATTCAGTTGAAAGATGAGGATATTAGTCCAAATAATTTGTGGAATGAAAAAAATCACTGGTTGACATTCAGAGACGACTGGATGCAAATATTCAACCAAGGAAGATAAATGAATGCATCAACCCAAATATTATGATTAAAGCAACAAACATGTGTCACCATGGCCAGTACGTACACCAGAATTAATTATCTAGAAATTATTTTTAAAAATAGATCTTTCATCTGAAATTGTTTTTTGAAAGAGATTTTTTTATCTAAAATTATCTTTAAAAAATTGATCGTTTATCTAAACTTATTTTTCTCAAATTGATTATTTATCTAAAATTATCTATTATCTAAAAAAAATAAATCTTTTATCTAGAATTACTTCTTTAAATAGATTATTTATCTTAAATCATCTAAAAATAAATTTATTTTTTATCAAAAATTATTCGTTTGAATGGATTTCTTATCTGA
This sequence comes from Thysanoteuthis rhombus, assembly GCA_963457665.1. Taxonomy (NCBI): domain Eukaryota; kingdom Metazoa; phylum Mollusca; class Cephalopoda; order Oegopsida; family Thysanoteuthidae; genus Thysanoteuthis; species Thysanoteuthis major. Next base: position 18,405,057 of record OY735225.1, on the reverse strand, counting down.
AATTATCAAAAAAAAAAAATTCCTAGCACAAGATTCGAGCATCGTTGGTTAAAAATGACCATGGAGACCTAAACAGCACTTTGAAAAAAAAACAAAAAATGTTTTTAGGTGGTGCTTAGTGGTGTACTCGGGCAAATTTCCAAGGTTGTAGCCCCCAAAATGTGACTAGGAGCACCAGGAAACGTACACACTCCCACAGATACACATGCACTCAAAGAGAAAAGTATCCGTAGCCCTCTTGGCAGGTTGGTCGGGCAGGCCATTTGTGGGGCTACAGTGTTTTGATTAGGTTCATTTCTTTGATTAATAATTAAATTTTATAAAGACAAGTTTTTTACAAGATTGAAAATAATTTCATTGTATTTTGGTTTTTCTATGTTGAATTCTCATATATGAGCTCATTATTACTTCCTTCAAGTTACAGAACTATCCACCAATTGTTGTTGATTTATTTAAATATTATTTCTTTCATCTTAATTCCAGTTGCTTTTCATTGCAACATCTCAGACCATCATTCTACAGCCAGTAAACAATGCAAATAAGAAATGGAAGATAAGCGTTTGGCATAACTCAAACTCACATCCTATTTGCTTTGGAGAGCCTATCTCATCATTATAGCCGCTCTTACGGATAGAGCTAAAACAGCTTTGCATATATAGTTGTATAGAGATCGGGGAGAAAATAAAGAATAAGTTTATGTTAGTGTTCCTCAAACTTTTTCAGACTACTGCTCCCTTGTAGAGCATATATTTTATTAATGCCCTCCCGCCCAAGTTGGTAAAAAATGAACCTTTGCGTAAATTTTAGGAATATTTTTTTAAATTTAAACATTTATTTTATTATTCAAAGCATAATTGTACAAAAGTATCAAAAAGCACTTGATTGATAAGTATGAACACAGGCCTGGTGAGTCACTCAATAGACACCGCCACATTATTTGACAGAATGTCGCGTTGGGGATGATCAATTAAAATATTGGAAAAAGGACACACAAATCTTTTATCTGTGTCAACTGGACTGAATAAGAAAAATTTCCCATAAAAAGAGATGAGCAAAATTCTCTCTACCTGGGTGGACAAGACAAAAATAAACATCTGAAAAAAGTCTGTTGTGAGTGTAAGTAAAATAGATTGAAGAGATTAAGTTTTGTAACAGTATCGGCTGGTATTTTTCACATATACGATTACATTGATTAAAGGGTGAATGATTCGTTAGAAACAGTGAACCAAAACAGTCAGTTGTTTCAGTTTTTTAGTTAGTCTCGCTAGCTGCATAAGTATGTATGTATGTATGTATGTATGTATGATGTGTATAGCGAGCTGAAAATTTTAACATTTACTCTTTGTTATGTCTAAAAGAAAAAAATCTTTTTTTTTAAATCTCTCCCCTATCTAAAAAGGTTGTTAGTGGGATTTTAATTGGCAATGTAAATTTATGCTAAACTTTGTCCTTTAGTTTGTGTCCCGTGGCATTCACGCTTGTTTTTTGAAATTCAAATTTTTTCAGTTATCACTGCTCAACAAAAGACAAGAAATGTAACTCACTCACTTATCACCTCTTTTTTTTTAGTTTTTTTATTGAACATCCTTAACACAGCATGCTGCCAAAAGATGTTGGATATGAAATAGTTTCTATGGAGTGACGAACAAAACCTGTCAGGATTTGCATTAGTTGGATATTTTCTGTTCGATATTCATTGATTTTCATATGTGGCAAATTGATAGTCATTGAAGTGTTAGTAGTTACCATACATATTATAATGACACCTATCTAGGCCAGCACGGTCTTGGGATTTCCCCAACAATCTTCTTAGTTATCCAGACATTAAACACTAAACAAACCATTGCTGTGTTTTTTTACTGAATATTTAAAGAAAAAATCCTGTGCTAAATCAAATTGGAATGTTGTGACTGGATAAACAACAGGTCTGGTAACTCAATAAAAACTGCCACATGACCAACATTTCTTGGAAGCAGGCCATGTTGGGTGTGTCCAATTTAAAAACAATTCGAAAAAGAAGTGATCAATGAATAAGTTACTTCTCTCGCCTTCTGTTTGGCAGTGATCACTAAAAAAATCTTAATTTTCAAAAAGTGAATGTAAGGGCTGTTGGACACAAATTAAGGGACTAATTTGGCATAAACTCACATTGCAAATAGAATCCCCACTAAAAAAAAACTATTTTTATTGATAATTTTATGTCATGTTACTAAGTTTTCAGGCTGTTCATTTTCTGAAAAAAAGATTACATCAAATCTTTTCCAAATCTTTCTTCTTAATAATAACACAAAGTTTTTGATGATAAAATAATCTTTTATACAAGTTTAAGACTTTTTTTTATCTTGGGTATCGAGTTCCCAGTAAAATTTTTGGTAATACTTATAAATTTATAAACCGAGCAATCAACAATTTCCGTTTGTAAACATTAAAATGTCCTACAGCCACCTGCACCCCTGCATCTTAGCTATATGTACACATCAAAATATCTCCAAAAATTCTCAATGGTTTTCAGTGAAATTTTGTGGAAGGGTGGGCAGTCAACTAAGGAAGGAGTGCTAACATTTTGGGATGGATCCAGGTATTTTCTCAGTTTCCTCCACAGCATCGTAGCTATATGTATATAGGTTAATATTTTCTAAAGTTCTTTGGGAATTTCAATGAAATTTTGTGGAAGGGTGAGTGATGAGCCAAGGAAACAGTGTTTGACTTTTGGGGTAAGCCCAGGAATGTCCCACAGTCACCTGCACCTGCACCCCTGTATGTACATAATATTTCCGAAAGTGCTCAACGAATTTCAGTTTCCCAGAAGCTGGACAATGGGCTGAGGAAGAAGCTTTGAAATTTTGGAGTAGATATTTTCACCATCCATTACTTCCACTACATCATAGCTTAACATATACATCACAATATCTCCAAAGGTTCTGAATGTATAATGATGAAATCTTATGGGGAGGGTTTGCAATAGGCTGAGGAAGAAAAGTTTAAATTTTGGTGCAAAGGCGGGAATTTTCAAAATTACCTCTTTTGCATAGTAGCTATATGAACACATCAGAATATCTTCAGAAGTTCTCAATGACTTTCTGTGAAATTTTTGTAGAATCAGCTAAGGAAGAAATGTTTACATTTTGGGGTGGATCTAGATATTTTCAAAGTTACAAACCCATGCACCATGACTATATGTATGCTGCACAATATCTCCAAAAAGAGGCTGGGCGATGGACTAAGGAAAACTGTTCACGTTTTAGGGGCAGATCAAGGAATATCTCATAGTCACTTACCTGCATTGTAGCTCTGTGTACACAACACAATATCTAATTTTGTGGAAGGTGTGCAATAGGCAAACTAAGATGTAGTGTTTTATTTGTAGACGGGGGGGGGGAGTCACCTTTCATGCACTGTATCTATGTGTATGCAGCACAATATCTGTGTTCTCCATGAATCACAGTGAAACGTGGAAAAGTAGGTAATGGTCTGAGGAATGATTGTTCACATTTATGGGCAGATCCAGAAATTTTTCACTGTCACCATCAATGGTTGGAGTATATAAAAATCATTCAATCGAGTATATATATGAATATTTTGCATGATATTTCAGTACTTTTGCATATATTTACCCATATCTAAAATATTACAAATACTAATTTATTTCTAAATTAGGCGCCAAACATTTTTTTCGTTAACTTTTGGTCAACCTAAGCGAAGCCTTCCAGACACTTCTCATATCAAAGGGTTTGTAAAAAGGGAGTTATCTATGCCAGAAAATTAAGACCCCCAAAAATAAAGATATTAGAATAGCTCATTGATGCTAAAATTGTTAATATTTGGAAACACTAGAAAATGACAGGTTTAAAATGAAGACTAAAAAAAGCAATAAAAGAATAAAAATGACTTACAAGTGATAAAAGAAGTTGTTAGAATACCAAGATGGTTTATTGGTGTTTGAATTAAAAAAGTTACAAACACTAAAAATGAAGGGGTTGTTAAAGGAGCAATAAAAGGATTAAAAATGATGAACATTTGGTAAGGCACTTGTTCACTGTAGACTCGAAGAAATTGAGATTGTACTTGTTAGGAGAACGATGAGAACACTGCGATCTTCCTCAAGCTTACAATGAATGTCATTTTTGCACTCTTTGACCCCAATTTGCTCAACAATGTTCAATGACTGTCGCAGAATTCTTCAATAATTAGAGCTGAGACTCATTCTGAACTTCAAAAACATGTTTTCTAACTTTTTATTAATGATAAAAATGTGGATTCAAATGAACCGTCACCTTGGCCAATCAAAATTCTGCCCAGATAAACCTTATCTTGCAACCAATTAGTGCTTGCTATGCCAAGTTAGCCCTTTTATCCAATCATACTTCATAAAAGCAGGATCAATAGAAAGTCAGATCCTACAAACAGCTGAAACTGGTTGGGTCCTTCCATCAACAAACTGCTGCATCAATAATCCAATAATCTTATCCGTGGCATTGGACTATCAACTTGTTGAGATGAGTAATATCATCTGTGGCAGTGAATAGGTTAAGCCCCTGCCTGATTCATTGATTAGGACTTAAACAGACCTATCAAGTCACCCACATTTCCCAGCAAAATGCTATCCCTCCCCACTTGCATGTAATGAATTTGTACGAATATCCTGCATTAAGAAAAAAACACCCCTGTAAAAAATTTTCCTTTCTATTTGCAGACCTGCCAAGTCCCTTGAATTTCGCAGTTTAAAATTGTGTTGAGATTGGTTTTCAGTACACTGAAATAATCTATTTTAGAACTTATAGAAAAAAAAAATTTCTTCATCCCCTTACCTCCAACAATCGAGGGGGCATTTTTTCAGGACCCCCCCCCCCTGTTCTGAGGTTTTTTAAACCTTGGCAGGTCTGCTTAACAAGCCCATTTACATACACCAGTTGAGTCATTGTCATAACAACAGTGAGAGGGAGATTATTACCACTATATTTAACATACTGATGAATAGCAATTTGAATCAATAGTTCATTGTTCTTGAATTCTGTCTCCTTTTCTTTCCCACAAACTAAGCACACTATTATGTTATTTACAATTTCAGAGGATTACTACTTAGTCATAGTTTTACATAAGAAGGTGCTAAGAAGAGTGATTAGCAAAGATCGTGTAGTTAGATATGTCTGCTGTCAAAAGGATATATTTCGAGGTGTGAGGAGGCAAAAAGATATATTCGGAATATATTGTCGCCAGCAAAGAAGAGTACAATCTTTCTATATGGATACATTAGGTTTGGGTTATATAAGACAATAGAACAGTACCACTATCACTTCTTGACTCTAAGATACCAATTTTCAACCCCCCTCATCCTAGATGAAAAAGCCTGATATTGAGGGTAGCAGTGGGGAACAATTGCACACACAAATGGCCAACCAACCAGCCAAGTGGGCACCAGATTCTTCTCTCAACAAGTATCTGTGTCAATGTGTGTGTCTCCGGTCATACCTGGTCATATATTGGGGGCTACAACTTTGATAATTTGCATAAGGTCAACACTGGGCGCCACCAAAAAAACATTTTTTGTTTTATCAAAAAAGTGCTTTCTGGGGTCTCTATGGTCATTTTGGAACCAACAATACTTAAATCTTGTGCTGGTATTTTTTTTAGATAATCTTGAATAAAAGTCCTACAAATTGATACGTACATTTTCAACCAACAACTTCACCTGATAGACCTTCGCAAAGAATTGGCACCAATTTGTGTACGTGAAACTGCAGTATTTAATCATTATTGACTATTTATCACGGAACTTGGAAATTGTACGTATCAGTTTAGTAACCAATGTCAAAGTAATAGGAAAATTGAAAAAACATTTTTGCCTGGTGGGGTATCCCGAATGAAGTTGTTGGCTGCAATGACGGTCAGTTTATGAGTTCTGCCTTTAGAGATTTTGCCCAAAATATGGATTTATCTACATCACCACTAGCCCTCATTTTCCACAAGCAAATAGAGAGGCAGAGAGCAGTGTGAAAATAGCTAAAAGACTTCTAAAAACAGCCTGATATTTTCCTGGCACTAATGGCATAAAGAAACTCCTATGTCAGCCACAGGAGCAAGTCCTGCAGAATTATCAATAGGAAAGGAAATAAGAACCACACTTTTTAACTGCCAAGACAAATTGGGACCTAAATGGCCGCACTTGAAGAAAGTCAGGAGGAGGTGTAAAGAACAAAAGTCAAGTATGAAAAGGAAGTACGACAGAACCCATGGCGTTCGTTCATTCCACTCACTTAAAGTTGGTGATAAAGTGAGAATCAAAACTGATCAGGAAAAATTGTTGGACACAACAGGTGTAATAAAAATGACTGATTTGAGAAACAGAACATATAAAGAGCAAATGAAGTAAGGTGAATTCCAGTGAAATAGAATACACACTTTATTAGTGAGAAACAAGAACACACCTGTACAATTTCAAAGTTGGATTCTAAATGACTTTATGATGAGATCAAACACTGTGGATTCATGCCAAAATAATACACTTCAAACCAGGAAAAGTCATGCGGTTCAAAAACAAGGACACTTTAAGGACTATGTTTGAATAAAAGATAAAGAAATTTAAAAAATTTTTTTAAATTAAGGAAAAATTCTATCAATAAAGATTTTATTCTATTATCTTGAAAAGGTAGTTAATCTATTAGGCAGTTACACCTGCTGATAAATGCTTTATAGATTGGTAGTTGTAATTGTATTCAACGGACAGTTTTTGAAATATATATCATTAAGACATATTTGTCTTCCTCAGATCATTTTACTGCCATATTACGTCAAGAATCAAAACACTCAAGAACACAGTCAACACATTATTTGACCAATCATGATTAAATTAAAATTCATATTTAAACCGTTAACGAGCCACAAAATAAGGAAAAAAAAGGAATAGGCTCTGATGATGAAACTCAAGTATTCATCAAACTATAAAACAGACTTTATACACAATCCTTGAACAGCCAACCATAGAAGTTAGATCATGATTTTCCTGATCCTCTCTGCACAATATGTGCCACTATTTTAAACTAAATCTTTCTGCAGTAGCCTACAGAAGTCAGACAATGACTATCCCAACTCTTGCAGCTCACATCACACATTCAAAACCCTTTCTGCAAGACTTGCGCACCTTCTCATCAGACTCAACTGTAACATTTATACTGTTAGGATGTTTAGGGGTTAGCTTTGGCAGTCAAGTGCCATCTATTTCATGAAGAATTAGTGCGGATTATAAATAATTATAAGGATGACTACGAACACACATGGTGGTTGGCGAGCAACTTGGATATCAAGTGTCTGAGCCCCGTTATTCAGCAGTAGCCATTAGGGGTCAAGGGCAATAACCCAGGAGTAAATGCTTCCCTTTATTTACATTTAATATCTATGTTGCATGGGCAAACTCATTGGCCATGCAATGTAGACATCACATCAACCAGTCAACAGTCAATTAGCAAAATAAAAATTGACACCAAATCAAATCTTTCATCATGCAACAAGCGACTCCATAAAGACTTCAGCAGTTGACCCATATGCTAGTAGCAACTAAGGGTAGGCAGCAACCTCCATCCACCCTAACGTTTGTAATACCTGTCTCAACATTATATAACATAACTTTTACAACAGCATGTATGGTTCAACCAAGGATAATCAACAAGGCTTTTCACCAAGTCATCAAAAAGCCTGAAAATTTTGATTTTGAACTTTGCAACTTTCTCTCTCATCAAAACTATCTCCAAATTATAAGTGTTTACCATGAATCAACACCGTTCATATTCCACTACAAAAGCCAAGAAAATTTTTGCAATAATATATATAACTAAAAACTTTAGAACAATTTCTTCAAAAAAGAACTTTTCTGTATTTCAATCTTTAGAACATTTCCATTGACTCACATAAATTTCTTTTATGCAAAGAAATTCCAACTGTAAAAATATTTTTGTGCACAGAAGTTGTATCAACTCTACCCAGTGATTTATAAAATACTCTCACAAATATATGTACACGAGCATATACCCTTAAAAAATGATGTTGTTATTTATGTATGGATTGGCATCAAGGAGCCTAGAGCTATTTTATTTGGTAATTAATTTTTAATAAGTATCCTAATTTCAATTTTTTTTTAGTCTCAACTCATCTGTTTTAATTTGTGATCAGACACAAAATCTTAAGAGTTTCTATAACATAATTTTCATTGGTAAGTCACAACAGACGATTTTATATTCTTAAAACCTTTTAATTGTTTTATTTGCTATGTTAATCTATCCCACTTGGACAAATCCATGATAAGTTTTAGGTTATAACAAGAACAGGACAGGACAGCCATAAAACAAATTATAAAATTAACCTAATTCAGTACCTACTACTTTCATTTTCAGAGTGCTTTCTTCACCAGGGGCATAGCTGAGGGAAGTGTTGGGAGTGTTTTTAAACTCCAATATTTGCAACCCCTAGGTCAGGAACCACTACACTAAATGTTGGAAGGGCCCTTGAGAAGCCAAGCCCCCAAATCTCCAGCTACATCCTTATTTCTCACTATGACTAATGATTTATCCATTTTTTTTTCTTAATCATTTTTATTGAATAGCATGATACTGAATTAGATATTTCATTTCAAGATATAATTGAATAATTTTAAATCATATTAATATGTTTCATTTATTCTCAAAGAATAAAGTTTAGAACGAAATTGAGAGTAAATTGTCTATTATTGATGTCCTTTTATGTAAAAAAGTGAAAATGTGTTCACTTTCTTCGAAACAATAGTAAAAGTGAACTACTTCCAAATCTAGTCAAATGCTTGTTTATACAAAACGCATTAAGCAAGTTATCAGAATTCAATTAAAACAAGTTTAACAACACAAGTTTCTTCAACCATGGTCCTAATTTTGCCACACAACCACTGTGGCAACTATGGATATTTATCAAATGTGAGATTCTAGATTTCCTGTTTAAATTCCAAGAAGATTTTATATGTTTATTACTGAGCCTAGCTTATTCTGGCACGTGTCCAATTTTTTAAATTCTTTTACATAGTTTTGGGGCACAAGGCCAAGTCCAATTTTGGAAAGAACATTCAATTTATCTTTTTTTCTTAGGTAGCAAGCCCACAGGATGCAGCTTCATAGATCATGAATATTACATAAGCTCGTTTTTCTTCAGTATTCAATACACTTTTGTGTACTAATTTTCGACAGTACCTAAGAAATACTTAATTACAATTATTTTCCTTAGCCTTGGCTTTGGAGTGATCTCCCTTGCTCTGTTACTAGAGGTCAGCACCCACCTACTTAAGATGGAGAAGTCAGCGCTCTCTTTATCAATATCTCCTTTTAACACCTTTTTCCTTCATATTTACCCCAATCTGCAGAATGATTATCTATAAAAGCGGGTTACTATCAAGGGTTTTATATCAAGACATAATTTCCGTAAAGCTTGGCAGCCGACCAAAGATTTTATTTTGTGTCAGGGAAATCCCCGACAAATAGTCATCGCAGTCATTCACAGTATTTTCTCTCTTTGTGTTGTTGTTATTATTATTACAATTATTATCGTCTGAGTTTTTTTCTTTTTCGTGAAATCCAAACTCGACCTGTGACCTATTCTTCACACTTCACCTGTGAGTATTATCTTTAGATCAAACCACTAGTGTTCATTCATTCTTAACAATGACCCTTAGAACTACCTGTTGTACTATAAAATCGTTTAAAACCGATGTATTTATTTTTTTTAAATTATTAGATGAAGTACTGCATTTGTAATTAATTGAGCTAATTTTGACCACTATTTACCTTTATCATTAAGTTGGATTTTTTTTGTCACAACTCCAACTTGAGTTTAAGTTGTAATGAAAACAACTAAAAATAAGTGGAAGGTAAATAGTAGTCAGAATTAATACAATGGATTTTCTGCTTTTGCTGCTACTATAAGTAGCCGTTTTAACATGTCATTATTATTAGTTAATTCAACTATCACAGCTGATATATCAAACAGTTTGTAAGAATCAACATATTTTGAAATATTCTCTGGTTCCAGTGATCTTTCTCACAATCAGTGTAAATCAAGAACATTTTCAAATGGTACGTATACATTTTTTCCCAACAATTCACATGTCTGTTTTTCTCTTAAACTCTTTTTTCATGTTTATTCTTCCGTGCGAAAAATTTGATTTTTTTTTTTTTTTGTGCTTCCTTAATTTCATCCGGGTAGATTTCTTTGTTGACATCCTGATTTGAATGTTTACTATTTCTTCGCCTAGAAATTTGAATGTTAATCTTCAAGTTTAAATCTGGAAACAGTCAGATTGTAAATTCAATCAAAAACGTAAACTTTGTTATGCATTTGAATGCGACTACTATTTTACTAAACTCATGAGAGAAAGTTTGAATGCTTCGACGAGCTGATCTTTGAGAATATCTAGGAAAAAAAGGTAATTTAATTATCAATTTATTCTCTATGACTTGTATTGTATTGAGCTATTTTGACAATGACAATTATTATATGATGGTACCTTTATCTTCTCTAAGGAGGTTGGAAGCTATCACATTCAGGAAGTTCCAAAAATGTTGTAAATAATACTTGACTGAAATTTTGCAATTTGTATTATACGCTTTGATGTGATGTCACTTAAAACGTTTGAAAAGACGGTTATTATGTTAGTAACCGAAATGTTTGTTTAACAACAATCAGCAGTTTGGTTGTTGCCCCGGTTACACATTTGTTAACATAACTACCTTCTTGACTTTCTGACTGATCTTCCAAGTTATCAAGTTTTATTTAGTTTTAATACAAAAACTCTGACACAAAGGCCGTTTTGGGAAATGGGGGGGGGGGTAAGTTATTAAAAGTTGATTTTACTCGCCCTGCGGTTAACATAAATTCGTCGTGTTCTGTCTGTATCGATTGTTAGTCATTGTTTGAGGGTTTATATGATCACCTTCCGTTTCGGCTGGCTTGATTGCAGCGATATTCCGGATCCGCGGCCCCTAAAACCAATTGATAAACTGCATTGCTACATTACGAGTTGTCGAACAATCAGCTAAAAGAAAAGCGAGGGAACGAAGCTCACCGTTTCATTTACGAGAAAATGAGTTCGATAATAGCTCCGCCACGGTGGTTCTTAACAAATACAGAGAATGACAACACATTCAAAAGTCGGAGATATAACTTGCATCGTATTCAGTCTCTCGACTGCAATTCTGGCAATTTTCCTTGTTCTGTATACCTCATGGCAAAAAAAGAATACTACCCCGACAGTTGTTTCACCAGTGATACAGTCTCGATTCTAGAAGCTAAGAGGCGGACTGCTGTCTAAAAAGTCATTCACCTAGAGCTGATGTTAGGATAGATAGCCAACTAAATACTGTTCTATCATTTCTAGGGAAGAATTTTAAATCAGCTGACAGTATCTGGCTAGCCGTCCGGACCCATCATGCCATGGAAGTTCATGAATGCCCTGAAAATACCAATGCCCAACAGCCTTTATTGAAGACAATGTCCATGAAAATGAAGGCATTAAGCACCGTAGTGAACCCCCCCCCCCGACAACAATATTTCAGCTACTCTCACGAATCTCATTGTTCTACTCTGGCTCAAACTCACTCACTATGACCTACCTCACTTAGTTGAACAACGATAGGGAACTGAGTCCAGATCAAGAACATTAGCATCCACAAGACCTGAAATTTCTCTGAAATCATTTTCACTTCTTGAGGATAAACACAGCTCCCAACATGCTATAATCTTATGCTCTATGCCAACCAGATCACTCTTTACTCTATCTACCATGATTTGGCCCACTTCTCAAATTAGCTGAACCTCAGGTCCAACATCACACTACAACCAGGCCTAGTGCCACCTAAGTTCTAGAGTCTGTCCAATACTAAAGGTCTGAATACCAACTATAACTGAATACTAGTTCCTGCATATGCCTCCCTGAAAGTGATAGCAAGTTCATGGTAAAGGCACAACTAACCACAGTTTTTAGTGTGGAATGTCACCAGGATGAGGATGTTGATGAGTTGTATTTAGAGCATTCAATAGAACTATCTTTCAAACAGCCTTCTATAGATTCCCCCCCCCCAATATGTTTGCAACTTTTGTTGTATTCAGACAAAATAGTCCCATTATCTAGACCAGTTGAATTTCTCAAAAAGATGTTCAAACCTTGGAGTAAATGTGCCATTAACAAATTTGGTACCAATTTTTATGTAGAATAAAAAAAAAATATGAATCTTTGGTGAAAATTTTGGAGAAAAATAGAGGATTTCAAAAGTGCATTGTCTTCATTTTGGTCTCTGAATGTTTGGCCATAATGGTAAGTGTGGATGAAGAATTTTAGGTTTAATTTTATGTTGATTAATTCAAACAGCTTTTCAGTTGGCTATAAAATAACTACTGTAAATAGTCAAGTTTTACTCTCGGTTATTGTGACAGAGTCTATAGAGTGTGTGGATTACCCCAAATAATTAATGTATTTTAGAAAAACTTCTGTTTTTGTGTTTTGTTTTGTTTTTGTTTTTTTCAGGAATTTTCCGCACTCTAGCTCAGTCAATGTTTAAAATGACACGCAAATTTTATTATCTCATGTGCAGAAGTGACAAAATAAAAAACAAACAATTGTGGGGATGACATTTGTTGAAGATATTCTCTCTACTGCATTTAGTGGTTGTTACACACGATGGATCGCAGATAAAATGGACCATAACATCTGTACATCTGATGGTGAGGGTATATTCCATGGAATGGGAATGATGACTGCATCTACTTAATTAGAGGAAAGTTTTGTAATCCAAAATAGAATAATTGAGATATCTAAGTTGTGAAAGTAAAGGATATAGTTCTTGGAAAAGGAGTTCCAATAAAGTGTTATGATTTTCCAAGTAGGGAAGGATGGAAATTAGTCATTTTTAGACATATCAATTCACTTCCCCTTGGAGAATAGTTGCACTTAACAGTCAGCAGCATTTCTTTAAAGCAGCAGGACAATCACGACTCAACCTACTGAGGTTCATACAGCATGTCTCCCAAGGAGAGCACCCTCCTGGAACAACAATCACAATGCTTCTTGAATTGATCTCTATCCATTTGAATACCCTTGCATCTATTCTGTTCTTGTCTACAAAGATTGTCAAGCAAAGGAGTTTAACATACCAATTAGCCTTCATTACATTTTTCCAGCCTCTTTACATTACAGCCAAATTTAAGAATATTATGTTCACACTTGGAGGATTTCATACGCTGATTAGATTTTTGGATAGCATTGGTGAGTTGATTGCAGGATTTGGAGTTAAAGAAGCACCACAAAAAGTATAAGGTAAGAATTCTGTGTGGGACACATGGTGTGTAGAAAAGCCATAACAAGAGCTCTGAAAGAACGTTAGTTGGTGTGACCTCAAACATGACACTCATGGAAGAGAGTTCTCAATAATGACATGTACAAATCGGAAGCACTATGCAAACTTCAGGCTTTCTTCGACTTCAAAAATGGCAAAACTATGGCTTATTTATGACATGTTCATTGATATTGTGAAAGAGTTCATTTGAGCGGAAGGACAGGTGATAAGAAAATGCATTTGAGTGCTCTAGGAAAGATGTTTAACCTTTTTGCTACGACTGGCCATATTTGTCATGTAAAGAGTGATTAGGCTTGAACAATTTGGAATGCTTAGCAGCTCCTAGCGATTGCCGTGATTTCAACTGCTGTAATACAGACGTAACTGAGTTGGACGAAATTGAAAACATTGCTGAAAACGAAGGAAATTTGTCTTAGCGGTTATTTGGTTTTCAGTTTGAACATATTACATTAATAAAAAAAGATTGTATTGTCCAATGTGTTTTTGTTCTTTTATATTAGCTGAGCAAATTATTATAAAGATACACTGAGTGTGTATAGCTATATTGTGTTCTAGACCAACAGGTCAATCTATAAGTGGAGCTCTTGAAAGCGCTAATAGTAAATTGGTTTCTGGCACATTTTCTGGGTTATCATTTTTTGGAGGTAGAATCTTGGAAACAAGGTGAAATCATATTTAAAAAACATCCAGAGGAAGAGAAAATTGTTGCCAGTGTTTCAACTTTGAGAGTGGCCATTTTGAAATTCAAAATGGAAGACTGAATCATATTTCTTCCAATTATGACTAAGTCATTGCGCAAGGATCTGTCCCAAAATTTAATCACTTCAGGAGCAAATACAGAAATGTACAAAAAAAAAATAAAAAGCACCAAGATATCTCTCAATAAAAAATAAGTTCCTGGATCCACCCCAAAATTTAATCACTTTTTATTATGATATTGGATCGATTGGAATTGATTGAGAACTTCTAGAGATATCGCATGGACAGACAGGAACAAATACAGAATTTCTAAATCAACTTGATTAGACAATCTATTGCTCACCTTATGTCAGCCCCAATACCACCTACTATCCAGATCGCCTTTCAAGCTGATAGAGTGACATTCATGAATGTCGTTGGCAAAAATCATCTTACATTTTCCTCAATAGGGGATGCCATTTTCTCTCCAAGCCCTCGCCTAGACATTGAAATTCTTTGTGGTATCCCTTCCATGTCAACCATAGACATATCCATTTGGCCTGCCAAATGCTAGATTTTATTTAGTGATGACGCAATTTGTTCATAGAGCAATAGATCTCAAACATATCACCTATATATTATGGCTCACTACAGCCTTAGAATCCCCCACTGTGACAACCGGAGCACAACATGGCTAGTTGAAGACATTGAACTCGATATACCCTCAGAATACGGGGACGATACACTTTTAGCAATTTCAGTCATGGTCTTATCTCTAACCTCCCTCTGAAGCGCAAGCAATGAAGTCAGCCATACCTTTGACCCAGGATCCATACTGCGGGACTCCACATAAACATTACTTCACTGTCACAAGGGAAACCAGCCGACTTACATTTTCACGCTATTGGCCTTGATCCCAATTAGAAGTTGATGTGTCTGGTTGTTTTGTCAGACGTCATATTACCAACTCACAGTCAGTTGACAGCAGTTTCACCCCGCAGCCTATTTGAAAACGACATCTGTGACAAAGTGATATTTCACCAACTGCAGTTCGTATCATCCAGAGGTTAAAAATGGAGAAAAAGACGATGAAATTTCTAAAAAAAATAATTTTATTTTACATCTTGAATAACAACTCTGGAAGAACCGAGTGATGAAACTTATATTATAGAATTAATTTTTGCGAATTGTGAGACGAACAATCCACCAGCAGACATCGACACCCTATTTTTTTTAAAGAGCAATTAAAATTGAAAAAATGAGCTCTTGAGTTTGTTTTTTTTTTCTCGACTTCACTAGGATGAAAAAAGCCCAACTATCAGTCAAAAGAAATGGAAAACAAATTTCCTTGAATTATCAAGTAGAATATCACAATGTTTCAAAGTGTTGGCCAAGAACCGAAGTTTCCCTTAAACATATTTCAACAGTTCCAAAAACTACACTAAGAATTAGACATTGTATCCAACCCTGATTTTCTTTTATATCATGAAGTAGATCCTATTAAAGCAGCAGTGAATATGGATCCAATGCAACCCCCATGAAGGAAGGGGCATTGTCCCACAATATTCTAGCTATAAATTAACAGAACTACAAAATCATGTCAACATCTTCAAAAATAAAGGAGTATTCTAGTGTCCTCATGATAAACATTGTCGCTGAATATGTTAACCCCTCCTTTCTAGTGAAGAAGACATTAGGTGGTCTCTGACTTGTAATTATTGAGGTGGACCTATGCAAAACAACTCATGAAGTTGCAGAGGAATTAAACATTGACCATTCAATAGTTCGACATCCACACCATATTGGAAAAGCAGAAAATCACAAAAAATGAGTGCTGCATAAGCAGAACGAAAATCCCGAAATCAAACAATTTGCTGTTACAAAGTTTGCACTATGCTTTTTTAGCTCGACAAAAACTCTCCATTTCCTGTGATGTGACAAAAAATAGATTCTGTATAACAATCAAGTGTTCCATACAATGGCTGAACAGAGGTTAAGTTTTAAAACCCTTCCCCAAACTGAAACTGATGATATTCACTGTCTGGTGGTTGGCAAGTGAAATCATCCCCTACAACTTCTTGAACCATCGTGGTAAAGAAGTAAATGCACAGATCTGCAACATTTACGTCCATATTGGTCAATCGAAATAGGACCAATTCTTCTCCATGAGAATGCCTGACCTCATGTTGTGCAAATGACCTGGAAGAAATTGAACGAACTTGGCTATGAAACTCTATCTCCCCCAGCTTACTCACCAGACCTCTCAAGGATTTTGATCACTTCCTGCCAGGGAAAGTCTTCAACAACCAAACTGAAACTCAAAATGCCCTTGAAGAATCCATTGTTCCAGAACCCCAGAATTCTATGCCTCTGGAATAAATGGGCTTGTTTCTAGTTGGCAAAATGGGTAGATTCTGATGGTTCTGATTCCAATTAATAATTTTAATTCTAAGCTGAGACATACTGCTTTGAAATTGATGGTTAAAAACTGAAATTATTTTTGTGACAATCTCATAAGAAAAAAATCATTTCTTTCTCAAAAATATATCCATGCAGCCAATCATTATTCTGGGAGATTCTTCATTTTTGATGTGTCCATCTCTATTAGGCACTTTTCAGACAGCCCCAGTTAAACAAGAAAAATAGGAAGGAAGACTTGTTAAAAGGAATCTATTCCAATCAATTTTTTTTTTCACCAGTTACTGATGGGGTCATAATAGAAAGTCCAAGGTTTGCATTTTGATAATTTAAAAAAGCCAAAAATGGACAAAAAGTGCCAGAAGTAGCTGTATGATCTTTATTTAAACTGATACTTGCAGAATATTTCCATACAGCAATATTTTACAAGTATGAGAATCAATTGACCTAAAAAAAAAAATTTGTCTCCCCCCACACACACACTTTTGCCTACTACTACCATGGACATATCCTTTAACTTGTGGTTCTTGTTTTTTTAAATTTTACGTTTTATTCTAATCGTAATTCTACCCTCTCAATTCATTACTCTTTAGTCCCATCAATCGAAATGAGGAAGTTAAAAACTATTCTGAAATTTTCATGGATCTCCAATTTATTAAAGAACAGTGACATTTCACCAGAGGTTCTTAATAGACATTTTGATTGGAAAAATTTTATTTGAAAGACTAACTTCTCGTTAGTCCCCCACCACACATAACACCATAATTTTGTTTGCTGAATAGATGCAAATAAAAAAAAGCAAGTCTCCACGCACAAACTAAGCATTGCTTTGACTGACTGGCAAACTCTAACCCTTAGTTATTATCTTGATATTAACATTTATTTAGCCCAAAAAAATACGGTGAGATGTAATAGCTGTAATTTCTGGGTGTGATGTGGACTTACGAGAAAAACATAGTTTTTTTTTTGATTAATTTTATGAGGATAGGGATAGTGGATATCTGTAAAATGCGCAGATGTGATTGTATCAATTACTTTTTTCATGAATCATTCTCCACTTGTCAAATCTAATCCTGATTATGATTTGAGTACCTCGTGTTGATGGCTGATAAGTATTTTCCTTGAAAGAACATTTTCTGTAAACCATGATTTAATCAGGTTTCATAACTATACTTATTGGATCAGCGGTTTCTGAACCATTCATAATTTAAATGGAAATTTTCCAGGGACCCAAAGCTTTTGAAAGGTCTGCCTCCTCAACAAGCTCTCAGACCCCCAGTAATACCTTTGTGGACCTCCGGTTGGGAACCGCTGTACTGGGTTTTTGCATTTATAAATTTCATTTTATGTTGACACAGCTTTAATTTTCTTCTTGCTGCCTCGTGAGGATCTATGATCCAAGCTAGAAAGTCTACATCTGTACATACTAATGAACATGCGTTATCTCTGAGGAAGTAATAATTCAATAGAAATATTGGAACTAATGGCAAGAGATAAATGTACATGAAAATAAATACAGAGACGACCATACTGATGGTTTGTAAGCTTGTGTTGTAGATTATTTGCTATTGTACTGAGTTTGGTCCTCACTAGGTGCCCACTACTGTGGCCCTATGCTATTTCAAGCTTAGCTTAGTAAATATCTACATCATCATATAAATGATAAGAGCCATGCCCGTTACATATATCATCAGTAGTATCCATTAGGCAAGCTTGTTGTTGCTAGGCAACACCAGCCATTATCAGCTGTCTGTATGAGCATTGAGTGGGGGAAGTTAGAGCCATGTCTGTCACACATGTCGGCGTAACAGATGCTCATTCTAAAATAACTTAAACAAAAAACGAATGTGTAGAAGTCATAAGACAGAGAGGAAACTAACTGGAAATGCTGTCTACAAAGGAATAATTTATTAATATGCATGTAATCAAATAGTCTTATATATATTGATTATTGAAGGCAATAGCTATTCAAACTAACCTGATATCATTAAAGCATTGTTGTATTAGGGTTGAACTTGTCTGGAATTACCCCTTGAAAAATATATGTTTTGGCAATTTTTCACTTAATTTTTAATGATGATTTTCAGCAAAATGACAGTCATGGACTTGTAAAAATAGCATATGCACTTTTAGTATAAGTATTTTGCATCATTTTCATAAGAGTATTCTTTTGTATGGTATTCCTATGTATAATAAGACTTTTTAAGTCTACAATCCAAAAACGTATCAATTCCTTAATGTAATTTCCATCTGAGAAAGTAATAACACTCTGCACTTGCTTGTGTCTGCATGATTGGGCATTTATTTTCAACTCTTATTCTCTTACTAGAATGACATGCAAGTTTTGTAAGTTATTCCTTATCACAGCTCATGACATGTTTCTGACACTCTAGAAGTCATGAATAAACTTTTTTATAATTTCTTTTTTGTACACTCATTATGCTTCTTGTGTTTAGAGTCCTTCCACTAATTGATTGGTGAGTCAACCTCACAAAATTATATAATTATAGTAATTTCATACCAGAAGAATGTAACATATGGTACAAGTAAAAAAGGATATTTTTATATTGTAGAATTTCCTGATTGTAAGTTATGTTTGAAATATGTTGTTATTCATTAATACTGTAGGAAACAGTCAGATGTGAGTAGTTTTTTGCTATCATTGTGTAAGCCAATACAATTCTTTTATGAATTCATGCTTGTTTTTTATTTTTTTTTCCTCTTCAACATCTTATTAATATGCTTCTTTTGTCAGAAAACTACTTCTGTTCCAAATTCTATTCAGAATTTGCTCATGAAAGGCCGTACTGGTATAAGTCTTTATATTTTACCTGAAAGAATCAGACTTTGAGGAATTATCATCATTATACACTGATTATTCTAACTGGTGTCCTTTTTTTTATACTCCCAAACTGGACTTAACTTCATTATGACACTGTAAATAAGTACAAGAACAATCCTCGTCGAAATTAGGGGTGTAAACTAATGTGCAAAATTCATACTCCCTACTGTGATTTGAATTCACGACCAACTTATTGCCTGGAGGCTGTCTTACTGACAGAGCTAAATTGACAAGACTTGGTTATTAACAAAAATTTATCATATAGATATGTAAGGGCTTATTTCATGATGATAAATTGATACATTTGTAAAAAATATGTTTTTATAATTTTTCATTTGTTATATATACAATACAAAAGTTACAGTAATCATCTTCTGTTAGAATAGAAGTAAAAATGAAGTCTGACCTTGATGCAGCCAGCATTATTATAATCATTATTATTGTTAAATTCTCACACAGTGGACCTTATTATCATGATTAGTCAGACATTGAAACTTATAATGTTGAGATTTCAGCATGGATTTGAATGGAGTGGGTAAAACCCTCCGGAACAAGGAATGATGTCATGTTGAAATTTATTTCCATCGGTCAAAAATAGAAACCATGAGGGGGAGGATCGTTGCTCATTCAATGAATACGTTTTGTGTTTATTCAGATGACAGCTGTTTTCTTTCATTTGATTTGAAAGATTTTAAAAAAATTCTCTGCCTCATTTACTCTTCTTTTGAGTTTCACTACTTAGAATAGGATTAGTTCACTGATGAATTAGTTCCTGCTTACAACTAAATAGTAATAGATGATTGCTCAGTTTAGTTTACAAAAAACACTAACATGAAAACCATTTCCTAAAGAAACAACTTTAATTATTTACCTTCATCTCATTTGTTTAGTTGCAATAAAATGCAACAACAATCAAGATGAAGGTAAATAGTAGCAAAAATTGATAATAATGGAGTACATAAATATTTTGCTATTCTTTTTGGGGGAAATTAAATATATTTCTATAACTGGACATAACCAAACCATAATATCATCTATAATCACGAATAATTTTCCTTTTTTTAACAACATATCTGTAGCTCAGTGGTTATAGGCATACAGCTAGTAAGCAGTAGATCTTGGGTTCAAATCCAACCATATGTGATACTTTTTCATCTTTCTTCTTGGCTTTCAACGTCAGTGGCAGATTAACCATTAGTCTGTTTGGCATTTCCTTTCTTTATTTCTGCCTTGTTTCAAGGCCAGTGGCATTATAAACCATCTGACAGAATGTGCTTTTTCTGTCTCTCTCCCTTGCTTTAGAGGCTAGTGGCGGATTAACCATTAGACTGAGTAGATGTTTTCTCTCTTTCTTTCGTCAAACTCCCACTAGTGAGTTCTTACTTGATTTTCATATGTAGCAACAATGACGATGACTGAAAACTTTATTTCCCACTTTTAAAGCCCTACTCAGGTTGACTGATTTCACTATAGTTTGCTAATCCTGTTTACAGGAAATACTAACAAAGTAGTTGAAATGGGACTCATAGTTTTGGAATGATATTGTATGGAGGAAAATTCTATTTTGTTTACCTTCAAGATTTTAATAAAAGCAAAGGAGTTTGACCCTAGCTCCTCCTCATCATCATCATCATCATCATCATCATCATCTATTTTTAATTTTTTATCTTATTTTTTAAATTTTTTCTTACATCCTTACACCATGTAACTGGTTATTGGTGGTGATTGAGTAACAACAAGGCTCGTCAAATCTTTAGCACCTTTGTCAGTATCCTTGCAGGTTCGAACTCTCAACCAACTGATCGCCTGTCTGTCTGAATTGACAAGTCTTAGAAATTAACAAAAAATTCACCACACATGTATGCAAGGGCTTATTTCATTCTAGTAAATATATCTATACAAAATATACATGTTTTTTTAAACATTTTCATTTATTATATATGCAATATATAAGTTGCAGTAATCCTCTTCAGTCCGAATAGAGGAAGGAGTGGGGTTTGACCCTGCAGTAGCCAGTTTTGTATTTGTTATATTCATAAATCTTATTATGTATTTGTTCTGAGGATGATATGAACTAACATTAAAATAGTAACAAAATCAGTTACACTTTCTTGTTTATCAAATAGATTACCTAAAAGTATATGTGTGTTTTTTTTTCTTCTCAGGATTCACTTTCATCCTTTGTTTTAAAATTGTCTGATTGTCAAGATATTTTTAAAGGTCAGCCATGACTAATCTGCTTTCATTTGGACCTATGGGATACTGGATTAGTGATTACTTTTTTGACATATCACTAGTATTTACATTAAATATCTCTAATCCCACACCTAACCTCGTCTTCCCATCAGTAGATGTGACTTGATTAATTTCTCACAAATACATCATAGTAATGTTCTAATCAAGCTCCAGTCCAAGTGGGGGTCATCTTTTTTCCCCCTGA
The DNA here is from genome assembly GCA_963457665.1 of Thysanoteuthis rhombus. Classification (NCBI taxonomy): domain Eukaryota; kingdom Metazoa; phylum Mollusca; class Cephalopoda; order Oegopsida; family Thysanoteuthidae; genus Thysanoteuthis; species Thysanoteuthis major. The sequence continues at coordinate 18,383,318 of OY735225.1, read as the reverse complement.
CCAAACGAGAAAAGGGGATGAACTATCATGCCACATTAAACCCAATCATTATCATTTTCTTACCGTGATTTGAACTCCCCACCATGTGATAGGTTGATAGCTGTCTTACCAATTGAGCTGAACTCACAAGTCTCATGCCTATGAATTCATCATATTTACAATACATGAGTTGCAGTAATCATCTTTGACCAAAGATAGACCCGGCATCAGCCAGGCTTGTTTTCTTTCAACTTTCTCTGTACAATTAGTGACGAGCTGCATATACTGCATATTTAGATGGCATTAACCTTTACCTCAAGTGTTTCATTTCTAAATTTTTCCTGTAATAGTAACACAATGAGAATAGTTGTTATGTAACTAGTGATGCAACCTAACTATTAAATCTCTTTTTGGTTTTATTTAGTTGGCTTCTTCCCATTACTAATGCTACTAATATTAAAAACTGCAATTTAGTTTAGGCTCTCCCGTCTTGAAATCTGCTATTAGAAACATATCAATTGTAGTCCAACTTCAGTCCAGGTTGGAGATTGGCTTTGTGTGTGTGTGTGTGTCCTTCGTGAGAAAAGCAAGAACAATCAATCCTCACTAAATTTAGGTGAGTAAATTTTTCTCTGTTATTCATGTCTCGTTGAAACAAAACTTTTATATAAAATTTCCTTCCTATGATTTTGAAATCAGAACCATATGATCGTGATTGGAAGGCAGCTCTCTTACCAACTGAGCTGAACTGATCAGTCCAATATACCTAGGGATTTATTTATCATATATACAATACAACAGTTTCAGTAATCATCTATAGTCAGAATGAAAGTAGTGTGGGGTTTGAACTTTGCATCTGCCAGGTTTGTTATATATTATATTTTTCAAGTTCTGTGTCTGTGAAGTTGGTTGTGATTTACTGATAAATAGTCTTTCACCATTTTTCCTGCCTGTGCACTAGTCTGTCATTCATTTCTTCATTAGTGAGTCAGTTATCACACTCCATAAAAAGTCAGATATTTATGTTTCTGCACAACTTGGATCAGTAATGTTATTCTTTTCACTATGTAGTTATAATGCTAAACCCTCACTTTCCATCCAATCTACATATATATACTAGTTGGAAACCTCCTAATAGAGCAGGTTACAGCCAGTTATATAATCTTGTTTGATCTTGTCATGTATGTACCCCCCCCATCTCACCCCCCCCCCAACTTGGGATGCTTTAGAGAGGAGGAACCTGGGTATGATGTTCAAATGGCCACTCTATCAGAGAGAATATAATAATCAAGTGATTCATCTACTCTCATTGTTCTTGTATTACTGAAGGATCTTGCCTTCTGAGCCTCTGGGGTTACTGAGCTACTCGGTGATCTACTGAACTTTTTGTACCCTTGAATTTCTTACAATGCAGGCTTTGACTCTTAATTCATGCAAAGAAAATAGAACGTCAATTTCAAGGGAAATGAATTCTGATTGAAATTACCTCTCTCTGAATTTGTATTTTTAAAAACACAATTCATTGAAGACTTCCTCTGTGTTTTTTTTTTTTTGATGCTATTCATTGAAGGGTTCCATTGCTAATTACCAACAGTTTATGAATTTGAGAGTT